>LPNX011039799.1:68145-150686 GCA_001517045.1 Pseudotsuga menziesii
ACCTGATGTCATCTTTACCTCCTTTCACAACTGGATTTTACTAGTAGTTTGTAAAGTAAGTGAACATTCCTCCTTTTGGTGAATGTGCCAAGTTGAGGAAGCTAGCAAACTTGGTATTTCTTCTTTTAATTTCTAAATTTAGCTTTTTCTTTAGAAGTATGTTTTTCTAAATTTTGAGTTTTTTTCTTTTTGTCGAGTCTTAAATGAGTCTTTCCTGAGTTGCTGACTCTGTCTTCGCCAATTTCAAGTCTGACAACATTGATGATGATACCCCGGTCACTGATGATTTGGTATAGCATGGGGGAGCAATAGCATTATGGTTGTTTTTGGGCAGTTTTGAGAACATTTTCACCCTTAGAACAACAATGATCAGACCATTTCTCATATCTGGGCATGTATTAAGTAGTTCTAGGCAACAAGACAGCCCTTAATCTCAACTTCTGTGCAAATTTGATGTATATTGCAGTCTCCAAAGAGCAAGATGAGGCATGCTATGCTCATTCTGGGCTGATCTTAGCATATTGCAGACATATTCTGACCTTGAAGGAGTAGTAAATTTTCTTCAATCTCAAGTTTGGGAACATTCTTTGACAGCCTGGGCATGCTAGACCTGTCCCTGTGCATTCCAATAGCAGTCAACAGTCATAAAACCTACCACTAACATGACAAATGCTACTGAAAAGTGATTGGTTGTCCTCTTCAACAAATCTTAAGCATCTTCTCTTTTCTTACCAGTTAATTATTCTCTCCTGTATTTCTTTGATATGACAATGATTTTCTTGGATATTTTAAGCTCTTGTATTCCCCATATATTTTGTACTTGTTAACTCTGTTTTTTCTCAGGAAAAAAGAGAAATTTTCTTAACTTTTATAATTGAGAAAATATATTTATATTTCTTACTATGTGGTAGGTGTGGACTGGAGCTCAGTAAAACAAATTTAGTTGAGCTCCTTGATGTTGATACTGTGCAAAACTATGAGAATTCACTGTGGATTGCTTACAAAAATATTTACGGTTCAATGGCGAGGTCGGATATGATTAATTGTATCAGGTGTCAGCAGAAGAAGGCAATATTATCTATGAGGATGTCTTCCAGCAAAGGAAAAGGTATGTTGCTTTTATGTTTTAACAGAGTGGGGAAATAAATCATGATTTCAAGCTTGCAAACTGGAAATTTAAATCTAGAGGATTATCTCCTTTTTGATGAATATAGATAGCAAGGGAAGACGAATCAGTTGTTATTTTATGGTCCTCTTCATCCAGAACTACCACAAATGTACATAGATAATTGAATTCTTGTCCTCTATTTTCTTTTCTTTCATCAGTTTCCATACTTAGTTCGAGCTTGTGCCAACAGGGTTGCTGAGCTATACAGACCAGGAAATCCAGTGTGTTAATGCAATATAGTAACATGGTGTGAATGCGTTAGATATGCCAAAAAGACTAGGCACTTGTTCTTCCCCTCGTTCTTGCTTATGCCATTCTTTTGCTACTTATGCTTCACCTTGATCTTGCAGACAAGATTATTTTACCTTATAGAAATGAGTAGTCTAAGTGACTCTGAGATCTAGCTGCCTCCATTGAGGATGGTACAAGAAGTAGCAGTGAAGTTTGAAGAATTGATTTCTCCCTTCAATTGTCCAATTTTTGGTTCTACATATATAAAAGTATTCTTACAGTTTCCAGAATCCATAGCATTTACTTTCTTATTGATAATAACACCTTTATTGGTTTTATGTCCAATCTATCCACCTGCAATATGTCTGTCTTATTTGAGCAAGGCAACTCTTTGTGACTTAACATCATAGTAGTTTAATATACTCAAGTCATGATTCTCTCTAGTTCTGCAGAGAGAAGGATGCACAAATTTTAGATGCTGCACTTGGTCTATATGGATTTTGTGATAATATTGTTTTCATAGTTTAAAACCCTACCCTCTCTTCTTTTGGGGCAAGTTGTAACTCACTTCGGAATAGCTTGTGCTGATCAATTTATGTGTTGGATGATCATGTTCCATATCACATTTTGAATCATTACAAGAGTTTTTTTGGAGTTGGTTAAATATATTTAGGCTTCTATTTAAACTTACCTTCTTTTGTACCATAGATGATTTCATACTAATAAGAGTTCTATTTCATTGTGATATGCTTCAAAGCATAGATTCAGATGATGAGGTGTTGTTTGATGCCACACAAGGTCTAATGGAAAGGCTTGCAATAGAAGCATATGAAGTTTCCATGGTAATTCCAATAAGAAACCTTGTAAATGTAGTTCTTAGAGAATGTTAGTCCATTGGGTTTGACTGCTATGTTGTCATTTTTCCATTGAAAAGGTGAAAACAGAAGCTAGGATTATGGAGGGTGACGTAGGTAAAGCACTTTGTCATGAAGCTGTAATAATTAATCCCGCTGCACTTGTAATGGGAACAAGAGGACTGGGGATAATCAAGAGGTAAGACCCTTTTATTTTGAATACTCTGCACCTCCTTGTAAGCTTAAAGTTGTGTTTAAAAGTTAGAGCATATCTAAAATGTGAGTATGCTATTTTTGGTTCAAATGTTTTGTTGTTTCTGACATCTTCTATGGTTTGAAGTGTATTGCAAGGGAGTGTGAGTGAGTACTACTTTCACCATAGCAGCTTCCCTATAGTGATTGTTCCTCCCAAAGGTAAAGTTCATTTACATTTTGTTTTCTCCTTATCAAATTGAAAGTAGTTGTTATGCATGGAGGTCTGGTCCTGCATACAACATTCTGTTTTCATACAGAAACTTGTATCCAAATCATGTTGTTGGTTTTCAAAAGGATTCAACCTGCAAAAAAGTAGCAGTAAATATAGTTTCACGACCAAGTGTGTCGTTTATCATGAAGTCTACGAATAGAATAACGATATAACCATGATTATGATAAACAATTGCAGCAGATCAATAATATTATCATCAAACAAAATAACAGTAATGAAATAATGAAAACAATAGCAACATACACACTATAACACACTTGGATTTAAATGGGAAACCTGAGTAGGAGGAGGAAAACCCACTGTCGAATGGCATAGCTTGGTTATATTTGGGAGAATAAGAGTACACTAGTACAGCTAATAGCATAAGTTCGTAATAGAGATAATAGCTAACCTATTCAGCTTGGGACTAGGTCTCTACATAGCTTGAGGTTATTAACAATATCAATAGATTGATCAATGAACCTATCTAATGGTTTGTTTTATCTTGACAATATTGATCATGCACTTTATTTATAAATTATTACATTGTTTGCGTCGATACCTTATGGGCTTTACTTACAAAAAATGGCGTGCATTCCCACACAACATGCTTATATAACACCGAACATTATATTTATCTGAGTGTCTAGATTTCAAAATATTCTACCAACTCTTATCTGTTTTGTGCTATTTTTACAGAGGCTGGTGACCAATCAGTATTATAGAAATCCGGCTAGATCTCTATTTCACATGGACACAAGGAAGCATTCTTGCATTTGGTATGATTTTAGTGCCAGTCTTAGGTGATTGTGGACTAATCTATTTGCAGAAATTGATTGTGTGTATGTGTTGAGCACAACTGATTCTAAATTTTATCAGATCAAAAGTTCATATTTTGAAGGCAAAGTTTATCAGATCAAAAGCATAGGTCATGACTGATGATATTGAGGATGTTTCAAACAATTTTACCACTGGTATGCAAATATCACATTCCTATAAGTCTTTTACTATTAGGAAACCTGACTTTCCAACATGCCAAATGAGTTCAAATGGAAAAAAAATAACAAGCAGTAGTTCTTTTTAGATTCGTGATTATAATTCATAGAAGTATTTTTTTGCATATACTAGTATATATGATTTTATTCCAAAGTGGCTAGGTTGTATGGGTGTGGTTCATGTATGAATGTCGTTGTGTTGTTATGGCATGTCACTAGAATATGTATGTATATATAGATAAAATTCATGAAATTTTTTGAGTGAATATAAAGTGAATTTTCCAGAGTCCAAAGTCCAAGAAAGAAAAACTCATGAATTTTTTTGATTATATATAGATATAGAGGGTAAAATATGATGGTTGTTGGCTTGATGCCTGAACTATGTCATGAACACTTTGAGGCTGACAAGTTAAAAAGAACTTTTTATAATTTTCGTTTGTTTATATACAAATATATGTTTGAAACAAGGACAAGGTAGGCATGTAGGAAATTGGGAATGTTGATGCTATTTGATGGGTTTTGATTATACTGGTGGTTGAGTATAACATCACAATAGTTTGATGGGGTTCTAAATCATTCATTAGTTTCCATAGTTGTCATGTCATTCACTAACCACATGACATATATGGGTGAACTCCTTCACAGATTGCACTATGTATGCAGGTTTCTACCTGTGTAGTCGAGTATAATTGTTTTGTGGATTCGTTGATTATCTTTCCTGTTGAAATCCATTTCCTGGTTTAGAGCCGAGTTTTACTTTTTTTAGGTACTAAATAGTTGTAGATTTATCCATTCAAGTTTAATTTTAACCAATTCTTAAATTGAATTTGTTAGATTATATTTTATTATTTTGCACATGATCTTGGTTATTGTTGTTAGCTGTTGAACAAGATAAATAATTTGCTTCATTGTTTTTCTACTTTACAAGTGATATTTTTTTATTGGATTTTGCAGGAGTGAGCTTAACTTATAAGTGGGTCATTGAGTATGAAGAGCCTGCTATTGAAGATTTGCCATTCAGTATGAAGAACCCGATGTTAAGGCTTTCAAGCTGCTAAGTGTGGTTTTGAAGCTGCTGATGTGGGATCTAAGTATGGTTTAGTGTTGAGTATGGTTTTGAAGCTGTTGACATGGGATCTAAGTATGGTTTTGCAGCCAAGTGCAAGTATGATGGTTTAGCCATTGTAATATTTTGAAAAGCGATGATTTTCTTGTAAAGTTATATGGAAATTAATATGAGTATTTGAGAAAACTCATATTTATTGTAATACTTTTGACATCTCATATAATATAATTTGTGGTTTAAAACTTATATATATGGTTGTACTTTATGTTATGTACCAATGTTGTAATTATAAACTAATTAATGTGACATTGTATGATTTACATGTGTAATAGATATTATTTACAAGTGTTATAATTAATTATAATGTGACATTGCATAATTCACAAGTGTATTAGATGAGAATAAATGTATGATTCTTTTTTTTAATTAAACATAATATCATATTAAAAAATTATATTGATTAATAATGGACACCATTTAAACTACTAAAATATAATGACCACACATAAAGCTACTAAAAATGACTAAATTAGTGACCAATAATTGAGAGATATGTGACCAAACAATGAGATATAAATGACAAAAAAAATTACCAAAATTTGGATATCAATGACCAAAAAACAGTTTTGGTGGCTAATTTACGGTCTTTTATTACACGACCAAATTTGGTCATATTCTAGCTTGTCATGTGGTCATTAATTTGGTCATAAATGTGGTCATTGATTCAAATAAATGACCAAATCAATGACCAAATATGTGGTCATATAGTTGGTCATTGATTCAAATACATGACCAAATCAATGACCAAATTAATGACCAACCGACAAGCTATAAATGACCAAAATAAAAATGACCAATTTTGGTCGCGTAATAAAAGACCGTAAATTAGCCACCTGCGATCGCCAAACCAAAAGTGGTCATTGATATGCGGATTTTGGTCATTTTTTTGGTCACTAATCGCTCATTTTCCACTAGTGTCTTCTTTCTAGTATAATAGTGTAGGTAAATAAATAATTAAATAAAAAGTAAAGAGAAAAATAAGCTTTGCTATGAAAACCAGCTTGTCTAGCGCAATCTAGTAGGGGATAAAGTTCGTTGGTGAGGTCTTTATCATTTTTGAAAAATCATTTTTGTTCAGTTCTCAAATAGATGATGGGAGATTCATTAAGTCTTTCCTTACATAAATTTTCAACCCATCAACTTCGGAACATTTTCTAGGTTTGGAACTCAAGACACTATTGGGTGCCCTGGAGCCTGCATGCGTTAGCAGTAGGCATCCTTGTCAATTTCTATGGAAATAAATTAATGTTTCTCGGAAAATGAATTCTACAATTAATTTGAATCCAACAAATATATTCATTACGATTAGGATGTACCAAGCGCCTTGGATTCCATTAACATTAAAAGTGGAATATCTTGCATTGGTTAACAACCATAATCATTGGTTGATAATCCAATGATTCGTACTTGTGTTTGACATCAATAAACTTATTCACATAGGTAGGATTTCACAAAAATGACATGGACGAAGACCTTTCATCTCATTAGAAATAATAGTTTTTTTTCTATAATTATGAATTTGTTCTGGCACTTTGCAGTCTTTATTTTGGATTTGGTAATTCAGTATAGAAGCAGTTTATTCCTTTGGTTTCTTCAACAGTACAAAATCAGTCAGTACAATGGTCGAACATGCCTATCAATGGTATCATTCCTTGTATTTTGGAAACATAATTCTTCTTATTTTGTAGCAGAGAACAATTTATTATGTTCCATAAATTCCACTCTCGCACAAAAATTGCACTATGCAGCAAAAATTATGACTGCTAAGATATTCATATCTACTTTGGTACAAATCATTTCCTGAGGTAAATTTGATTTGAGGTAACGATTTCTTCCTTGAATCTATTTAAGTTATTGAATTTAAGGAAATTTTATTATAACAACAAAATATACTGATAATATTTGCTAAGTCTATTCTTCTTTACCTTGCCAAATCTATCTTTTCCCTCATATATTATGCTTCATTGGAATTAAGTACTAGGTTCCTATAACTGCCTTGATATAATCCAAGTGAATCATGTCATTACCATATTATAAATTTATGACCTTGATTCGGCGTTTTTTTATGTAGAGTTTTAAGCCTTACGCATGTACATCTTAATCCACTCATTCAAAACAATGAAAAGATTTGAATGAGTATGATGGTTTCATAATATATTTGTCCAATAAATCCTTTTCTCTCTGCATTTTTCATTTATGATGTCAAATGGTATTATCACTACACTTTTGAATTCATTATCCTCCATGCATTTCAATAATGTTGTGTGCAACTTAGGCCTATATCTTACCATTCATTAGAAACATTGCCAGAATTCGTTCAAGTATGACAAACTTATCTGATGTTTCTTGTTTGATAACCAAATCCCGTTCCATCCTATTACCTCCATCTAATTATCAGTCTGTGCATAATGTTAATCAAATTATGGGGCAGAAGGGAGATGAACTCCATGATTCAACTTCCATTTCTATGTTGGAAGGTTTTCCCGAGTTTAATGCATGCAAATCAAGATTTTTGGGAACCAAATGGTATGACTTATTTCAAAAATTTTGTGTGTATGATGATGAAGTAGCACTAAACTTTGCACAAGGGTTTGATGGAAAATTTGTCCGTATTAGTTATTTTATTATGGTAGTATCTGAGAGGGTAATTTCATTCTACTGGCTTGCCTCGAACGAGAGCACTGTTTGTATGAATCCTTCAACTAGCGCAGACACCGCTTGTTACTATAGCCTGTATGATAAAATTCTAGAACAAAAAGTCACAGTAGTATATTCTCTCCCTAGATAATTAATCTACTTGAATAAGATAAATCTTTTACCTCGTATCTGAAAGCTCTGACTGTTGTTTCATTGTTCTTCATGCGATGTATATTACCTGCAAAGAAACATCATAAATCAGACAAGGGATAATAGTAACAAGATAGATAAACAATCCATATTAGTGATTAAGGAATCTAATAATAAATGATTGATATTAACACAAATCATATATGGGAAAGAGAAACACTTTTGTATTAATCAGAATGAAAAGAGAAAGCTACAACCAAAGCCTTGATGTCAATAGCTTTGTCTCCACATGGTCTTTAACACACTCACACAACTCAAATTCTCACACAAAATATCTTTGATCACAACACTCACTCAAATTTTCCACAATACCATACTTTAATCCAACAACATAAGGATTTTTTCCTTGGTCTCCCCTCACATAGTCGATGAAGCCTTCTTTTATAGGTTAGGGGAGGCTCATATGAGATGAAATCTCTTGGGAAGAGGATAGGAGATGATCCCTATGGCTTAGGAGGTCGAGTGCCATCTCTCCCTAACAAATAGGAACATCCTCCATGAGAGCTTTTGCTTGGAATATTCTCAAAAATTCTCCTTTTCCCTTTTGAATCCTATTGGCACTTCTTATAGTGAGGGTATGTGCACCATCACACTTTTCAAAGAAGGTAAAGGCACCAGTGGCTCATATTGTTAGTGGACAAGGTGACGTAGGTTGTTCCCAGGTGCACACTAGGGACAACAGTTGACTAAATGATTCAAGTACTATTATGGAGGGAGCATATAACAAAAACAAGTAAAGCAGGAAATACACTTAGGTCGACAAAAAGTACATGTACATACAATATGCAAGAATTCGAACCAATTTATTACTTCTTCTCCATGAATTATGGAGGGATACGAATACTATATATCACATTAGTCTACATGCTTATATATGATGTTGAGATTCTTAGGTGACTACCCATTACGTTCACTTACAAAAGAAGTTATAACAGTTCATAAGTTCAACCATCGTAGACTACTGGAAGACAGAGACATTCTATCGATGTTCAACAGTCATGTGAAATGTATCAAGGTTCAGACTTTTCAAATCCAATGTGGAACCTGTCAGAGGTGGAACCTGTCGAAGTAGTCAGATTAGTTGAAGTAGTCGAATTGGTAGACTTTATCGAAGGTAAAAAAAACCTTCCAATTGTTGGTTGGATAATAAGGTGTGCCAGCCCTCTCTGGCACTCTATCATAGGGGGAAAGGTGCGTCAACCAATTTGAGAGTGGGAAAAAGTGTCCAAAAGAATACTCGACTAAGTGTTTTGAGGGATCTGAGGCACCATTGTATATTTTAGGTGCTACAGAATGCCCCCCAAAGTATGAATCTAGAAGGATTTGATAGGTAAAATAATTTGCTAGACATCAGTTTTGTATCAGAGGCAAAGAGAGATGTGTTTACACTTCAGATAAGACTAGTAACTAACTTATATGACTTAGTCACAACTGCAGACCAATACGCTACAGATCCATGAGGATGACTATGTCATGACTACCAAGAATACACTGTAGATCCATGAACAAAAATTTTGAAAACAGAACATGGCTACAAAACATACAAAGTAGATCCATGTTATCTAGACTCAATACTGGACACAACCACCAAACATACAATGTGGATCATTTTCATAATTTCAAATAATCCTCTATCACACCCTAAGAGTAGGTACATATTCAGGTGAATACCTAATCTCCCAGAGTCTTCATTCCAATCTCCAAACGATATGATTCTAGCCATGTGAATAGATGTCTTGATGTTGAACATGGTAGAAACCACTTGATTACCATTCATTGGTGTATACTATTAACAAGCGTGAAGGAAATCAACATTGATATCAATTATTGAGATACCTCCCAAGGTATCTCAGTACATTCTCCCAAGTGTGAATAAAGGTTTTGGATTCAAAAACTTGGTAGAATATTTCGATCAGAGGTCATTGATGAAAACCTATTGTCGAAAGCAAGGAAATCTGCCATTGAGGCATGTAGGATTCGAGGTAAATGACTTGGTTTCTAAGTCTAATTCCTAGATGATATATCGAGGTCAACAGGAATAAACTCATCGAAGGAGGTCCATGATGATTCCCCCATCATCGACACGAAGCATGGAACAAAGTTGATTTTGAAGTGATGAAGCAACCATTAGATTGACTCAGAGACGACCAAATTTGTAGGAAGGTAAAGTTACTGAAGAAGTGGATTGTAGAAGAGACATCCTTTGAACTGTTGAGGTTACAACATTGGGATTCATTCTCCGGTCTTGTAATATCAAGACAGTAGGCTTGTGTAGTCCTACGGATATCCTTATATGATATAGGTGGACAGTAGGCCTCTGTAGTCCTACGAATATCCTCATGTTGTTAGATGGTGTACTCTACTATGTAAAGTAGATATACTATGAGATGTATGGCTAGTCATGGTCAACAGGTGCTACAAGTCTCCTTTAGGGATTAGCTACCCCTAGAGTTATTTAATTTATCATATGACTATATGGCCTGGGAAATACATATGATCATAGGTTCAGAAATGATCATATGAGTATGATACGATTAATTAATGAAAACACACATGGACCATGCAGAGATATTTAATATAAGCACAAAAATAGAGAAGGAGTTTGAATCGCAGTTATGGTAAAAAAAGTTCAGTTAATTAAGGGTTCAACTCCTTAATTTATGCAAGTGGTTATTGGAAATAAACACTGATGGAGATGCACTAGTTCTGTTCAGTTACATTCGGTTATGTTTAGTTACATTCAATTCAACTCAGTTACATTCAATTGAACTCAGTTAACTACTCAGTTAGAGTTAGTTAATTAATGGAAGGTGCATATATTCATGTGGAAGATAATTATGGAGTGCGAGCTTGACACCAGATCAGTATGGGGTGCATGATTAAAGATGGATCAGTGTTCTAAGTGTTAACAAGTTTTTGCTAAATGAAACCATTCTATTTTTGTTGTAAAACCTAATTTGACTTGTTATTAAAGTGCCATGTACTTGGCAAGTTAGATACGGTGTTCCATTTGATCTCTACTCTCTGGTGCTCTCGGTGAAAGAAATATGTTATTATGTTGTAATCATTCTCTATTACTAATCTATCATACTCTAAGATTGTTTGTTGGGTTTTTTATTCTCTGAATTAGTAGAGGGTTTTCTCTGGATATATCTTGTGTTCTATGGTTTGATTTATGTCTTTGGATTATTGATGAGATTTATGTGCACCGTTATTATGGATTAGAGTTTTAAAGTTCAAGTTTCTTCATATTTTTATCAATTACTAACATGGTATTAGATAAAGGGTGTACAAGAGCTTAGTTTGCACAAGCAACTAAAGCCTTCGTGATCTTGAGAAGTATCGAGCAAAGAGCTTGGAGACATGGCATCGATCTTCATCCAATCAAAATACCAATTTGAAGATACTTCCAAATTGAAGGCAAGAGTGTGAATCATTCTTGAGGAGAACGATCTACATGTTTACTTGACCTCAGTGAGTAAGGACTCTTTATGCAAGGCAAATTAAAGAGCAACTCAATATCCACAATTTCCTTCACTTTTTCAGGAGACAAAGTTCGTGGAGACGTTTTGATCAATCCACGAGGAACCAGAAAAAACGGTTGAAAACCCACTTTAGAAATGAGCCTATTTATCTCACTCACTATAATATTTCAAAAATCCACAACTATTTGAGAGATACGATCAGGTATTTGGAGATGAAATTCTCAGAATTCGTGTTATGGCCATTTTCCCAAAGTGGACCAATTGATGGAACAACCCCAAGAGATGTAAGTTGGATATTATCATTATTCAATGGATCTTGTGTATAATGAGAGCCTCATAGAGTTTATATCTCATCCAAAAAAGAGGATGATAGTTGGAAGAATTTTTTCTTTGAAAGAAGAACATTCGCTTCAGGTTGCATGGGTTCCAGTTTCTCCATGCAGGTATTCGCTACCTCCAGCATGCACTCAAATTTGCAAAGAGATCAAGACCAATGGACTACAGTATTCTCCACAAGAAAGCAGAGGTCAAGAGGGAGCATGCAAACCAATAAAAGATAAGTACCCAAAATTTTTATTATATGCTATTAAGATCTATATGCTTTTGAATGGTTTCATTACAGTCATATAGAGGATGCATGATTGTTCATAGGAAATGAATATAGAGCATGCATGATTATTTTATAAAATATGAATATAGAGGATGCATGATTGTTCATAATATATGAATATAGAGAATGCGTGATTATTTTATAAAATATGAATATAGAGGATGCATGATTGTTCATAAGATTTGAATATAGAACATGCGTGATTATTTATAAAATATGAATATAGAGCATGCATGATTATGAATATAAATGATGCATGATTGTTTCATAAAGATATGAATATAGAGTTGCATTCTTGTTTCATAAGTATAGAGATGCATGATTGATTCATGAGATATGAATGTTGGGATGCATGATTGATTCATGAGATATGAATGCTGGGCTGCATGATTATTTGATTATCATATGCTTTTATAAGATCAGATTATGTTTTATTACAATCTATATTCCTGGACTTGGGATTGTGCTTAGCATATACATTGTTGTTCCTATATTTATTGGAATGTTATCAATCTCATGAGTTCAAATTTTACGAGATGATATAAATACTGATATAAGACTTATGTAGAAATGATACAAGGTTGAAAACATCATTCAGAAGACATGATATTTAGGGCAGCATGATTGTTTCATGAACTGTGAACATAAGACTACATGATTGGTTAGATAGAGAGATTCATGCTTACCTCATGAGATATGAACATGGGGCTGTATATTTCTTTCATATAATGAATTTTTGGAATAATATAGGGCTGCATATCAGTACATAAGATTATAATGGGTTATGATAAATCCATTGGTCAAAATATGTACATAACTAAGTAATTATTTATCAGTATATTGAAAGTATTTCATGTGAATAAAATTCATGATTATGAAATGATTCTAACCATGAGAATAATCTGTCTTCTAGGGAAAATTAATATTCCCTTACCTACAAGTAAAGAAGGACATGAATGTGGAGTCATTCTGATGGATGAGCCTGGAAGAGAACAATTCAATAGGTTCCTATGTCTCTTGGAAAGCGGACAAAATAGATGGATTAATTATAGATGTGAAGACTCCTGAAGATATTATATCTTATTTAAATTCATGTGTCAAATAAGAGCTTCATATATAGATGAGCATGAGTCTCCATGATGGAGGACCCAAATTATGATTCTCACATTTACATGGTGAGAGGGAGTTGCTAGTCTCACTAACTCCTGAAGAACCAGTGTAAACTGGTTGATGTAACTCCTATAAAAAGGAGATATGCATGATGCTCATTTTCAGAAGGAAGCTAAGAACTGTATTCAAGAATATTTTTATGATTCTTATGATTAGTGGTGTGGTAGTCACTAGGAAAAAAAAAAACTTGGTTACAAAAAAGGTGCAGTAAAAGAGCCTGCAGAGTTTCAGGATGATGGACTACAAATCCATGGCCACACATATGAAGGTAAATATGAAATTTTATAATTCTTATTTCATATTTGAAGGATCTCAATTCAGTTGAGATGTATTTGGTTAGTCACATGTCCCAAGATCTGTTATGTTCCTTGTAGTTTGTACATAGACATGTACAAAGCATGTGTTGTGGTACCTACTTGCTACAAGTGTATGTGGACTCATATATGTCTTGATCAGTAAAAGAGAGTTTTAAATATATATGAAATATGACTAATATAGTGATCGAGGAAAATCACATGTGTTGATCTAGCTAGAGCATGTTGAAAATCAGTAAAGCTTTTGAGGGTTCTAGTCAGTTATATTTGAGACATGGTACATATCCATATATGAGTAGCATTTTCAGCATTCTTATTAAGCTTATGTCTTGTACAATCTTGGTATAGCACATAATAACTCTTCTATTTGAAGAGGGAGTATTTATGTGTCTTCATAGGCAATAGAAAATAAAGTCCCCATCAGTTAGTCATCGTACATGACTTAGGCAACCAAGGGTTGTGATAGCTTGTGGAAAGAATCCACATGAGAAGAGACATGGTCAAAAGTCTCAGAGACTATTTATAGTCTATACTGTTAGAGAACAGTTAAAACCTCTCAG
Source organism: Pseudotsuga menziesii (assembly GCA_001517045.1). NCBI lineage: Eukaryota > Viridiplantae > Streptophyta > Pinopsida > Pinales > Pinaceae > Pseudotsuga > Pseudotsuga menziesii. The sequence goes on from LPNX011039799.1 coordinate 81,972, forward strand.
AGAGGTAATTGGGGTGCTGTAAATATAAATAGAAGGATCATTGAGAAAGTGATCATGACTTGAAGAACATCACAGAGAATTGCAAGCTCACAAAGAACTTCTCGAGATAACAAAAGCTTCAAGAAGTCAACAAATGTTGAAAAGTGAAAGAAAAGATAAGTCCTTCTTTCTGCATGTTATTACACATATGTTGTATAATGTTGTATGTTATGGATTTAAAAAATCCATGGTTTCTAGTTTAGATAAACTTTATTTTGGATTGGATCCAGATGATGCTACTTTGTGTAAGTAGCTGGTCGGTCTTTGAGAAGACTTGTTTTTTTTTATGCTTACTACTGAGCATATGTTTGAGTACCGATGAGATACATTAGAATAGGCTCTTTATTGTATTTGATACATGGAAGACCTATTATTTGATTGTGCTATCTAGCTATTGTTTTTAGCCTGAGATAAGCGATGTCATTTAAGTCTAGTACTACAAAAACTAAGTGTATTGCGGCTAGTACTACAAAAGAAAGATGTATGTATGAGAGTACTACAAATGAAAAATGTGTTTTGCGGATAATACTACATACTGAGGAGTAGTGTAGCTTGGGAAGCTACCTACTAGGGTGAAATACTTGAGCCTACAGTCATTAGGTGTTAATATTCAAGATTTCTCGAAAACCCTATATGTGTTTTATGATAAAACACATTAGAGATGAAGTTTTACTTTATTGAAGTCATGGTCATGAGTTATAGTACATAGGTACTAATGAGAATATTGCAAATTTGTAACAATCCTCTATTTGTGATGAAGTTTAAACACTTCTGAGATAAGCTTGGTATGGCAGAGAATGTCTCCTTCGCTGAGAGGAAGTGTTGAGATCATAGCATCGAGAGTCATTCTCTAGTCTTGTAATATCAAGACAATAGGTTTGTGTAGTCCTACGAATATCCTCATATGATTGAGGTGGACAGCAGGCTTGTGTAGTTCTACAAATATCCTCATATGATTGAGGTGGACAGTAAGCTTGTGTAGTCCCACAAATATCCTCATGTTGTGAGGTGGTGAAATTTACTTTGTAAAGTAGATATACTATGTGGTGTATAGCTAGTCATGGTCAACAAGTGCTACAAGTCTCCTTTAGGGATTAGCTACCCCTAAAGTGATTTACTTTAGCATATGACTATACGACTTGGGGAAATACATATGATAATAGGTTCATAAATGATCTTATGAGTATGATATGATTAATTAATGAAAACACACATGAACCATGCAAAGATATTTAATATAAGCACGGAGATAGAGAGAGAATTTGAATTACAGTTATGGTAAACAAGTTCAGTTAATTAAGGGTTCAACTCCTTAATTTATGCAAATGGTTATTGGAAATAAACATTGATGGAGATGCACTAGTTATGCTCAATCACATTCAGTTCAACTCTGTTAACTACTCAGTTAGAGTTAGTTAATTAATGGAAGGCACATATCTTCATGTGGAAGATATTTATGGAGTGTCATCTTGACACCAGATCAGTATGGGGTGCATGATTAAATATGGATCAGTGTTCTAAGTGTTAAGAAGTTGTTTCTACATGCAACCATTCTATTTTTGTTGTAAAACCTAATTTGACTTGTTATTAAAGTGCTATGCACTTGGAAATTTAGATACAGTGTTCCATTCGATATCTACTCTCTGGTGCTTTTGGTGAAAGCAATATTCTATTGTGTCATAATCATTTTCTATTACTAATCTATCATACTCTACGATCGTTTGCTGGGTTTTTTTATCCTCAGAATCAGTAGAGGGTTTTCCCAGGGTATATCTTGTGTCTTATGGTTTGATTTACGTCTTTGGATTATTGATTAGATTTATATGCACTGTTATTATGGATTAATGTTTTAAAGTTCAAGTTTCTTCATATTTTTCTCAATCACTAACATAAACAAGTTGCGGCATGGCAAATGACTTGGCAGCATTCACTTGACAAGATGAAAACCAGTTGTAATGCAAGGATATGGTGATGCATTATTTGAATTGACTGAAAGGAGTTAGATGACTCACAAAATTGGATCAACTCGATGATAGTTTGAATATCCAATTGTTTGGAAATGAAAATGGAGATAATTTCCATGTTCAAAGGTGTGCTATGATTTGCCATTGATACAAATGAAAAGACATTTCCCATTCCTTAATTTCCCCATCACGTAGGATGACAGTATCTTTTCATTTTTATGAGTTCAAAGAGGGTAACAAACACTTGTTTTATTTCATTGGATGATTTCATTCTCGTACATTTTACGAACCTCAGAAAGGAGGGTTTCGTTCCTAGAAAGGGTCCTTCATCCTTTGATTTTATGATTACGGCGAAAGTAAGCTCATGTTTCGTTTCATGTTTAGAGAGTCTGAAATTACTAAGAAGACTCCAGGATATAATTTTTCATCAATTTAGTCCCTGAGGCCGGAAAAAGCATAAAATAATTCCCAGGAGAACTCTTCTAGCTGCGATGAACTAGAGTGTACCTTTTTTGTAAATGAGCCTAATCGATCTGAAAAAGGGGTAAACTATCATCGACTAGACGATCATTCAAATACTTTTACAAGCATGAAAGCATCAAGTTCTCTTGGTGATATTTTCATGTTTAGGGAGCCTGAAAAGAGCTTAAAGATGACTCCATAAAGGGTCCTCTTTTTCATAATCCAATTTTAATGAGTCTGAAAAAGCTGAAAAAGTGTACACAATACCTTTTTACTGGATTTTAATGAGCATGCCAAAGGTATGAATGACGCTCGATACTTTTTCATCTTAGGTCAAAGTGTGAAAAAGATGAAAGAAACTCATAACATAGCCCCGATGCATCATAAATGTGACCTAGAATCTTCGAAAACGAGGGCATATGTGCATTTGCTAGAGCACATGATTTGTATGTGGGATCCAGATCAACAACACTTTATGGTTGGCACTCACACTTTGATGATAGATGCAGAGGACATATATTTCTTGATTGGTTTGTCCCGAAGGGGAAGACCAATAGTATTGACATGAACATGAGGTTGTGAGAAATCTGTATATGACTTGATCGATGATCACTGCTTAGTGGGGACCCATTCAGTAGGTGGGAAAATCCCCATCAAGCACATAGTAGATAGGCCTTTGAGGACTGCGTCCTTCACCATTGAGAAGGTTGTGCATACCATATCGGATCACTTGACTACATGGTCCCATATGTTGTACGCCATAGAGTGCATGGATCCTATGGTCTTCAACTGGAGTGAGGGTTTACTCGTCAGTTTAAAAGACCAGTTAACCAAATGCAGGAGAGGGGAGTTGAAGCGATTCGACTATGGGGCGATAGTGGTGTCTTTCTTTCTAGAGAGGGTGCCATTGATGAGACTCTAGGTTCCACTGAGTAGGTTGGATGTCGAGGATCCTCAGATGAACAGGTGGGTGGATGCCATGGAACGCCATGGTGGCGGTGGAAGCCCTAGAGTTACCTATGGGCCTGTATTTTTTCGTTGGCTAAGAATCCAACTATTGAAGGTATAGGATTATACCTATGCAAGGACCGAATTCAAAGATGATCTTGGACTTCCACTCCCAGATGGAGAGAAATGGGGTGATCGAGGTAAGAAAGATACCACTATACAATTTTTTTTTGTATTTTTAAATTTATATTTGTTTTTATGACGTAATGATGAGATGTGCAAAAATGTCTTGTGCAGATGTAGGGCCTTCTCTTCTAGTTGAGGCCTTTCCTATAGAGAGTCGAGGAGTAGTCAAATATATGGTGATCTGGCACATAGAGGCAGATGAGGAACTCAAAGAAATCAAGGAGAAACTCCAACACTTGACTATTGGAATTCCTAATATCTCCATTGATGATCTACCCAGGAGCTACCAGCTCCACACTGCAAAAGTCTCAGGCCGTTTCGGGAGACTGCTCCATCGAGTAGATCAGGTTGTGATGTGTTATCATGATCATGAGGATTAGCCCATAGCGGTTCCCTCATTTTTGTATTGTATTTATACTGAAATCTTTGAACCTTCAGTTGTTTTCCCTATGTATATGTATTTTGAAACTATGATAGTCCCAGAGTTCGGGTGATCTAGGAGCTTGTTGCTTCAGTCCTTTTTGTATATCAGCTTTAGTTTATATATATATATATATATATGAAAAATTTATTTACAGATGTGTGTGCAAATGTGATGCGTGAATGAATGGTTATTATGAATCCAATACATGAATTTTATGATAAAATGAATTTAACTATGAGCATGATACCAATCTAAGAAAAATTTTGCTAAGGAATCTGTCACAATGTTTAAATATCTTGAAATGTGTTGATAAGAGACCTTCTCAAAAGACTTTTCCAAAATCCTAACTCTTCGGAATGTACGAAGGATTAGGGGGTTCCAGATGGCGTAGACTCGGTTTAACTGATGTACTACCGAATCCAAGTTGAAGCAAACCCAAATCTCTCTTACATCATTATCTAAGACTTTTGTCAACAATCCAATCACCGCGTGATAGTTTGTGTGATTTTTTGTTGAGGTGCCCAAACAAGTTCCACCTGGACTCACCTGATCACCTATCAGAGAGTACAGTACCCAAGTTGTTGACGCAAGATTCAAACTGTAATGATGAGCACCATTTGTGAAACCGGTATAGGTGGTCATCTGTTCATTTATACATAGGACTACATAATTAGGATTGTGAAAGACACATCTTATATTCACACTAAAACCACTCTTTAAAAACACACAGCACTCTATAAACAATATTTACAATGAACCTATGCTAGATGACATAGGCATAGTTTTTTTTATGTAGAGCCTATTGTGGGGCTCTGCCAAGCATATCTCATCATAATATATCAACTCATAAGCACCTTTGTCTAAGACACGACTAACAATATATGACCCATGCCACATAGATTCTAGCTTTCCAGCCCCCAAATTATCATGTTTCTGGTCATAGGTCAAGACCAAGTCACCTTCGTTGAAAGAGTAGATTTGAACGGATCTATTGTATTGATATTTCACTCGTTGTTTGTGCACCTCATTTTCTAAGGCATCATCGTGATGAGTCTCATCAAGCTTGTCTAAGTACAAGAAATAGTCTTCTTCCAAGGTGGTATTGGGTAATAATTCTACAATGGGTTTCAAAGAAGAAATTCCACATTCTATTGGAAGAGTGGCCTCTATTCCATATACCAATTGAAATGGTGTAAAACCAATGGATGTTTTGATGATAGTCCTATATGCCCATAATGCGGAAAAAAGTTACAAATGGTCGTTAGACCTAGATTGTCCTACCATCCATTGAAGCATAGTTTTTAAGACTTTATTGATAGCTACAACCTGGCTATTGGATTGTGTATAGTAGGGTGTAGAGCTGTCATGACAAAAACCTAACTTAGCACTTAATTCCGTCATCATCTTATTTTTAAAATGTGACCTGTGATTAGTCACAATGGCCTCAGGGATCCCAAATCTGGAAATGATATGGTTGAATAGGAAAAGGATAGTTATATTTCCATCTTTGGCATACGTAGGCATGGCCTTAGTCTATTTAGTGAATTAATCTGTGACCATGATGATGTATCCATGCCCCTTGGATAAGGTAGGTCTTAAATGCACTAAATCTAGTGCACCCATCATGGTCCGTTGCATCCTGTCATAGAAGTTGGCCCTTTTGCAAAATGGGGCATTCTGTCACATCCTTATAACTTCATACTTTGGGAGGAATTCTGTTGCACCTAAAATATACATTGATGCATAAAATCCCTCAAAACACTTGGCCAAGGATTCTTTTGGACACTTTTTCCCACTCTTAGATTGGTTGGCTCACATTTCCTCCTATGACAGAGGAAAGGTGCACCAACTAGTCTAAGAGTGGGAAAAAGTGTCCAAAAGAATCCTTGGCCAAGTGTTTTGAGGGATTTAAGGCATTAGTGTAGATTTTAGGTGCAACAAGAACGATGGTTTAAGAATAATCCATTAGAAAATTCAGAATGCATCTGGTTTATGAAGAAAGAATATCGATCTTCAAGTTGGAGCAATGGTTTCCATCAAAACTGGATGGAAGAAGAGTACTGGTGCAACGTGTTGTATGTATTGCAAAAATATATAACCCGTGAAGGAAGGTATGTAACCACCTTAAATTATCATGTTCACCTACTCTTATATTTTGAAGATGGGTTGGAGATGAAACTTCTATATTTTCTGTACAAAATTCTAGCTAAAATGTATAGACAAGATCAAAATCATAATGGTATCCCTTATAACATTCCTTTTCATCATGGTTTGATTAATATTCTTGTTGAATATGAATTGCGTATTCATAAGGATACCTAGGATAAATTTGTTAACAGAGTTCAAGGCTTGTCTTCATCTGAAATCCCTCCTTCTCCACACATGCAAGTTTCCCATCAGTCTAAAGGTTGTGAGTTCAAACTCATTCCTGACTAAGAGCCATAACCACCCCTAATTGATATTTTCTCCTATGTATTAAAAATGAAACGACATCATCCTAAAAACCCTACTGTCACAGAACCCACAGTGTCATAGAGAAACACCTAAAGTATGACTAGATGGCTTGTTACACCCTCTAATTCAACCCACAATGTACAAAATCCTATTTTGGTTGATCTGGAAGAATCCCCTGAGTCAGAAACAGACCCCCCCTAGGCAGAAAAATAAAAACGAGTACTCCAATACAACTTCCTCCATCGTCTCCTAAGAAATCTGACTTTGCATATGGTGAACATTCTGATTTCATTCTTCTTGATCTTGGTTATGAACCCATAGACCCTCATTCGCATGAAATTATTCATGCTTCAATGTATGGACATGTGGAGTATAATCCTGAATTTTTAATCCTCAATAATTTTTTTTTTTAACAGAAACAGAAAGGGGGATTATATTAACAGGCTGTGCACAGCCATTCATTACAATAGAAGAAGGAAATATAATGCCGACAAGTCAAAATTGCTGCACATCTGGCTTGTCCTGAAAGTTTCCCATAAGGCAGAGCATATGATCGTTCCAAAATTACAACAAAATATGCGGGTAGTATATACCCTCACAAACTGGCTACAAAGCAAAATGCAAAGAAACATAACCCAAACAAAATTGAAACAGAATAAACAAGAGAAATAATTTAATTGCCTCTCAGAGTCCCGGGCTGCAGAACTGACTCTTCTTCCATGGGGTGTTCAGTTGTTTCATTTACTCCATTAACCCTGCTCTCCTTGTTCATAGAGATGAGCTTCTCGAGGTCTTCCTCTATTCGTTCCACTCTGCCCAGCAGCTCACGCAGGTTGCTCTCGAGATCTTCTATTCGGGCGCCATTATTACTGACCTCAAGCGATGTGTGACTCACAGTTTCACTCATACTTTTAACTTCCTTGGCCATATCTTTGTTGTCCATTACCCCTATAGCAGTCATCTCGTACAGTCTGCGTAGATTCTTTTTTATGTCCAGCAGTCCAGCATTATCACCAAAGTGAGCCATTCCTCCAGAATCAGGCGTTATTGCTATTCGAGAAAATTGAATGTGCAGAGGGAAAACAGAATTGTCCTGGTTCTCACCCCAGCGCACTGAGAAAACACTCCAGAGGTTGGCAATTTCTTGTTGCAGAGCAGAAACACTAAGATTGTTTGAGCAAGACAATGTTCCCAGAGCATCATTCTTCCAGCCCGAGCAGAGGCATCCCAAGACTTTATCTTGTCTGTCTACGCGAGAAGGAGATGAATCACCATGGCTATCGATGCCCCAGACTGCTGAGGGATAACTACATTGGCATGAGGAGAAGGTAGATAGAGCAAGGTGCTCCTTTACAAAGGCACGAATGAGGGGGAGCCCATGCCAAGGGATTCCCAGCAGTCTCCCACCCCCTACACCAGCTACCACATTCAGCAAGAAATTCACAGAGCTGGGAGAGCCGTGACCAAAGTCCAGAACATTACAATGGAGCGAGTCGAAGCAAGGAGGCGGCATAGAGATAGGGATGAAGGGCCACCGATCGTGCGAGAATGAATGGAAATAAATTAAAGGCCTAAATTATTTTAATTCATCTGCTGCCGAGGAGGGAGGAACAAGCCACGCGGCCTTCGAAGGAGGGCAAACCGGACTTGTCATTGAATGTAGGGAGCCACCAAGAGGAGGGGGGAGATGAGGGCCAGCTGGAGATGGGGTGAAGAGAGAGGAAAGGCGGATGAAGGAGGGGATAAGGAGAAGGAAATGGGGGGGGAGGAGAAAGAAGCAAGGGAGAAGGGAGAAGATGAGAAGGGGAAAAGGATAAAGGCCTAAAATATTCCTAATGTGTTCTCCGAGAGATAAGGGCTTCACTTTAGAAAGTTGCATGATGAGAGTGCGAGAAAGAATACTAAATCTTCTCGTCATGGAATGTATTTGAGGTAGGAAGGCTCGCCATCCTGGCTGAAGTGGCCTTGAGGGAGACAGGCTTCGACGTTAGCCATGATATCTGCTTCCTTATTATTATGACGAAGAATGTGAAAAACCTCGAAAGAATGAGGCAGACGAAGCTTAGCTTTTTTATATAATCGACGGCATTTAATACCTCCTGAGGGATACCCATTGATCATCTTATAGATGGCATTCCTTGAATCTCCAAATATCAGTACCTTCCGGATATTTTTGTCTCAAATGAGATGGAGACCCTGGAGTAGAGCCATCCATTCAGCTTCATTGTTGGTTCTAGAGCCAAGACCCCAGGCAAATCTTTGTTCCACTTGTCCTCCGGGATCCACCAAGATCCCACCCGTTCCTGCCACCCCTGGATTACCTTTTGAATCCCCATCGAAAAATAAGGAGTAAAATTTTTTATCCCTGAGCCAGGACTGAAAGTCTTTGGTGGAGAGTCGAATTTCCCACTTGAGAGAGTGACTAGAGTGAGTTGTTCTTTCAGAGACAGTTTTGGATTGAAGGGAGCTATTCTCTTTTAGATATTGTTTACACCAGTTGGCATAGGGGCCAAGAATAGACTCTTGCAGGGGGTAGCTGATGTTGTTCGTGGCGAATTTATCAACTATCATTCCTATGGTTTTCGTTGCTATGCGAAATGGAACGGCCTTTTTCTCCTTAAAGATGGCACGATTTCTGGCAAGCCATAATTGCCAGCAAATATTTTTTGGAATGGCTGCCCATAGATGACTTAGAATTGGATTCTTGGTCAGAGAACCTGGAAACAGATTAGTCCAATCTTTAAAGAGCTGAACTGTATTATTAGGAAGATCTCGGATGAAAGACATGGGGACAACGATCTTCCAAGCTATCTTAGAGATTTCACATTGAAGAAAAAGGTGACTGGAGGTCTCTTCTGCAGAATTACATAGGACACACCGAGATGGTCCAAGAATGCCTCTTTTTCTTAAGTTTTCTGCAGTTAAAATCTTGTTATGCAGGAGAAGCCAAATAAAACTGTTGACTTTAGGGATGCTATCGGGATGCCAAACCTTTTTCCATATTTTATCTGCCATCATCTCTTCCCTCGATATTATTTTATATCCTTCTTTTACAGTATACTGCCCTGATTTTCCCCAACCCAACCAATCCTTAGCTGAAAGACTCGATGGGGATAAGCCGTGCAGGGAGGAAAGGAAAAGGTCGGCTGCATTTCTCAAGTGGTATGGTGGAGAGATGTCCTTCCACCCGATCCATTGGCTGTCCTCGTCCCATCGTGACAGATCAAAAAGAGAGAGGATATCCTGCTCAGACAGCCATTCAGAAAAAGAACCCAATCCTGGAATAGAAGATCGCGGAGGTTTCCCTAAGATGCTGCTGTTCCAGATGTTAATTTTTTTCCCATTACCGGGAATCCAGTAGCAATTTTCATTGATTGTGTTGATTGAAGCCTTACACAGCTGCCACAAAGAGGTGCCTTTCCCTTTCCATTCACCATCCAACACTTTTGACCTTGGCTTCTTGATGTATTTTTTCCTGAGAACTTCCTTCCACCATTCCTTTTTTCCAGTAACCAATCTCCAAATCAGTTTGGCCCCCGTGGCTTTACTAGTGAACTCTGGATCTATGATACCTAGTCCCCTGTGACATTTGGCATGCTTGATAATTTCCCACTTGACCAGATGGAACTTCTTCATTTGAGTTTTCCCTCCCTGCCAGAGGAATTTTCTGATTTCTTTACCTATGCTGGTGATGACCTTCTTCAGAGCTAGGACCATCGAGCTCATGTAAATAGGGTAGGATGAGAGAATGGACTGGATTAAAACTGTCTTTCCAGCTAAATTTAGCCATCTTGTCCCCAGGGATTGAGTCTTAGCTTTGATTTTCTCAATGACCGGAGTCCACATTGAGGAGGTCAAGGATTTTTTGACTACCGGTATGCCCAGGTAGTTGAAGTGAGTCCAGTTAGGATTGGTTTTAATTTGCAGAATTTGTGAGATACTGTGGAGAATGGGGGCAGGACAGTTCCAGCTATAGATTTGGCATTTGTTTTTATTTGTTGACCTCCCTGAGGTTTGAAGGAATAGATCCAGGGGGTTTAGGAAGTTTCTAGCAATCTGTGTGGAAGCTATTCCAAGAAAGATGAAGTCATCAGCAAACAAAGCGTGATTGATAGGAGGCACGCCGTTCCTAAAGGAGAGGCCTAGAAGGGAACCTTCGGAGAGGAGCCTAGTCAATCTTTTGCTTAAGGAATCCGTGACCAGGATGTAAAGGAGGGGGGAGAGCGGACACCCTTACCTAACCCCACGAGAGGCTTTGAAGAATTCAGAGGGCCTACCATTGATGAGAGAGGCTATCCAGGGAGAAGAGATGCATGCTTGAACTTGATTGATGAAAACAGAGGGGAATCCAAATCTTTCCATCACCATGAAAATGAAGGAATGTCTCAATCTGTCGAAGGCATTAGCCAGGTCCAACTTGATGGCCATCCCGGGCTCTCTTCGTTTAGTGCTTGAATGGATCGCTTCTTGTACTAAGAGGATATTGTCACTAATATGCCTGTCAGAAACGAAACCACCTTGATTGGGAGAGATAAGGGAGGGGATGACTTGTTTGATCCTCAAAGACAGCACTTTCGAGAAGATTTTGTAGGAAGCATTGCACAAGGAAATGGGCCGGAATATTTTAATGGAAGAAGGCTTAGAGTCTTTAGGAATGAGAGCCAAAAATGTGGAGTTGGAGGCTCCCCCCATATTCCCTTTTTCCATCCAAGAAATAAGGTGCATGAAGTCTCTCTTAATAAGGGGCCAGAAGGTTCTATAGAAGCAGATAGGGAAACCATCCCGACCTGGGGCCTTGTCCGGGTGGAGGCTCCAGATTGCTTTTTTAACTTCTTCTTCCAGGATGGGGGATTCAAGTCAGGTTTTCATTTGGGGGCTAATAAGGGAAGGAATATCAGAGGCCATTTCTGTCATAAGACAGCAGAAGACTTGCTCCTCATCATTATATAAATGCTCAAAAAAGTTTTTTACCTCAGCGCTGATGGCAGCTTGCCCTTGAATAATTGAGCCATCTTCATTCTTAAGTTCTCTTATTGTGTTCCATCTCTGTTTGTCCCTGCACTGGTTTTGGAAAAATTTTGTATTCTCATCTCCCCCTTTGAGCCACAAGACACGCGATCGGAGTCTCCATTCCTCTTCTATTTTCCTTAATATTTTCTGAAGTTTTGTTTCCAACTCGATTTCTTTGATGAGGTGTTCCTTGGTGACCGTACTTACTTCCATTTTTGCTTGCAGTCACTCCATTTCTATCAAGATGAGTACCTTTTGCTTAGTAGGTTCTTGATAATGGGTTTTTACCCATGCCTTGAGGGCGACTTTCACCCTCTTAATTTTCTGCTCCCAGGAGAAAGCTGTAGTACCTGGAATGAAACAGCACCAGGATTTGACTATGATATCCTTAGCTTCATTCAATTCCAGCCATAATCGATTGAATCTAAATGCAAGAGGCCCCAAATTTTCTTCTGGCGGGAAGAAGAGACAAATGGGCTTATGATCTGAAACCGCCGAGCACAGAAGTTTGACCTCTGGGATAGAGTTAATAAGATGAGAACTAACCAAAAACCAATCAAGACGGGCGGCAATATGCCTAGGGCCCACTCGTTTGTTGCTCCAGGTATAGGTGCCATTTTTGGGGATGATGTCTGTAAGGTTCCATTGAGAGATGAGATCTTCTAAACGATCCCTGTAGGGGTCCCTTACCTTGGATCCTCCTCTACATTCTGCTGCCGATATGGTTGTATTAAAGTCCCCTGCTATGAAGCATGGGAGGAGATTTTTGTCCTCAGACTGCTCCTCTAAAAATGTCCAAAAGCTATCCTTCTGCGTGTTCAGGGTTGGGCCATATACATTCCCAACCCAAAACTGTTCTTTGCCTTCTTTATTCTCGAACTTTATAAAAAGCCAATTTCTATTTTCTATTGCGGAAAGAAATTCAAACTTATCTGTGTTCCACCAACATAAGGGGCCGCCAGAGGCTCCAATGGCATTGGTGGATATACCAATCCCGTTTGGCCAGATGCTTTTGATGGCCGCCACGCTGTATTCAGCAGATTTCTTAGTCTCCTGGAGAAGAAGGATTGAGGCTGATTCCATGGATTTGAATCTCTTAATTACTTCTAATTTTTGTAAACCACCCAAACCTCTACAATTCCAGGAGACCACTTTCATTATTTCCTGTGTTGTTTAAGGGCCTTTTCTTTCTCCTTTCTTTCCTCCTCCGCACTCATGAGATATTTGCTTGCTTGCAAGGTTTTAAGCAGGAAATCTAAGTTGGATTGCTTTCCTACCGCCTTTTCCCTTGCTGCCTCCTGCTCGCAAATGACTTTATTGGTTTTCCTTCCTTTCCTGGAGAGCGGTTCTTATTCTTCTACGGAGGTATCTGTCATTTATTCTGTGCTTGCTTTTGCCTTAGATCTAGTGACAGATCCTTCAGAGATCATCTCCATTTATTTCCTGCCCTTGGAGTGTTCGACCTCTGCTTCCTGATATTTTTGGGGCTAGACGACTATCTCTGGGACTTCATAGGTCTAATGCCGCACCGGATCAGGCTTGTCTTCTTGATTCTGTGGATTCTCTGCAAGGTTTTCTTCATCTTGCGTCTCTACCTCCAAGGCCACAAACTTGTTTCTGGAGGGGTTCTTCGACGTGGGGGTTTGCTGTTTTTAGGGTTTGGCTGCCTTCTTCCCATTAGCAATATTCCATCCCTCATTAGTAGGGTTTTCCAAAGGGGGTTTTTCTGGCTTCTTCAGGAAGGACTTGGAAAAATGGCCGTATTCATGACAATATTTGCACTTGAACGGGATTTTCTCATAATCTACTGTTTGAAGGTGGTTCCACCCGTCAATGGAGAGCATGATAGATTCTGGCAAACCTTTTTCTAGATCAACTTCGACCCATATTCGGGCACAGGAGAACATTGGGGCTTTCGGCTCAGACTTGTCCACATATTTCCCCAAGGTATTCCCTATTGCTCGAAAGTCCTCATGATTCCAACAATGAAGGGGAAGATGAGGTAGTTTAACCCAAACAGGGACTGCTTTTGGAATGTCCTTCTCTGGATTAAAGGATAGGTCCCATTTGTTCATATACATACCTCGAGGACCCATAAAATATGGTCCATTCCTGAAGATTAGATCTCTATCCTCCTTCTTTTCAAAGATGAAAGCAAAGTATCCCTTTCCATAGAAGATTTGTTGAACTTCTCCCTGTATTAGGGTTCTCCATTTTTTGTTCAACCAGATCTCCACCTATCGCGGGGATGGCCAAAGTCCGGTAAACAGACCGATAAGGCCCTTTTCAGAAAGAGTAACAGCCTTCCTCTTGGAGGCAGCAGAGCTAAGCTTAACCTCAAGAACATCGACAAGCTTGACAAACCTGGAAGCAGGGGCAGCGGCAGGCTGATCACACGGGAGGGACGCCACAATGTTCTGGAATCTGTCCTCGAAGGAGGAGGGGTTGGGTGGATCCATGACAGAGCCGCCGACCAGCAGAAATGCCCACGATGAGGCTAGGGATTGCTGCTCAGAGGGCGCGCAGAGAAAAATTGCTTGTGGTACCAGTTATGCAAGATTGATTCCTTATAATCCTCAATAATTTGAGTATGGCCCTCCTGAAGATAATTCACCTAAACCTGAACCATGTGGTGAACATATAACTGTATTTTTCTTCCACTTCAGCTATACCCTCTGTAGTTTCCTAGTTGCAGAAGAAAAATAAGAAGTTTAAGAGTCTTGAAACTATACTCAAATCATATAGTCAATCCCATGAGGTAAAGTACCTATTGATGGCAGAGTCTGAAGAAAACAATGAGCAATTGAGAATTTATAATATCAAGCTTCTACATAAGAATGAGAAATTGAAGGAAAAACGTGATAAAGCAGTTGTGGACATAAAATGACTTCATAAATTAGCAAGGAATTGAAGAGTTGAAGCCTCCAAGCACTTATCACACATCTGTCTATTAAAGAAAATAAATGAAGGAAACATCAAACCCTGCTAGTGGGAAACTGAACATTGTGGTCAATACAACATAAGTTGTCAATGGTATTGAAACTCAATTTAAAAAAATTTGTAGTCTCTGGCATGGATGTTTACATGAGTACATACAAATAGATAGACACGGGGGAGATGTTGGCTCTCTAAATTGACTCTTTTTGCACCTTCCTGACACCATTTTTTGCTTCTTCACTTGATCATGTTTCCCTATAAATCCACCTATATCTTTGAACATTCATCTAATTACTCACCAAGTATATTTAGGTATAATTGTTTACTAAGACTTTCCAATTTCATTTAATTCAATGTATTAAATACAATTCTTGGGATCTCATGAATAATCATGGTATATTCTACAACATATTGTGATTTCAGCAATGTACTTCGCATTTGATGGCATCATTCTATTTTTGGAGCACCCCTATTCAACTTTTGGTCACCATATTATTACCTCAAAAGCTACCATTTGTACACATAGAATTTGAGTGGATCGTGTTCACCACCACCTCAAATTAGTTGATCAATTAATGCATGATAATTAATATATCAATCATCATCTCTATGCACTGTGTGTCATATAGATGAAGATTCGATATATGTCTGAGATATTTTAGGCATTTTCTTGGGCATCTAGTAAGATTATTATTAAATGATGGAACAACCTATTTTCTAAATCAGTTATGTAATTTTAATAGAAGATAGAGAATATTATTGGAGGATCAGGTTAAATATTCAATTCCTGGATTATAAATAGATGACTTTTTATGTAACACGGGGAAGAGGAAGTACTGAAAAAATAAATAAAAAATTAACTTAAATAAATAACAGATCCAAAACTTGAACTCGATCTTGTTTTTTATTATCTAACTTGTTCTAATTTGTTAAGATGGTTTATTTTATTATATTGTTATATGTTCCTTCAATTTAGGTTAATTATGTAGGCCCTCTAAGGACTTGTGGTCTTATTGGCAAGGATCCACCAGGAAGACCATAAGCCCTTTTCCTTTTACTTTTTGATAGTGCAAATATTTTGATTATTTATTTTCTTCAATTTTTTGTTTATCTCATGATTGGTAAATTTTAATTTGATAGTATTGATAGCAATTGTTAAAAAATGATTTCTTCATACTTTTGTTACATACTTGTCTTACTATAATTTTGTATCTAAGTTTAATTTATGTAGCTTTAGTTTTGTAATGATTCATTTTCTCTCTCAAATTGGGAAGTGAACTTTTATTAATATTTGAACATTGGTTTTGATTCAGGGTATTTGACTTAAAATAAAATCACTGACTGAACATAACACTTTTAGTTATACAGTTCACTTTCTTTCACACACTCTAATTTATGTGTCCTTGCATAGTTTTCTACATATTTAATTTAGTTTTCAAGTTTGATTAGATTAAACAATTATCACAGGGTCATTAATTTTGCTAAGGTGTGTTTTAGAATTAATATTGGATTGAATATTATTTGGATGAGTATTTTACTTTTATCTCTGTTAGTATATTTAGCAAAGAATTTGAAAATTTGGTATTGTAGCATTTAGATTTTATATTTAGCTAGGATGCAAATATTGAATTGAGTGAATAAACTGCATTTTTATTTTGTTATGTATTAAGGTGTGTGTGTCACTGGTAGGTTAGGATAATTTAGACTTTAGTTCTACACATATAGTGTTTCCATCTCACAAGATACCTCCCTGGGTTGACAATCTAATACTGGGAATTATTTGACATATAATGCAACACACCTAAAAATCGAGAAAAAAAATTGTATGAATTACTTCTATATTTACTTAGCATATTTCTATGTTTTACTTCTACTATTTTTAATATCTTTGACATGGTGATTATGACAGTTTTTTCTAATGATTACAATGGCTAGCTCCTTCCGGAACCTTCATCAAGATCTACACCGGTGATGTACTTTTGGTTTATACTTGTTCTTATTTATTTGATCTTTATAATAGGTTCAAACTAGCCTAAGGCATGAGAGACTCTCTATGGTCTTTCCCCAGTCCGTATTTTGCATTATGTTTTAAAGGCATTGACCTTACCATAGATTATACTATGGTGTGTAAAGTACCACCCTTAAGCATGAGAAGATTAGGGTTTGTAAAGCATATGGTTCCTCCATACAGTGGCCTCCTATTATCAATAAAATGTGAGGGTTTAAAATGATACTACCTATTTTGGCCTCAATGTACCTTCTTTATGGTCCTTAATGTTTATGGTGTAAATACCATACCCTATGGTTTTACAATGATTACAAATTATTAAATATTTGAAGCAATATGAGCTTTACAATGTAATTTTATGTTTTTAAAGCATAGTAATATGCTTATGGTTGTAATAATATCTTGATGGGCTTAACACGATGGTGATTAAAGTAATTTGGTGACCTTAGCATTATAAAACACTATGGTTATAGTGTTAAGGGTGTGGACTTGGCATAAACCACGAAGTCATTATATTCCATAGTCCTATCACCACGAAGGTTCTAGCATATTGGTTATGGTTATGATATATATATATATATATATATATACACACACACTCATTGTTGTTTCACATGGTGTGGTGTTCGATGCTTAAGTTGGATTTTCATGTTATAAGGTTTGTTATGTTCCAAGGTTCCATGACATATGTTATACGGTTGGCATTTAAATAATATCCATGGTTTGGATTTGCAATGATTTGCATTTGAAATGATTTGGCCATGCTTTCAAGTGATACTCTGTTTGACCTTTAAAAATCATCCTGTCTGTGAGTTGGCAACATAGCCAAGCCCACGAGGTGACACGAGAGTAAATATCTGCCTTACACCTAGATGGTGATATATTAAGGTTTCACAGGGTTTGTAAATGAGCCTTTACTATGTCTGATCTCTCATTTGGTGTTGTTTTTTATCGGAGCCCAGTCGAGGGTCGAGCTCTAATCTATGTTGTTCTTACTCTGTTCCCACTGTGTTCATGGCATTGTTCTGGTTCTTATCAAGGAAACGTAGATTCCCCAGTATTCCTTGATGGCCTTCCATCCATTCTGGAGCTCCAATGAGTCTGCCAATACTTCCACCTGGTGAACAATCTGCTCCAACAGGTGAGTATCGACATGATATTTTCACTATACATTTTACTTGGTTTGCAGTGGATAGTTCTAGTTTTCTTTTACTGATATGTTTTTTGGTGAGTGCAGGCTGTGGAGGGATAAGGGTACTCTGGAGGAGCCAACTGCTTGCCCTCATTGCAGTATGCCGAGGTAGGGATTCTTTAAAAAATTATTCAGTTCATTTTTTTAATTCATTTCTAAAATTATACAGTGATGTTTGTCTAACTATAATAGATAATTTGTAGTATCTAACGCTGGAGAAGGAGGCGATAGGGTCACCTCCTCCTAGGCCCACATTTCCAAATTCCCAAGTAAGTCTGCTACTCATCTCTGGTTTATTTCGTTTTTTTAAATATTTGGACCCATACTTACCCAACCTTGTCATGGTTGCAGGTCACGTTGGAAAGAGGTTGTGAGGGCTCCAACTGATTTCCACTTCAAATTAAAACATCAGTGTTTGGGTTTTGAAATCGTAAATGATTCTATAAAAACCTACTTGGGCTTAGCATCGGCTCTTTATCCATTAACACGACACTGTAATGTACTGTTTAGTTTATACCCTGGCAGGGTTTGGGTTCCCTTGACTAGTCTTATTCCCTTACGATTGAATGATGATAATTTAATTTACTGTAGAATCCATCGTTGATGGTATTACAACCACTTTTTAATATATAAATATGTTTTTTAAAAGAACAGAGTGACGGCCTTCAACTGTGTAAATTCAATTAATCATTTTGTAGTCTTTGTATATATATAAACTATTTGTGCTAAACCAACCATCCGCCATCGTTGATGGCCTTACGGTCGTGAGTAATACTACATTTTTTATAGTTTGTAGATACAACCCTCAGGGTTTTCCAAAGAAATGTGTTGGTTATATAGCAATGTTTTTATTAAAATTTTGGTTAATGGAATTCTTTTAGCATTTAATCCTGTGCAATATTTGTTTTGGAGCATGGAAACCATCCTTGATGGTCTTATGACTGTGAGTAAAGTTACGTTTGTTTTATAGTTTTCACCTGTGTTTAAAATAGTTGTGAGCGTTGGGATCGTGTGATTAACATGATGGTTATAATTGAATGCTTTATTGAGGCTTTGCCTTTGTATAAATTAGGGTAGCCAAGATGTCGACTTACGACCTTGTAATTACGATGTTTGTTGTGTTTATTTGCCATGACCCATAGGGTCTGTGAGATCTTAAACTGAAGTTAATTTTTTTATGTTTTAATACTTGTCTATCAATGATAGCAATACCAGTTTTGTGATTGAACTTTCGATGCCGTGATAGTAGCTATGCTAGCTATCATATCACTCAGTCCTAGATTTGATTTGATTTAATTATTTACTAACATGTGCATGCTTGTGGATGTTAAAAAAATATTGGATCTTCAATCCGTATGTTTGTTTTCACAACATATTAGAACAAGATGTGATTTCATATTATAAATCTAGATTTACATAGTCTATGGAATGATTGTAGATATACGATTTATATCCATGAACGATTTCGTTATTAGCTCATACTTTTACAATTAGTTATGTACACCTTATTCATTTCAAATAATTTGTTTGGAATTCTATGAGTTGTATAATGTTAATATTATTAAGTGAAATCCATTCGTATATATTTTAATAATATAGACCTATTATATAAAAAAAGGATTGCATCTTAATACTTCTATTTGTGTAGGAATCTGGATGATATTCTGTCTGTATATACTTTAAATATTTTAAGAAATTCTTAAGCAGTTTAAATATGATAAAAAATAGATACATTCTACATGATTAGAAATTCAATCAACGTTTAATTTCGTAAATACAGACTAAGGAAGAATTTAGGAATAATCGATACAAGCAATAAATAAATGGTTAAATGTAGGAATACATGATACAATTTAGAAATAAACGATTTCAAATCCATCAGGTCCAAAATTCAAGTTTAGATAGGATTTAGAATTCTAAACATTCAAGCATAGCATCATTAGCTTAACTGATACATACTAGGTTCTACATTAATCTTCTTCAGATCTAGAATTTAAAACACATTCTACAAACATTTAAACATAAATTATGAACCTAACACTAACATTGTGAAAACAAAAGTGGAGAATTTGTTCCCCCCAACCAACTCCAAGAGTATCCAAGTTACTTGCTCTAGAACCCTCGAGCCTGTTCGTTGAACCACAAGAGAAAAATCCTTCAATGCGCCATCCCTTACATTCACAGATTCTAATCCTTTTCAAATGCTAGCCTCATGTTGCACATGGACATACTAATATATTGTATTTTTCCTAGGAATTGGTCATCTATGAGCCTCATGATCTTTAGCACTCAAATAGGAGTTGTGACCTAATTTTTGGGGATGATACCTCCTACATATTGATTTCTCACTCAGTGGCTTATGTCACATGTCTTTTCCTCTTGTGGGTTAGCAAACACTCTTTAACAACTATATCCACTTTTGCCCCCCTTCAACGTATTTTATTAAATAAAAATGTTTTTATTACAAAATGTTTTATTCTTGACTTTTCTGTCAAATAATTAAATAATAATTAAACTATTTTTTCATCATAATTAATAATAATTTATTAATTCAAGGGATATTACATATTATTTCACCCACATTCATAGCTTGGAAAGGAATCAAAGAAATAGGGTGAACATCCTTCTTCTGAGAAATCTCCCACGAAAAACCAGATAAAGGATATTTTATGAGAATAATACTAATAAGATGGAAGTAGAGTATCCATATCCCATGAAGAATCAAAAACTTCTACAATGTCTGAATAAATATAATCCCCCAAACTTTCATGGACCCCAGGGGAAGAAGAAAGAATAGGGTGGACCTTAGAAATGTCCCCTGAAACACAAGAAGAAACCAACCTAGAACCTGACCCATCCAAAGAAATTGGGGACTTCATAATCATTTGTTCATCCCTCCTCAATTTTGATTCCAAAGTAGGGTAATTATGATTCCCTCTCCTTGAGGCATAACTTTCCAACCCTGACCCTAAATAGGGAAATGTTAAAGAAGAGGGAATTGGAATCTAAAGCAACAATGAAGCATGAGAAACAAAAGAAGATGACAAACCAGAATACCCCAAGGGAATAATTAGACTATGTAAATATCACAAGCCCCATAGATTTCTTCAAAACACCAAAATTTCACTCACAGGATCTTGTAGAGGAGACAAAAATATAGAAGAGAATGTCAAAGAAAAATACCCCCAGGAAGTTATCGAAATATCTAAGGATTCTGAACCCCAAAAATATCTCGAAACCACCAACTTATAATTCATAGGGACTGAAACAAGAGACGATAAAATACATATACTCTCATCATGACCCCAAACAGAGGAGCAATCTTTACAACGAACCCTTTGATCCAAAAAAGAAAAATTTTCTTCAACTGCAATGATACAATTTAATTGTTCAACTGAAAGTGTATCAAATAAACAAGGAACATTATATTTGAGCTTACCTAGAAAGGAAAAAAGAGTCCTCCAAATAAGGCTTGATAGAAGGACCACCCGGAACCAAATCTACTCCTACCTACTCACTAACTAAAGATACTTTTTCTATTTAGAAGGGAATAGGCTCACCATGAATTCCATCAATTGTTTTCACACTCATATCATAGAAAACAAGACATTTTTTCCTTAAATGTCATGTTTTATAGAAGAGGTTACATATGAAAAGAATCTTCTATAAATCTAGTCACTGAGTGAAATACATATCTCCCCAAATAATCTCAATCTCTTGAGTAAACCCAATAGAAACATAAAAATCCACTAAAATCTAGGCCACGAACTTATCCTTCACATGGATCATCTTATTCTCTAGAAATATAAACCTACCGACTATATTTGCCACTTCTATGAAGACCTTCTTCAACCACAACTCGAGAGGAAAACCCAGAAGGAGCATCCAAAAGGTGACTTCAACTCACCTTTTCTTTAAAACGTTTAAAGGTTGGATGTCATTTGTATAAAACCATAGAACCACGATTGATCACACAAGGCTTATTGAGAATAAGCCCAATATTCTCCTCTAGAAGTTACGAGAAGCATAGCCACATGTCCACTAACATACTAACCTTTGGAAAATAACCTAATAAAGGCTTACAACTATTACAAACCCACTTCAATAAGTCCATCATGTTTAATGAAATATATTCTAATATTCCAATGAAAGCCTGAGAGCATAAGCTTGCCACTCTGTCCATATTAATGTCGTGACCCAACACCATATAGACTTTTCCTCATGTCACCTTAAATGCCTTAAGCAATCTTCTTGAACTAGCATAGTAGCACACTTCGGTTTGTGCTTGGTTTTGGGTCTTTGGTTTACCTTGGTATTATCTTCTTCCCCGTTGGTTTCTATAACCCTAGCTCTGGTTAGGGTTATGGTTTGGTCTCATGGGCACTGTGTACTTTTCCTTGGGTCTCGGTTAGGGTTTACCCTTGGAATTTTTTACTGTTTCATGAGTCGTGACACCTTCTAACTTGCTCTGTTTTCAGACTAGGGTTTGTCGCTCTATGGTAATTTTCTAGCTAGGGTTTACTGCCTTCTACTATTTTGATTATTCTTTCTTTCTGACCCTTGGTTATACCCTAACTTGTTTCTCGATGGAGACCACTGATCCTTTTATACCCTCCAGAGATAAGACTGTATCTGCTTATCCCTCCCGCTATCAGTTTTGACGTAGGTCAAAGATCCTAGCTGCGTTGGATCATAAGCGTCGCTACGTTGTGGGCAAGACATTATGATGGACATAGCTTCAGAACTCTGTCATCATGCTCTCATTGGGCATTTGGAATACTGTTCGATAAATAAATAGGAATGGGTGGCATGGGCCACTCTCCACTGGAAGCCTATCTTGACCTATGTACCCACCATTAGTCTTTTGGCCAATCGCTGGTTGGTTTTCGTCTTAATCGATGACTTCGATGCCTCATGTATTCTTGATTCACTTTGGACCATAGGCAGTGGCTCCCTAGTTCTCAGTCAGTGGCACACAAACTTTGACCCTATTAAATAATGGGTTATTAAGCGTCATATTTGGGTTTTATTGTCTGCCTTACCATTTCCCCTCTATTCCAAAGACATTCTCACGGGTATTGCCAATACCATTGGTAGGTTCATTGCCCTAGATAAATATTTCCACACTACTTTTGATAAGCGTACTACTAAAGTACTGGTAGAGATGGATGTTTCCCGTGGGATTCTTCCTGAGATAGATATTGATTGTAACAGTGTTGTGATCACTCAAAAATTGGATTATTTGAGGATGTCATTCCGCTGCATCTATTGTCATGAAACTGATCATTTGTGGAAGTCCTGCTCCTTTTTATTGCGAGGCAATCCACCCATTGCTGGCTTCGATGATTCTGAGCCCTCACTTGATTTCTCACCTAATATTTCTTCGCATCTCCATTCCACTCAGGACTCTCTACCGCAGAATGATGTATCTTTTGTTTTACCTACTCCACCCACCATGCTAGGCCCTTATGATTCTTCCTCTGCTTCTATTCATTAAGGATGTTGAATATTTGGCTTTAACCACCTCTCGATATTGTATCGGTTTGGACACAGACCCTCTGTCTCCTTCACATATGCTAACTCCTGTAAACTCAATCCCGCCCCACTTCAACATGGAAAATTTCCCCCCTCTTACCCATTCCTCATTCGTTCCTGTTATGGCTCAGCCTGACAGTCCCTTAACCACTCCATCTTTTGATGATCCTACTCTCCTCAAAGATCTAGATATATTCACAGAGAAAACCACAATCTCACCCTCCATCTTGCCTTTGGGCTCGATTAGATTCGAGAATGTTACCATCAGAAAGGAAAAAAAAGGAAGTAAAGTCTCCTCTCAAGCTCCTACATGTCACTATACCCCACTCTCGGCTCGCATCAAAGTAGCTGCTAGATCCAACTCCTCTTCATAGGCACTTAGAGCTATGTCTCCTATCTCTTATCCTGTCCCATGAATATTGTCTCCATGAACATACATGGGTTTGGGGACCTACCAAAAAGAAATCCCTCAAAGAACTGTTTACTTCCCTTAACCTTGACATTATATTTTTGCAGGAAACAATGTGTGATCATATTACTTCCCTCTGTTTGTTTTCTTACATGAAGTCGGGCTAGGAATTATGTGCAATTGATGCACTTGGTCTTTATGGGGGTATCCTTTCAGCCTGGAACCCTATCCTGATTCGATTTAAAGCCTATCATTACTTTGTAGGTATTCTTCTTACTGCTTGTTTTAAAGGAATTGACTCTGTCTTCTCCATTGTCAACTGCTATGGACCCTATGAAAACAAATTAACCTTCTAGGACTCTGCTGTCGCAGGCGGTATCTTCAAATATCCTAACCTCATCTTGGCTGGTGATCTAAACTTCACTATCTCTGATCTTGAGATCTGGGGTGATCATGCCCATATGGATCAACACTCACTATACTTTGCACAGCTTCTGGACTCTTTACATATGGTAGATCTAGCTCCCTCCAAGATTGGGCCTACCTGGAGAAATGGCAAAGTAGGACCTGAGGGTGTTATCAAAAGACTGGATAGATTCCTTACCTCTTTACATATGATCTCGACCTTGGGTTGCTATCACTCCTGGATCTAGCCCTCTGAAATCTCTAACCATTACCCTGTTTGTCTTAAGTGGAACTTCAGACTAAAATGTCATCTGTATCCTTTTAAGTTCAATCGTGCCTGGCTCCTTGACGATGATTTTACTGACCTTGTATCATCCTCTTGGTTGGCACCTTCTCCCTCTGCTAGCCCTAGGTTTGACTTCAGCTTTAAGCTCCAGAGACTCAAAAATGATGTAAAGACTTGGGAAAAATTGAAAAATACTCTGAGAACGAAGGAGATCACTGAGGTTGACAGTGCTATACTCACTCTCCTTGCTTCCCACCACTCTGCTATTCTCTCTGAGGAGGATTTCTCCTCCCTTTAACTCTTGAAAAGTAGAAAGGAATCCCTACTTTCACATCAGATACTCACCTGGAAGCTCAAAAGTAGAGTTGAATGGATTCGGGAAGGAGATGCCAACACCAAATTTGTTTACTCCTTCGCTTCTGCTAGGAGGAACCACAAAGGAATCTGGTCACTTCAGAATCAGTCTGGGAAACTATTGAGGATGATGCAAAATTAAAGTCTTTGGGTGTTCAACACTTCTCTGAACTCTTCTCTGATGACGGTAAAACCAATATTGAGGCCCAACTCAAAGTCATCATCCTTTTCCCATCCTTTGTTCAGGAAGAGGATCAAGACCCTCTCTTGTTAGCTATCACACTTAAATAAGTAGAAGATGTACTCAAGGGTTTTAAAAAAAGATAAAATCCTCGGGCATGATGGGTGGCCGATGGAGTTCTACCTTCATTTTTTTTGACCTGTTGGGGCAGGATATTATGAAGGTCATTAAACTTTCTAGACTAGAAGGTAGGGTCATTGGTGCTCTCAATGCCACTTTTATTACGCTCATACCTAAGTGTGATAAACCTTCTACCCTTGCGGAGTATAGGCCCATATCCTTATGTAATCTGATTTATAAGACTATCTCTAAAGTGGCTGCTATCAGACTTAAGGTAGTACTTGATAAGGCTATTTCCAAGCACCAGTTTGGCTTCCTGCATGATAGGCAGATCATTGAACCAGTTGGTATTGTCCAAGAAGCTCTCCATACTATCAAAACTGAAAATAACAATGTAATGGTTCTGAAACTTGATCTGGTAAAGGCTTTTGACAGACTTAATTGGTCTTTCTTGAGGTTGGTCCTTCTTTAGATTGGTATTCTTGGCAGCTTTGTCAATTGGATCATGGGCTGTGTTGAGTCAACAAACTTTGCTGTACTAATCAATGGGACTCCATCCAATTTCTTTATTGTGTTTAGAGGAATTAGACAGGGATTTCCTCTGTCTCCTCTCCTATTCATATTGATCATTGAAGGTTTAAGTCTATTGATTATTCAGGCACAAAGCATAGGAGATATATCAGGCATAAAAATTGCTCCTAGTCTTTATCCTACTCATTTTCTCTTTGTAGATGATGTAGTTCTTTTTGGCTCTGGCACATTGGTGGAGTGACAGCATTATAAGATTATTCTTGACACCTTTTGTTGTGCAACCAGAATCGAGATCAATGCTGATAAGTATTCCTTTATTTTAAATAACATTGAGGATCCGGTTAGACATCAAATTTATAATCTCACGCCTTACAATATGGAACCTATTGTTGTTGGTTTTAAGTACCTGGGCTACTACCTCAAGCCACTGGGGTATGGTATAAAGGACTGGAGATGGTTTATACTGAAGTTCGAAAACAAATTGAGAAATTGGACCTACAAGCTACGCTCTCTGGGTAGTAGACTGATTCTTGTTAAATCTATCTTGATGAGTCTTGTTGTGTACTAGCTCACACTTGCTCATATGTCCAGCACTATTCTGACTTACATCAAGAGATACATCTTTAATTTTTTATGGGACTGCTCGCCAGGTAAATAGAAGTATAATTTGGTAGATTGGTCATCCATCTCTAGGCCCTACACTCTCGGGGGATGGAACATCAAGAATCTAGAGTGGTTCAATTTGGCCCTATGAAACAAAAGCCTCTGGCTTGTTCTTAATGGTACAGGGTTGTGGTTTCAAATTATCAAGCACAAATATCTTAAGAACTTACCTGTTGATATCTGGCTCAGGAAGAAGACCTTCAAATTCTAGGGTACTTCTCATATGTGGAATGGCTTCATACGTACTATGTCTTGGATCACTAGATATCTTGGGTGGAATATTGGCAATGGAAAAAATATCAAAGTTGGAATTGATCCCATAGCTGGTGTCTCCTCTGAATACACTCTACCAGAATACCTTAGATCGTATTTGGAAGATTATGGTATTCTTACCCTCTCTGATGTACTCAACAAAGTCATTGCCACAACCTCGACTGATTATATGGATCTCAGCTTACAAGCTAGAGCTGGGTGGACCATGGAAGGTAGCCTGGTCCAACTATATCAAAGGTTTGCAGCATGGTGGGATACGTATCAGCCATCTACCTGATAAACTGGTATGGATGTATAATAATTCTTCAGGTATGGTAAAATCCAATCTCATGTATGATCTTATTGCAAATACCCTTGTTTCTAACAAATCGGACAATCTCTTGATCAAAATATGGAAATTTCACATGCCACTTAAGATCATCTGTTTCCTTTGGCTCAGTCTATTGAATAAGATCAATACATGTGACAAATTGATTAAAAAAGGTTGGATTGGCCCTTTCTGGTGTTGTCTATGTAAATCAGCATTAGAGTCTGTTGACCACCCATTTCATGGTTGCAGCTTCACTAGGAAAGTTATTGCTCACATCAGATCTTCTCTGGACATTCCATATTTCTTGAGGGAATCAAATTTTCATCATAATGTTTCTTCTTGGATCAACCTAGGGAATACTCTGAAGTATCTTCCTCTTTTTCTTGCTTGGCAAATATGGATAACTAGGAACAAATGTATTTTTGAGGACTTGAAGCCTGATATATACTTTACTGTCCTCTCCATCAAGAATCAGTTACAGCTCTATCTAGTCAATCTGCAACTGATTATCAATAGGAGAACTATTGGACCAGCTCCTATACTATCCTTTCCAGCAGGCTTCTTTGATGGGGCATCTGTAAATCATATGGGTGGTGTTGGTGTTCAGCTATTGCTCAGTAAAGAACACTATTTTTGCTTCAAGTTGGGAGTAGGCCTGAGCACAAATACCAGATCAGATTTGCTGGCCTTGTGGACACTCCTTCACTATGCAAAATTCATGGGCCTTCCTTATTTACATATTCATGGGGACTCTGCTGTCATCATCAACTAGTTTAACCATACATCAGCACTTACTTTACTTTCTCTTGATGGGTGGTGTCATTGTATTAGAGAGATGGAAACTGACTTCATCCAACTCTATGCCATTCACATATATAGAGAGCACAATACAATGGCTGACAGCTTATCCAAAGATGCATTAACATTGGCTCAGGGCCAGCTTTAGTTTGTTGAATTCACTAATGGTGAATGTATTGATCAAGACACTTTTTTATCTTTTCTAGCCCTCAGCACTTGACCTTTCTGTGTTGTTGTCTTTTTGACATCCTTTGGATAGGTAGTGATGAGTTTTTTCTGTACTATTCATGTTTTTGCTTCTTTGGATTAGCTATCCAGTTATAGTATGAACTCTCTATGTAATGAAGGGTATGAAGTGAATGTATTTTTTCTCTCCTAGCTTGTACTTCACTTTGATGTTTTTAAGGCACTTGAACATGAGCTGTAGATAGCAGTATGGATTGATCCCTCCTTCATAAGCCCTGCTGAAGCAGATACTGCAGCCACTCTTGCTGATGTATTACTCCCTCCATGAGCACAACACATGCTGATGATGTAAAAATGTTCCCTTTGATTTCAATGAAATAGAAAGGAACTAATATTTTCCCCTGGAAAAACCTTTTTTCCACCTTCAATCCTAACATGTTCAATTACTTACCGTGCTGAAGAAGAGAATGAAGAAATCACAATCAAATTATAAAAATAAATCAATTATAAAATAATTTTATAATTTATATTCTTCAAAATATTTAATATGATATATTAATTTATCATCTAAATCTATTTTATATATATATTGCATATAGTATTTAAGGAGTTATATATATTATTCTCCAAAAAAAATCAATCACAACTTATAAATTTTTTATAGTGTAATTTATACTTTTAAGTAAATTTATTATGGTATATTCATTTATAAATCTATAGATCTCCATAATTTTTTTAGGAATTACTTCAAAAAGTTAAAAGGAACGTCTGGTTTTTAATGATGATGATGGTTAACGTCCACTTAGACAAAACTTTGGCCTATCGGGCCCAAAGAAATGAATTATTCAGTTTGTTTTAAAATTGTATTTCTATGCTCGAAGAGCTTGGAGAGAAGCGTCCCGAGCTCACTATAATTTTGACAAGTTAAAAGGCTAGAAAGGTCAGGATTTCAACAAAGACTATGAAACTGAGATCTAATGTGGGTGTAAGCAGGGCATTCTAAAATGGAGTGTTTTTCATCCTCAATGTTCATATTCTCACAGAGATGGCATATCCTTTCTACCCATGGTGCTTTAGGAACTGCCCAACGACCAGTTTCACTATGAAGCTCATGAGAGTTCATTCTTATCTTGGCTATATTAATTGTTTTCTTTGAACTAGTTAAAAATGAGAGATAATTTTTATCTGTTGATGTATTTGTAACTTTAGAATGTATTCACTTGTATATTTCTTATTCTATTTCATTATGCCTCGACGGAGATGTTTGTTCCTCTAATCGGGAGAGTCATTAATATAATAAAGTCATTGAGGTTAACCCTCCGTTGTAAGTTGAGGAAATAGTCCCCACAATTGAGTTGAGGTTAACCCTCCATTGTAAGTTGAGGAAATAGTCCCCACAGTTGAGGGGTATTAGGGTTATTAGACTCTCCTAGTGAGGTCGGATCTGTAAGAGTAAAATTCAAGTGGAAAACAAGTATAAATAGAGAGTGAGACTCTCTATTTTGAACACACACTCACTCAATTGTAGCGCATGATTGAGAGAGGAGGAGCTCGCACAAGTGAGAGAGAGAACAATTGTCGGAGATAATCTTTGTGTTTTTGTGTTTTACTTTTGCTATTGGTGGTCATTCTATCTATGAGGAAGTTGCGGGGTTTTCTCCTTTATGGTTTCCCCAAGGAAAATTCTTTGTGTCTCTTGTCTCTTGTGATTATTGCTATGCATGTTATTCTTTCAGATAATATCCCATATTTATTAGATGATAAAATCTAACATGGTATTAGAGCCTCTTTGAAAGAAGGCATTGTACAGCTGTAGGAACTAGGGATTCCTAGTTGAAGGTGTTCTCTACACATATCATCAAGAAAGGAGGGCTAGGCCAACACACCTCACTAGGGTGCATCTATTGGTGGTATCAGTTTCTGAATCATAGAAGTTTCATTGTACAACTGAAATCCAGTTGCAATGGAAGAATATGGAAATTAGGGTTTCATGCTTAAAAAGCCTAAAATAGTCATTTTGGTACATTCTCTATATATTAATATTGGAGAATATTCAGAAGCCAAAATTTTTACAGGCCCAAGAGAAATTAGTGTTGTACACTGTGTAAAAATTTTAGCCTTAGATTCACTATATTATGGGAGATATGATTCCTCCAAATCAGGGCTCTAGCCTCTCACGGGATTCATTTCTAAACATGACACCTAGGGATAATTACTATATCTCGGGCTACAAAGGTACAAATTAAATTTTACAAAATATTCCATATAGGGCACGAACTTTAATTTTCATGGTAAAATTTTCATAACCCGAAGGTTAAACAGTGACATGTGGCAGTCTGTACAAGTTCACTATGCTGAACAGTCTGGAAATAAGTCACCTTGGGGAAACTCTCAAAAGTTCCAATTTGTGAAACCAATTCTGCTAAAACCCATGGTGTTGGAAAAATATAGATGAGGATACCTCAATACGAAATTTCAAATACATAGGAGTAGTACTTTCAAAGATACTCTAGAAACAATATCAGGCATTTCTACAGAAGAAATTGGAAAACTAGGGATTCCTGTTCCTGGAGCTTCCCTCCACTATTTTTAGTAAAGGAGTACATTGGAAATATCTCCTTGAAGAGGCCCATATTTCTATACAAATTGAAGTTTTAGATTCCAAGTTTTGAAAATTAGGGTTTTTCTGACAAACCCTAGATCAGCCAGCTCTGGAACCAGGACAAACACCTCAAATCGGATTATGGGATTCATTCATCCGAGGAATGTGTGCAAAAAGGAAGTGATTTCCTTCATCGAACTCTAGGAGGAGTGCATACAAGAAGAAGCTCAACTCATAATAAGAGAAGAGAATATGGGAGTAACTGAAGATAAATCTCTCATGATTCAAAGAAGATCCCTCAAGTGATGAGGAATATAAAGGACTCAATTCTTGAAGAACCTCTTATCCATCTTAGAATTTGGATAAGAAATGATGATGTCATGAATGAAGAATATGATGAATCTGAAGGCTCAAGAAGGAGTCTACCCACGAAATAAATAAATGTAAGTATTTGAATTGTCTTTTCCTATATACCTATTTGTTGATATGACATTGTTTAGTTGCGGAATGTATTATGCATGATAGAATGGTTGCATTAATGATAGTATACTACTAATATGCATGTGATGAGTAAGTAGCCCATGGTTCTATACAACAATCCATTTCTACTTATCTAGGATGAAACCTATTTACTGACATATTGGGATTAGTGTACAATCTCAATAATGTTATGGTAGAGATGGAAGGCATCTGGAAAGTTTCTATGTATACCAGATATGGATGAATGTTGTATTGGCTAAAGTAGTTGCATGATTATATATTTATGCATAATAATTTTCTATTATGAATATGCCTTATGAAATTTTTATAACCATACAACTAATGCATTTGAATTTTAGGAATGATCACATACAAACGCCTACAAGAAAAATAAGGGTGAGACTTGTTCCAAAGAACAAGTGACGACAGTTCAAGAAGATGAACCAAGAAGATTCCATAGCAAAAGAAAAATATTCAAAGGAATATAAAGAGAACGGTAGATGAAGAATAATTCAAGGAAAGCAAGAGGCCTCAGACACAATGCATTTATGTGACACTGTTGAGAAACATCATTGATGCAAAACCTTCTAGCTATGAAGAAGTAGCCAAAGGGAAGGAGAACACCAATTCAAGAAGAATGATGTCTAGGATGCGGTATCGAGACGTGAAGGGAAGTTCGTAGTGTCTTCCATATGGATCTATACGATCCAAGATGCAGTAGATGGAAACATCGTGGGATATAAGGAAAATTAGTAGTAGAGAAAGCCACTTGTCACTCTAGTACAAAATGTTTCAATACACAGAGTACAAAAGGCAGAGGGAGAATGATGCTTCGCTTCAGAGGGAGTGAATACAGAAGATCCCGAGCTTCGACATGGTATGATGGGATGGACAAATTACTAATGGATCTAGGATTTACTAAGAGTAAATCAGATTCCAACCTTTACTTTGAGGTTGAAGGGGGAATACC
Source organism: Pseudotsuga menziesii (assembly GCA_001517045.1). Taxonomy (NCBI): domain Eukaryota; kingdom Viridiplantae; phylum Streptophyta; class Pinopsida; order Pinales; family Pinaceae; genus Pseudotsuga; species Pseudotsuga menziesii. The sequence continues at coordinate 113,699 of LPNX011039799.1, forward strand.
AGTGATGCTCATGTTATATTTCAATGACTTGTTCCTGACAGGGAAAGAGGAACTCATTAAAGTTGCAAGAAGGAGACTTGTTGCTGAGTTTGAGATGAAGGACTTGGGTATGATGCACTAATTTTTAGGCATGGAGGTGTGGCAGAGTACAGATGGAATCCTCCTTGGACAAGGAATGTATGTAGTGAAGATCCTGAAGAGGTTTGGGATGATGGACTACAAGGCCATGGCCACACCTATGGCATCGAACCTAAAGCTATTGAGTGATGCTTCATTAGAGTCATTTGACACCATGATGTATCATCAGATGATTGGGTCATTGATGTATCTGATGAACATGAGACCATATATTTTCTTTTCTGTGAACAACCTGAGCCATTTCCTAACAATTTCAAAGCATGCAGTGAGGTACCTAAAGGGTATAGTTGAGTGTGGGATCAATTATGATACGAATCAAAAGACTAATCAGCATGCTTATGTTGATTCGGATTGGTAGCGCCAATGATAAGAAGAGAACCCTAGGTTGCTTCTTCAATTTGAGATCCAATATGGGCTACTGGTTTGGCAGGATGGAGTCATGCATTGTGGTCAGTATAGCCGTGAGAGGAGCAGTGAAGCTCCAATTTGTGATCCATATCGATATCTCTTGAAAGAGGGAGTTCTAGCATAGTCGATGAGATAGGTTGTCTATGCATAAACTCCTGGAAAAGCTCATAGGTTTCTCAGACGTAGTCAGTCCTGTAGGTTGTCCTCGGATGTAATCAATCCTGGAGAAGCTCACAGGTTATCCTTGGATGTAATTAGCCCTGATGTGATTATATTCTAGAAATGGCCAAAGTGAAGTTTGAGTACTTTAGGGAGAATCTTGGTGTTCTCTAGATCGAGGTTCCATCCAAGGGGAAGCGATGATTCCTTGATCCTTTCTGACATGGTGGTAGGCAGGGCCTCCCATGGTCAGATGTAAATGCAAAGTATTTCTGACATGGTGGTAGGCCAGGCCTCCCATGGTCAGATCTAAATGCATATCCTTTCTGACATGGTGTTAGGCAGGGCCTCCCATGGTCAAATGTAAGTGCAGAGCCTTTATTACATGGTGGTTGGTGGGGCCTCCCATGGTCAGATGTAAGTGTAGGTCCTTTCCCAGGATTGTAGATGGTGTGTCCTACCATGCCGATGGATGTAAAAATTGGGCCTTTCTGACACGGTGGCAGTCTGGGCCTCCCATGGTCAGATATAAGTGCTTAGACCTACATCCAACATGAAAAAGGGATGGATTTGTAGGGGAAGTCCTTGTAGAGTTAAGGCACTACATCCAATATGAAAAAGGGCTGGCTCTATAGTGGAAATCCTTGTAGAAGAAAAGTATTGCATCCATCATGAAAAGGGGCTGGCTCTGTAGTGGAAATTTTGCAGAGGTAAGGTACTACATCTAGCATGAAAAAGGGTTAGCTATATAGTGGAAATCCTTGCATAGGAAAGGTGCTACATCTAGCATGAAAAAGGGTTGGCTCTGTAGTGGAAATCCTTGTAGAGGCAATGTACTTCATCCAGTATGAAAAAGGGTTGGCTCTATAGTGAAAATCCTTGTAGAGGGAAGGTACTGCATCCATCATGAAAAAGGGTTGGATCTATAGTGAAAATCCTTGTAGAGGAAAGGTATGGCATCCAACATGAAAAAGGGTTGGCTCTGTAGTGGAAATCCTTGCAGAGGCAAGGTACTACATCTAGCATGAAAAAGGGTTGGATCTATAGAGGAAGTCCTGGTATAGGAAAGGCCTACATCCAGCATGAAAAAGGGTCGTCTCTGTTGATGAAGACCTACATGGAGGCTAGGCCTACATCCAACATGAAAAAGGGCTGGATTTGTAGAACTTCCTATGAGGAGTATATTTGAGAGATAGCACCATTGCTTGAGATAACGCAACAGTGATGATGATGATGATCCATGTTTGATGATGATCCGGTGATGATGAATTGTGTTGATGAACTATGTCAAGAGAATACCTTCATAGTTAAGAGGGAGTGTTGATGTATCTGTAACTTTAGAATTATTCACTTGTATATTTCTTATTGTATTTCATTATACCCCGATGAAGATGTTTTTTCGTCCGATCGGGAGATTCATTAATATAATAAAGTCATGTAAAGTCATTGAGGTTAACCCTCTGTTGTAAGTCAGGAAAATAGTCCCCACAATTGATTTGAGGCTAACCCTCCATTGTAAGTCAGGGAAATAGTCCCCACAGTTGATGGGTATTACAGTTATTAGACTCTCCTAGTGAGGTCGGCCTTGTAAGAGTAAAATTCAAGTGGAAAACAAGTATAAATAGAGAGTGAGACTCTCTATTTGGAACACACACTCACTTAACTGTAGAGTATGAGTGAGAGTGAGAACAACTGTCGAAGATCATCTTTGTGTTTTTGGGTTTTACTTTTTCTATTGTTGCTCTTTCTATCTCTAAGGAAGCTGTGAGGTTTTCTCCTTTATGGTTTCCCCGAGGAAAATTCTTTGTCTCTTTTCTCTTGTGATTATTGATATCCATGTTATTCTTTCAAATAAAATCCTAGATCATATTGATTAAACGATAAAAATCCAACATGATCTTCTAGAGTAGGGTTGATGACCTCCTTATAATACCTTAATTTTATTTTATCCTCTAAATATTTCTCAGACCACATTTTCTCCTTAAACTTAGAAGTGAAAATATTTTTAATGTTAGTTATATTTTTCAATGCAACATTTTCGTCGATCTCCCAACATTTTAATGAAGCCCTGGTATCTTTATACCAACCTCACTTGAGACTTAGGTGGTTTTGGATGGACTTTAAAGCTAGTTTAGGAAGTCTATGGTCTCCCATGTTATTGATTTTGTGCTTGTCTAATAGGAACCTAGTCATATCTAGGCTCTCGATAGGGGAAATACCCACTTCTATAAGAAGAATAGGGTAGGGTGTATTGCTTTTAATTTTGAGGTTATACGTTATAAAACACTTTTGGATTTGCTAAATCTTTCTCTAGGATTCTATAGAGATGTTGCATCCCCAAACCTCACACCCATACAAGATAACAGGAATGACTAAAGTTTCAAAGAGGAGCTTATTTTTATCCCACACCACAAGGTTTGCTTCTTTACAATTATTTCCAAGACCAAAATGAGCTTTCCATCCTCCATTAATCCTTTTCTTAATGCTATAGTTCCAGTTGAGCTTGTGATGAAGATCAATTCTTAGGTATTTGTAATAAGACACTTCCTCCAAGTTTCTATTTTCATATACAATATTAGCGTAAGTGTCCTTCTTGGATTTGATAATCATAATTTTTGTTGTCAGTGTTAACAGTCATACCCATGATAGAGAAAAAAATCCTTAATAAGTCTTAGTTTCTTATCAATATCAAATGGACACCTTGTCAGAAGAATAATTTCGTCAACATAGAGAAGAAGGATGATGATTATTCCAGCTAAGCCTGCTTCCTCTAAACAACCTTCTAGATTATCTATGTAAATGCCAAAAAGGGTGGGGGAGAGGGGGAAACCTTGTTTAAATCTGATGTTACACTTAATATTTTTCAACCACTCCTCGTTGTTCTCAAACTTAGCAATGACATTCTTGTATAACCTTCTTGTGGCGGCTCTCAACTCGAAAGGAACCTTTAGCGCTACTAATCTATTCCATAGGTTATTTCTAGGTACCGTATCGAAATCCTTTCTAAATTCCATGAAGCAACAAAAGAGATCGGATTTATCATTACGACACTCCTCCACAGTTATCCTAAGTGTAACGAGATGGTCCATTGTAGATGTTGCCTTTTAAAACCCGCTTGGCCTTTAGCCTGCTTACCTTCACTTTCAAGCCAAATGCTGATCTTCATTTCCAAAATAATACCATACAACTTGGCTAAGAGATGGCCAATCATAATTTTATGGTAATTAGAGAGGTTAATTGTATCCCCCCTTTTAAAAATAGGGATAATGAGGCTTTAAGTCCAAGGTTTAGGGAACCCTTGATTGATTTATTGATTGAAAATCTTGTGGATGTGAGGGTTGAGGATAGGACCTCCAAGTTTTAATATTTCTTCCTGGTAACCTTTGATGTCCTTAGTTTTTCCTTCTGCTAGACGATTAACCCCAAAATCTGTGTTTTCTAATGAGAAAAATTCTTCCGTTGTGAGCAGGGTTTCAAAGTTATCTATGCCATTCAAGGATTAATAAATCTTTTTAAGATAGGAGTTCTAGTCGTGTAAAGAAATTATATTATTATCTTTATTTTTTCTAGTTAGAATATGCCTCCAAAATTTCTTAGGAGCCACCTTAGAGAGGTGTAAGAGATTTTGTTGTCTTTTATGAATATATTGCATTTTTTCGCTTTTAGTTAGGGTTTTGTATATTTTTATCTTGTCGGTTTTAAGAGACTCGTCAAGAGATTCCTTAATTTCTTTACTCCCACTTTTACAATCTTTATCATACCAAGGGTTGGTTTTGCTATTTATTTTGTTACTTGAAACTTCAATTGAGAACCTGTTAATAGAATATGAGAGAGTTGTGGTAAAATTATGATAGAGTTCTTCTATATTGTCTATACTTGATAAAGGAAGCAAATTAATTTTTAATTCATTTAGAAAAAAGATTACTTTTATTTCTATCAAAGATCAAGTTTTTTGGCTATGAGGATTATCTTCTATAGGATCTCTATGCATGAAAAAATTGAGAGTTACAATTAAAGGTCTATAATCTGAGCCAGTCTCGTGGTCATTTAAGATGTCAAAATTTATTATTTCATTGTATAAAGGGATATCAGAAATAACATAGTCCACCACGCTGCTACCAAGCCCATGGATACAAGTCATCTAGCTATAATTGGGCCACTTCTTTAGACCGTCGAAAATTATGAGATCTAGAGCACTACAAAGCTTGTCTAGCTCAGACCCAAACAAATTATCCCCTACATCTTCATATATTCTTTTGTACCTTTCAGCTAGAGTAAGGTCTTCGTCTAACCAAAGAGGATTAGGGTTGGAATGATTTCTTAGAAGAATAGCTTGGTTGCTTGAAGTTCGAGCATTAAAGTAACCCCCCATTAAGAGGATATTGCCTTCATTCCTTAGGCTAGAAATATCGTTATCTAGACCATTGTAAGGACAATTTTTATCTAAATTTTTTTTCTTATAGAAGTTGGAATTAATAGGGGAAAAATAACATATTTCTATGTAGGTTTTTTTTACCATTAATGTTCGTAATCTATATCCAAATATACTAGTTGTAAGGTTCTTTTTTATAAATATTGGCATGGGGGAGATGTTCTTCCTAGTGTAACAAGCTATACCCCCAATTCCTCTATGTTAGGATCGCTTGCTCCAGATTGCCCAAAGTATAAATCCATATATGTTAGGGACCTTAGATTATTTGTGCTCCCAAGCTTCAACCAACAATATAATACCAACTTCATTCGATGTCCAACTTATCTTCGGGCCTTTGTTCCATGGAAATCCCTGACAGTTCCAAGAAAGAATCTGGAGCATGTTGAATTGCTATTTATTACTATCCTTTTGGTTTCTATCTCGGATAATGGATTTTCTATTTCTGATTATTTCCATTTTTCATTCCTTCCTAACTTCTTTTACCTTTTGAACCTCCTTTCTAAATTCTGCTTAATCTTCTGGAATGAGATATTCATAAATGAATATTCCCATTCCTTTTAGACTTGAGGTTTTACTAAGCATGTCATACTTATTGTCAGAAGAGATCACCTTTATCCGGATTAGCCTTCCTTTATTCTCAGTTAATTTTCCCAGCCTTGTTGCTTATGTGAGACATGTTGTTTCAATTTTTAATCTATTATGTAATTTTGTCTGGACTATGGCTAAGGTATCCTCGTCTACCTCCTCTTTCACACCGAAGATTACAAGGTTCAAATTTGTTTTTTTACGCTCATGGTCTAATTCTATAAATTTTTTCATTTCCTCTTTAATGGGTTTGATATCTAATTTACTTTCCACGCTATTGAGGGTGAGATTGTTATTAACTTATTATTCTAGTGCTTTAATCATTTCCTTCATTTTAAGACTTTCTAAAGTATTATCATCTCCTAGTTAGGGTGTTTGGATCTTATCTTGGATTTCTTTTTTATTTCCTATAATCTAATCTAGTCCATTGTCTCCATTTTATTCTCCAATAGTTTTATTTTATTTTCTATTTGTTTTTGTATCTTGTCTTCAAAATATGTAAATTTGTTTTCGAGCATGCATTCTAACTCTCTTCGTAGCATAGCTTCTTTTTCTTCTCTACATTTCTCTAATGAATCTATATAATCATAAAGGCTCTGTAAAGTAACTCTGTTAGGTCTACCTTTGACAATATTTGGTAGATGCGGTGAATTATTCATACTTGCAAACAAAAAGAAATATATGAGCAGTAGATATGTATTAGAAAAAAAAGGAATGTGTGCACCTGATGTAAATATGTTGGTCGTCACCCATTCATATTAATCATAGAGGGTTTGTCTCATCAACGCATGTAGATCGCCTTCAGATTAGCCGAGGGTTTCCTTCAGATCACATGCAATAGATTCATATCGTCGAGGGTCACCTTCAAAGTAACTAAGGGTTTCCTTCAGATCACATGCAATAGATTCAGATCGCATGCAATACATTCAAATCACCTTCATATCTCTATGCAATACCAAACCATCGATAGAAATGAATCATAGATCGCACCAGAATAGATTCATATCAAATTATATTCAATCACCTTCATATCTCTATGCAATACCACAACCCTCGATAGCAATGAATCACAGACCGCATGAGTAGATCAGATCTCACCAAATCTCTAGCAAAGAATCGCACCAAATCTCACCAGATGTTGGTTGTCACAATGAATAGATCAGATCACAAAGAATCACATGCAATAGGTTCATATCTCTATGCAATACCACAACCCTCGATAGAACTGAATCACTGATCGCACCAGATAGCATGCAATATCACAATAGTATAGACTAGAAATATCACAGCAGTATAGCATGCAATATTGCATAGCAGTATATGTGACGCTTTAAGACATAACAAAATAGACGAATCAGATAATGACCTTCTCAAAATATTATTGAGAAATAAATCCTACATATGTAAAAACTATAAGTTACATTTTTTCAGTTTGCAGAGGTAGATCGCATGAGATTTCAGTTCGTAGAGGCAGATTGTGTGAGGATATGTGAGGTCGATTTGATTATTTTCCCCCGAATTGCACCAGATTTCATTCCATAGATCACAAATATCCTTTAAGATCAAATTGCATAGAGGGTATATTGGAAGCACCAGAAACGAAACCTACAGATGCAAAAATAAATAACTATTCGGGTATATCAACAACTCTACACGCTCATAGATAATTACGTCGTAGGAATTTTCACAATGAAAGAAGTTGTCTCAAAAGATTCCACATCTCCCTGGCCACTAACATTTTGACATGTACCACCTGGTAATTGGCGATTTTAGGTACAACACACCATGGTTACATTTCCCGGTTCTTATATCCTATGGTGTGATAGGGACCAAACAAGGTGGCATGGAGTTGATCGGTTAAGTACGTGTTCTGAAAATGCTCAGTGTTATAGTTGATTTTACTGCACATGGTTGATCACATATTTATGTCTGTCCTTGTCCCTCTATACACAATTTTATACCCATAGACTTATATTATCCTTTGATGTTCCAAGATCATCCCTAAAAAACCCTTGTTTATTGTTGTATGCAACTTTTAAACCCATACTCGTGTGTACGCATGAATTTTGATCTCAAACCCACGTACATCAGGATGTGTGGGTAAGTCCAAACATTTTTGGAGTTTTCCTTATATGAGTCCAAAGATCCTGACTCTTGGCCTTCCATGTGCCTTGAGATCACTCGGATTCAACCCTCCATTACCCTTTTGGAGTGCTATATAAGGAACCCCTTGGATACACTGAAGAGGAGGAATTGAAGAGAAAAGAATCTAGAGTCTATTGTTGCCTCAGTTTTCTTATACTTGAGTCTGCATCCCTTTGTCCTTTTGGATCACTTTTTGTTCTTCCCAAACTTGACTTTTCTTTGTGAGATTCCTATCGAGATATGGAGGATTGAGGTGGTGGAGGCCCAGGTGGAGGACTCGGTTTCTTCGATTCATAGACGTGCCAACAAAGGTTGTCACTATTGTAATCTCTAATTTTATTAATAGAAATATATTTTCCTCTCCAATTATGTGCATTTGAATATGAATATTGAATCCATGGGTGTATTTAATTGCTTATACACTATTGAATATATATGCTAGAGTAGGTCTAACACATTATTATAGAGCATGCTTGTCTTGTTTGCTATTGTCGAGAGTGAATTACTAATGCAAGTGTGAATTGGAAAAGATCAACGGGGATCTACTTCAACCATCCAGAACAAGGTATGATTCGGTATCCATTAATGTTAGATGTTTGGTTTCTCATGCATATTGGGAAATATTTATTTATGGTGTCAAGCTGTCTATTGTAGTACCCCCAAGCCATAGGAAGTTTCTCTCCTTAACAGAATTGGCGACTCCGTCAGCAATGCTCCTTGTTTTTCTTTGGGGATGGGGGCACATTGTGTTTTATACTTTCTCTTTGTTTCTCCTGGTTTCTGTGTCACAATTTATAGTATATTCATACATTGACACTCCCCTTGATTGGTTTGACCCTTTGCCTCCTTTTTACCACTTTCTTCTCTATTACACAGGTTTTGGCTAAAATTCACATACATATGTAGGTTTTTGGCCAAAATTCGTGTATACATGTAGGTTTTTGGCCAAAATCCACGTATACATGCAAGTTTTTGGCCAAAAGTCGTGTACATATGCTACACTTCTTTGAACAGTCACGTACATCCTCCCTTTTGGTTGATTTCGATGTTGTGGGAAGTTGTTGGGTGGGTTGTGAGTCTGGTTGGGTCTTCCAGGGTTCTGATATTGTCTGTTGACTGCTTCTGTTGTGACTAGAAACCATTTTTCCATTGAATTTTCTTTGAAAATAGTTTTAGTCATTTATCTTTTTGTTTTTCCATTAGTGCATTACTCTTTTTGTCTCGGTGTCTTATTGGGATTGTGTTTTATACTGGATGCGGAGATTGAGAGTTTTAATGACTTTTATTCTTTTATATTGAAAATACAAAATAGTTGCATTCTTACTTGCATCTCACGTATGGCCTTGAGGAGGTACTTGCATTGGATTAATTGGATGAGAGTTGTATTTAGTCTTTCATATAGGAACGATTGCATTGGCATTCAGAAAGGAATGAATATATATGCATCTCATGTAGTGGCATACCCTGTTTTTCATTCTAAAAAATAACACTTGGCATTGTTTGTTAAGTTTGCACATTAATTTCACTGTTGAGTCATAACATCATTAGTTGTATGACCATTTCCCTTTGAATAATCATAGCCAATTAAAATCAACTCTTAATAAAATGAATTACACTCTTTTATTTTATAGGATGCACCAACAAGATTAGGTTTTAGAGTCTTGGAATAATTCATTGTAAGTCAATTCTCCAAGACTACTAAACAACAACAATTAGGTGTCTGTCCAGATGAGAGTGTGAAATCCTTGGTATAATTAGTGTTTCTTAGGATGGTCCTCTTACACTGGATTTAAGCACGAGGTAGCATGAGAAATTATGATTGGGATAGACCTTGGTCACTTCTATGAGCACAGGAGATATTTCCAAGATCATATTCGTATCTGGGGACTCTTTTGAGTTTCAGGATTTGTTACCCTTCCCATACGGTTGATCCCACTTGGGATTGTCCACCTGAGAATTGTTTATATTGAGGTGACCTTAGTTTCCTTACCTAGGTATCGAGGGTGTATTCACAGAGGTTATTCTACAAGTGTCCTATCCAGGTAAGAGTTGGACAGCACAGTCGCTTTACGAATTGAAGATGAGGGCCACTATAATTGGTTATGTACCTCCCCTTGTAGTGTATCAGAGTCTATGGCCTCTCTTAGGCGATACATACCTGCTTCATTTGGGAGCTCACATACCCTCCCCTTGGTTTTCTTGTATTTTGGATTGTGGTCTTTGTGCACTAGTTGGCCTTTGGGATCGCAGTTACTTGAGTATATTTATGCTCTCTTGAGTTTGGATCCTTTTATTTTCGTCATGCCTGGTATCCTATCACCCATCCTTGGTCTTACTATGGACCCTAGTGTTGGACTTGGGGGCATCACAGCCCCTTACCGTGCTCGTGGATTTTGGAATGGTCATATTCCATCCTATAATGCATTTGTGGAGGATTTTTATTCCCTTCACTCGATGTTTACATTAGTGGTCACCCTCACGGGGGTGGTTGTGGATACGTGAATGTTGGGCCTACATCTTACATTCCTTCTTATGTCCCATAGTCCACCGCACTGTTTCTTTTGAAAGGAGTAGTCATGATCAATCCTCCCTATATATTATAGTTTAGACTCTTTACTAGCCATTTCCAATTGTTTTGGACTAATATTGTTGTGATGTAGGGTCCATTGTTTTGTACACTCTCGCTGAGGCTTTGACCCGTTTATGCCCATTACACGTATCATGTCTAAACTGACATATAGGTTAGTATTTCATATCCGCCTACATTTTACATAACCTTATGACCGTTTCATTTTAACCTTAGGTACGAACCCATTTCTCAATGTCACGTAACCTTCATACTATTGTTAGAAGTGGCATTATGTGAATGGTAGATATTTCCTATACATGGGTTCCCTAGTTAGATCCTTGTTTGCATTTGGTTCCCATGCTGCATTGCCTTTTATAGGTTGTGGGAGTCCCTTTTTAGTCCCTCCATGTCCTTGAGCAAGAGCTTCATACTCCTCTTGAACATTATGCTGGATTTTCCCCATAGGGTCTCCCTTGTATATATCAAGTTGTAATTTCATTTTCATGAGTTTTTCTTTTCTTCTTGAGCTTTATGCTAGATCCTTGAATTTGAGTTATCAACCATATAGCCCAAGCTTGTCTCATGTCTAGCCAAGTAGAGCCTTTGTACATGTTTTTTTGTAGCTTAATCACCCCTTTTATCGTGAGGAGACCTTCCCCCGAGTGTCATTATCCTATACATATATCCTTTCATTGAGCATATGAATGTTCCATTGCTTGGAACTAGTTTGCTTGTCCCTTGACATTCGTCTCCTCCTATATTTGTACTATAAAGCACTTTTATTATTTTTCAAGATTTTCAAAATATCTTAAAAAGTCCAAAAAATATCAAAAAACCAAAAATCCAAACAGGAAAAGATGTTATCTTTGGAAACAGTCGAGTCTTGTCACCTTCAAAAAGAGCATTGTATATCACATCCATTGGTTGGGTTATTAGTTTGAATTTAGGAGTTGTACTCGTTACTCTAAGTTTATCTCCACCGAATGGTTAAGCTTCCATTCCCTACGGAGCCTCTGTTGATGCCTTGTATGTCACAGAGATGTTCCAATTTTCATATCGATTCCTTGCTTCCTACCTTCAATCAGAATTCACCTTATTCTCTTATTCGAAGTAAGTCGAAGCCTGAATTAACCATTCCTCAGTTATCTTGAATTTGCATGTTGGCCATTCCTAGTACTATTACTAGTTTGTGCACATCTTGTTCGAGTTCTTCCACATTATACAACGTTGTTGAGTGCCTCATGTTGGTTGATGGGGGATTCCTTAATGGCCTTCTTCCACTGGATTCCATTCCATAGACTTCAGATAATTTATTCTAGAAGAGGAGTCTAGAGTCATTTGAGTGCCTTGAGACTTATAGACATTAGTGGTAGGTTCTCTTGTCATTAATAGTATTGGGAATACATCAATGTCCCCTGATCAATGGATTATTCCAAGTGTTTGACCTCAACACATCTATTCACACTTGTTAGATTGCACTATGTACCTTGATTCCCATTTTCATTATTGGTGGGTGATCTCGTGCCTGTTAACAGTATATATCAATGACCGGTAACCAGACAATGGACTACTATGTTCGACCTCGACACATCTATTCGCATAGTAGGACATGTACTCATAGCGGTTCGTGTAGAAGACCTTCCAGCTTGGTGGCATTCCATGTATGCTACCTCCTTGATTGTGCCAGTGTTCATGAGATATTAGCTCTCGTGATTTGATTCTAGTGTATATCAAATATCTTCATCCGCAATGGAGATCATGACTCATTGTATATTTTCAGCCATTATGAAGATATTGATCTATTGTATATCTTCCTCCACTTTGGATATTCTGATCTATTGTATATTGTACGTGGCGATGACCACACTTGTCACATTTTGTATATCATACCTATTCATGGCCACTGTACTCTTATGTATCCAGTATTTCTCCATGTATTTGTAGTGGTATGCATAGATTTATCATTGTATTGTAGTGATGAGTGGTTGGTTCTTCAACCAGGGTCTTCATTACTCTACTTCTGGGATGGATTTTATACTGTATTTCGGCCATCATGTTACCCCGACCTCACACATTATGGGGCATCTGTTAAATCTGATTTTACCACACATGATTGATCACATATGTATGGCCTTCCCTGTCCCTATTCAGACTCTTTAGACACCATGGACTTATATTATCAGTTTATGTTCCAATATCATCCCTAAAAAAACCTCGTTTATTGTTGTACGTGAATTTTAAATCCATACTCGTGTGTACACTCTACTTTTGACCTCAAACCCGCTTAACTCCAAACATTTTTGTAGTTTTCCTCATATGATCCTAAATATATTGACTCTTGGCCTTCCATATGCCTTGAGATCACTCAGATTCAACCCTCCATTACCCTTTTGGAGTGCTATATAAGGAACCCCTTGGATACATTGAAGAGGAGGAATTAAAGAGAAAAGAAACTATAGTCCACTATTGCCTTAGTTTGTGTATACTTGAGTCTACATCCCTTTGTCCCTTTGGATCAGTTTGTGTTATTCCCAAGATTTTCTTTGCTTTGTGAGATTGCTATCAATAGATGGAGGATTGAGGTGGTGGAGGCCTAGGTGGAAGACTCGGATTCTCCGGTCCGTAGAGGTGTTGACAGAGGTTGCCACTATTGTAATCTCTGATTTTATTAAAAAATATATATATTTTCTTGTCCAATTATGTGAATTTGAATATGAATATTGAATCCATGGATGTATTTAATTGCTTATAAATTATTGAATATATATGCTAGATTAGGTCTAACACATTATTATAGAGCATGTGTTTCTTGTTTGTTGTTATTGAGAGCGAATTACTAATGCAAGCGTGAATTGGAAAATCTCAAGGGGGATCTACTTCAACCATCTAGAACAAGGTATGATTCGTTATCCCTTAGTGTTAGATGTTTGGTTTCTCTTGCATATTGGGAAATATTGATTTCTGGTGTCAAGTTGTCTATTGTGGTACCCCCAAGCCATAGGAGGTTCCTCTCTATAACACTCAGCCTTTTTTTATAGAGTAACTATTTAATATTTTGGTAGGTACAACACACCCATGGTTAAAATTTCTAGTTATTATATGCCGTGATCCGGCATGAACCGAAGAAGGAGGCATTGAGTTGATCGCTTAAATAGACATTCTAAAAGGACATCATTGCCATGCTCACCAAATTCCCACCTGTTACAGTTGTCACTGCGCAATGATTGATTGATTTTCCTTACCTTTTTTTCATGCATGGATGCTGATCAATTTTGTTTTTTTAATCACACTTCAGTTCAATCCCTAATTCTACAATCTCGATTCTAGAACTTATGTCACGTAGACCACAAGTGTTTATATGACTGGTGTTGTGCATGAATGGATTGGTTTTCAATTACCATGTTTTTTCAACAGGTGGATTGCGTGTTTTCACTACACTCCTCCACCACCGGTTCTAAAATTTTATTTTTTTTACAGGCTTTCATTGTCCTTCACTACAGTTCATTTCTCCTAATTCGAAATAGCCCTTGCCAAGATTTTGCAAGTTTTGGTTCAACAATTTATTTGGGTTTAGCCTAACATTTTATCCAATGCTTTTTTTCCTTTAGGCACTCAGTTTCGGGTGAATTCCCTCATGGTATTGTTTCACGGGTGCTTCAGTCGATGAAATACACTTTTCCTAGGTCCCTTCATTCACATTAATGCTTCAACAATGCATTTTTTCTCCATTAATGCAAGACAATTTGTCATTTGATTCAGACATGGGCCTATATCTTTATTTTTACTCATCTTATGATGGCCTCAAAGATATTTTTACAATGCTTGATTTACCGCATTTGGTGTTGCACCGCCTTTTGTTTGCACATATAAACATGCCTTCAGGTAACCACTATTTCTTACTACTTGATTTTTTTTATTATATCGATTTTGTTGCATTTCATTTACACTTAGAGTTTCCATCAAAGGATTTCACAGCTTGTTAAATTTACAGGTATTCCTTAGTTCTTCTTAATTGTTTTGAATATTAATTTAGTCTTCTTATTAGATGGTGAAACACCATTGCTCTATTTTAATTGAGTGTGGCTCTTTCTCTGTTGCTAAAAATTTGTAACATGTATTAGTTGTGTCATGTATTAAATTGAGCACATAGATATATGGACAAACACACAACTCACATGATAGATCACACAATTTACTCAGTTATTGAAGAATGAAACAGTGCAAAAATGGCTTGCAGTTGTGAATGCTTTTCATTAATCAAAGAGAAATTAGATAGATAATTACAATGAAGTACAATGGCTTTAATAGACACAAACAATTCGAATCCACATGAGGAATTTTGAATTGATTAGACTCTACTTGACTGTAGGTAACCAAGACCTTGTCTAAATCACTATCGGAGGACTCAATAGTTAACTGACCTTGTCTAAACCATAACCGGAGCTCATCGGAGCTCTAAAACATAACTCAAGTGTTACATTCAGTGTTGACTAAGGTTAACTGAAAGTGGTAGGTGAGAAATGTGCCCCACATGTGTTCAGTCAAGTAAACCTAGCGCTAACTAAATGTAGAGGACTAGAACTGAATGTAACTGACTCCTAACTTAGCTTGACTAGTCATTAACTGAAGTGAACTGACCTTGGTTGGTTTTGGCACTCCCAGTGGCTTCCTAAATTGTAGGGATTGGTATAGGAGGCTCCTAAACTGATGCAATCAAGTGCAATCAGTGGCAGTGAGCCTCAATTAGTGTTCCCCACACTTTAGTAACTGAAACATGTGCCCCAATTAGGTCAAGTGGAATCAATGGTGTTAATGACTATAAATAGACTGGATGGACTCCCAATTTAGACATGACTCCCAATTTAGATATATGACCAAATTTGGACAAGGGAGGATTAATAATCCTAACATCATGCTCTGTTAATCAAATTATAGGTATTAGTTTTTTGTCTCAAATGATAGGTATTACTTTTTTTGCTAAATCAAAATGTTGCTTATGAGATCATGAAACATTGTTGTTGTGTTTTAATTGACTCTTACTCCTACTCTGTTGCAAAAGGGCTTTGACTTGTATTGGTTATGTAACTTCATAATCATGTAATACTCATGATATGCCACATAGAATAACAGGTATTAGTTTTATGATGTAGTTGTACCATACAAATATGCATGCTAACATCAGTCTCCACAATCTGCGACACATTTAATGGCAGAGTTTAAAATAAGGATGGACTTGGCCGAGGAATAAGTTATGCGAAAATAATATGAACACTCAAAATAAAGCCTCAAAATCAAAGTTTTTCGGTTTTCAATAAACAGGCATCACAATCCGGAAATAGGAACTTAAACATCTCTTTATTTGAAAATACAAAACTTTCGAGATCTGAATGTCAAAAATAGGAAATTGGGAAATGCACAGTACTTTATTTGAACACTTAGCATTTCCGAATTTAGAAATGTCGAAAATCGAAAATCCACATCCTAAATCTGGTAAATCCAAACAATTGGTGTTCCTTATTGCAAAATATAGGACATATATTTCTGGATTCAAAAAAGTCGAATTCAAGATTCTTAATTTATTTCTTGACGACTTGTGTTTTCCTCACGCAATTTCGAAACGTTTATATTTCAAATAGATAAAAACTAGAGTAATTAAATAAGCTAATGAATAACAACAACTAGAGTAATCAAATATGTAATTTGGATGATTCAAAAATACATAGGTAAAAGGGGTTTCTTTCTTAACATACAAATATGTAGGATAACATCAGTCTCCACAAATTGTAACAATTTAAAGGCCAAAATCTATTCCAAATTTTGAGGTAGAGAATTTAAACATAATGCACATTCAGTTTAAAATAAGGATGGAATTAGCGGAGAAATAAGTTATGAGAGAAGAATACCAACAGTTAAAATAAAACCTCAAAATTGAGGTTTTCTGGTTTTGAATACCCTGACGTCGAAAGTTGGAAATACTCTCTTCGACATTTATTTATTGAAAATAGAAAATTTATGAGCTCTCCTTTTTTGTTTTTAGCGGAGGGATAACCGTGCTCCTATATTCCAAACCCCAGCTTCGACTGGGGCAGCTAGAACCTCTTATACTGCACCGCACATAAACAATTCGCTGGCTTATGGATGGAATACTTTCCAAAGAAACCCACCCACTTCAAAACTAGCAGAAGGGGGAAACCCCACCTTCACATATGGGAATATGGGGGCAAGTCCCTCTAATTACCAAGATGGTACTTTTAATTCTCCAGTTAGACCCAAGCTCCCTTTCTTGGCAACGTTAAATTTTTCAGATTTGTTGAAACTAATGAATGACCCGGTAAGACATGACCTCTCCTCGCCACCAGTACCTACCAAGATACCCTTGGATATCCCAAAACTCGAAGGCAAAGTTGGTGATGATCCTAGAGCTCATGCCACCACTTTCCATTTGTGGTGATCTTCCAACTCACTGAATGAGGATTCAGTTCAGTTGAGGCTATTCCAAAGAAATTTTACCAATACTGCAGCAAAATGGTATATTGAATTTCCTTCTGCTGCATTTAGCAGTTTTTGGGACTTGGCTAATGCATTCCTTAGTCACTTCTAGCTTCATATTCGATATGATTTCGGGACAGACTTGTTATCTACCTTTCGGCAGGACAAGGCCACCCATATTTCGGATCACATCCAAGAGTGGAGAAGACGGAAGAGCCTTATCAAGGCCACTATTCCTCCTGAGTTCTTATTAGAATGGTTCCTTACATTAGAGGAATTTTGGTGTCTAAAATGGGCCTCCTAAGGAAAATAATAAAATAATAGTTAAAATAATAAAATAATATTGATTAATTTTGGAGGAAGAAAGAAAAAAACTACTTTTTGTGTTAGTATTTTCGACATATATCCTTGTTTTCTTACTCAAATTTCGATCGGGAAAGCTCGTTGGATGTGGAATTTGATTCCGCATCCAACGATTACCCACACTGCATACTTTTGACGGACCCCACTACCCAAAAAACAAGAAATACCTGAAAAAATGTGATGATGATGTCATCATCACATTTTTTTCAGGTATTTCTTGTTTTTCGGGTAGTGGGGTCCATCAAATTTATGCAGTGTGGGTACTCGTTGGATGCGGAATCAAATTCTGCATCCAATGAGCTCTCCTGATCAAAATTTGAGTAAAAAAACAAGGAGATATGTCGAAAATACGAACAAAAAAAGTAGTTTTTTTTAATGACAAATATGTCAATTCAACCATTATGGTTGACTTATTTTATTGAAATTCTATTGGTTCTTGAATTCCAACTCACAAAAACTTATTTTGGCACGTTTTCTTATAAGTCCCATTTTAGACCCCAAATTTCCTCTAATGAATTCCTATTGCCATATATATCTAAGGATGTATCTACTTTGGGAGTGACGAATGAGGAAGAAGCTATCCTCAAGGACTAGCAAATAGAGTTGATATATTCTCAGTCTGGGATCTTATATGAGATTATCCCTAAGGCACTGAGTCCAATGCACAATGTAGAGAAACCTAAGCCTGGACCCCATGTCGATGGTGTGGTTGGTTCTGTGAATTCTCCCACTATAGAATCTTTGGCTAAACAACTCCATCAGCTGTCCGTCAAACATTCTATAGTGGAGGTAGAAAAGGCTTCCCCCTCACCCCAAAATGCAAATGTTTTTGCACAAACATCTCAGAAGGGCAATCATCAGCTCGGTGGGAAAAAGAAGAGAGGAAAAAAGGGTGAGGGAAATCAAAACAAGCAAAAACCCACAAACAATGTTGATGGGGGCAAGAAAGAAAAGAAGGAAGTGAAATTCCCATGTAAGTTGTTGCATGAAGATCACTTGACCCATCTATTTCCCCTTATGGAACAAGATCATAAGCTATTAAAAGGCCAACAATCGGCTGTCCTGAAGCATCCTTTTCCACAAGGATAGAATTCTGCTTCAGCTTCAAATGTAGCAGGGGGCACCCCAAATGCTCCTGACCCAAATTATATCAACATGGTTCGATCCAAGACTTTACTACAAACCAGGAACAAGAACTATGAAAAAGATATTTCGAAGAAAGGTAAGTCGATAGGTGAAACTTCTAACCCTCTCGCGATCGAGAAACTTGCCAAAATTATGCCTAGGATACTGAAAGGTGTCTTTAAGAAAACCTTGCATAATCCTAATTCTAGGACTGCAGCAAACTAGTCTGTAGTTGAAGACTTAGCCCATACTCCTTGTGCAATGTTGGCTTCAGAGGTGTTATAGAGTTGTCTCTCCTAGCACGATGCACTCTTAGCAGCCTTAGGCGATATGGACTCATCGAGTCTCATGGAAAAATTTAATTTGTCTGATGTTAAAATTCGCCTGCCATATCATGTAGCCTTATCAATAGATGTCATCCATGGTGGAAAGACCATTGGAAGGGCAGTTGTCGATGAGGATGCTTCTACATGTTATATGTCCTTGTCTTGTTGGAAAGCTCTTGGATCCCTAGAGCTGGTCCCATTGAACACCCTACTTACTACTTTCAACGGAAGGTCATTCCATCCATAGCGTATCCTACCCGCTTTCAAAATTAAGTTGGAAAGGAAAGCGGTGGCTGTTGAGGTAGAGGTGATCGATGCACCTTTGGATCATAACTTGCTCTTGGGGAGAAGTTGGACTTACGCCATGTCAGCTATTGCATCGGCCTTTTTTCGGGTGGTAGTGTTTCCACATGAAGGGAAGTTGGTTACTATAGACCAACTCAATTTTACTCAAAAAGTCTACATGGAAACTAATGAGTCCACCATACCATTGGTTGACCAAGTTATACCAGCTTCAGAGAGCTTAGGGGCTGGAATGTATGCATCATTGATGGGCACATTTGATTTTCCAGCTCTGATTAACTATACAGGTTCTACTTGTGTGGGGAAGTCCATAGCAATGGTTGTTGATAGAACTGATCCTTGGGTTCTTCCTTCCCACCATGAACCTGAAGTGCCCTTATTGGGAGTGAAAGTGGCTTATCAAGCTATCGTCCATACCACTGTTGATTCCATTATGGTCCTTCTCACAATCTCAGAGGAACCAGAAGAAGCCTATTTGCCTGCTTGGGCAGAGAACTCTTTTCATTCTAGATATTGCTTAGATATGGTTTTACCTTCAGATGAAGCCATTCTAGAAGCCATGTTCATACGAGATAAGATCTACGAAGATATTCACCATCGATCCTATTTTTTTCTAGGGTTAAGCAGGATCGAGAACCAAGAGTCTCGTATGAGACTGACAGGTGATGTTGATACGCCTATTAACCCCTTACCAAGGGAAGGAGTATTTGCTGAGGGGAATATGGAAAACATCTCTACTAAAATTCCTATCAACATCTCTGTAAATCCAAACGTTGTGCAAAATGTACATATCGATGCGAATTGCTCTCCAGAGGAGATTTCGATCTATACAGCCTTGTTTAAGGAATTATGCAACGTATTTGCCTAGTCATATGAGGATATGCTAGGAATTGATCCATTAATAGTTGAGCACGAAATCTGAACATACCCTGACGCTAAACCCGTTCGACAAAAATTGAGACCTATCAACCCGTGTAAAGCGGCGGGGGTGAAAGATGAAGTTGAGAAACTACTAAAAGTTGGTTTCATTTACCCCATAGCTTTGACATAATGGGTATCCAAACCTGTTCCTGTTGAAAAAAGCAAGGGACTATATGCGTTTTTACTGACTTTCGAGATATAAACAAAGCCTGTCCTAAGGACAATAATCACACACCATTTATAGATCAAATTATTGATGCTTGCGTGGGAAGTGAAGTCTTTTCATTTATGGATGGTTTTTCTGGATATAATTAAATCCAAATTAAACTGGAAGACCAACATAAAACAACTTTTATTTGTCTTTGGGGTACCTTCGCGTACAAGAAAATTCCCTTTGGATTGAAAAATGTAGGGGCAACCTTTCAGCGGGAAATGAATTTTTCCTTTCACAACATTAAATCCATTGTCGAACCCTACCTTGATGATCTTCCAGCACATTCTCGTAAGTGGATCGACCACCCAGATCACTTGCGTTTGATTTTTGAACAATGTAGATACTACAAAATTCGCTTGAATCCCCATAAGTGCATTTTTTGTGTCGAATCGGGGAGACTGCTCGCATTCATTGTTTCCAACAAAGGCATTTATGTGGATCCTTTAACAGTTGAGGCCATCGTAAATCTACCTCCTCCTCGTTCTATCAGAAAACTTCAAAGCCTGCAAGGGAAGTCCAATTTCCTTTGACATGTTATTGTAAATTATGCCAAGATTACTAAAGGTTTCATGAGCCTATTGAAATAGGACACCCCATTTGTATGGGATGAAATTGCATAACTTGATTTCGAGGCATTAAAAAAATCTTTGTTGTCATCACCGTTATTGCGTCCTCCAGATTACTCTCGGGATTTTATATTGTATCTAGCCACATCTGAGTCAACATAGGGGTAGTACTAGTCCAAGAGGACGATAAGATCCAAGAGCATGTCGTCTACTATCTCAGTCATGATTTATCCGGCCCTGAACTTAGGTATTCCCACGTTGAGAAGTTGGCCTTGGCAGTTGTGTATGCTGTTTAAAGTTTATGTCACTACATCTTACTAAGGACCACGACGGTAGTGGCGGATTTTAATCCTTTTCAATAAGTTTTGTTCTGACAGATAGTTGGAGGAAAATTAAACAAATGGATAATTATTCTTCAAGAGTTTGACTTAGATTTTCAATCCACCAAATCCAAAAAATCCTTAGTTTTTACTGAGCTCAATGTATAATTTTCAGTAGAGGAAGATGTATCCATTGAAGAAGACTCATTCCTAGATGAGCATGTTTTTTTAATTTCCACCTCTGACCCCTGGTACAGAGATATACTTATCTATCTCCATACTTTGAAGTACCCTCCAGCCTTCTCACGGGAAGAATGGTGCAAATTACGTGTACATGCCAAGAACTACCTCATTATTGGAGATACTTTATATGATAGGGGGGTAGATTCTGTTTTGCATCGATTTCTTACCCACGAAGAAGCAGATATTGTCCTAAATGATGCCCATAGTGGAGCGTGTGAGGGTCATTTATCTGGGTTAGCCACGACCCAGAAGATCTTACGTGCCGGTTATTTATGGCCCACGATCTTTAAATATTGTGTAGAAGCAGTGAAGCGCTGTCATCCTTGTCATCTTTACACCAGAAAGATGCAGTCACATCCCACTCCGTTATTTCCTGTCATCTTAGTGGGCCCCTTCACGAAGTGGAGGATAGATTGCGTGACGTGCAACCCAGTCTCATCTGGGGGGCACAAACATATCATTGTCGCTATAGATTATTTCACAAAATGGTTAGAGACAATGCCCACCTTTAAAGCTGATGGGGAAATTGTAGCTTTTTTCGTTTTCAACCAAATTATCGCACGATTCAGTATCCCTAAAGTGATTGTCACTGACCATGAAAGTCATTTCTAAAATAGTATGGTGACTGAATTGACCACTATTGTAGGGTTTAGACAAGAACATTCATCTTCGTTCTATCCTCAAGAAAACGGTCAATTCGAGGCTATTAATAAAATTTTGAAGACTATTCTCAAATGCATTATTAATGCAACCCATTCCAACCGACACATCATGCTGTATCCTGCACTTTGCGCATATTGGTCCAATGTGAAAACTACTACAGGGTTTTCTCCTTTCCAACTCGTTCATGGAGTGGAAGCAGTTACCCCGGTCGAATGCAAAATCCTGTCCTTAAGGATTGATATTCATGTGTTACCTGATACGACTGAGTTGGAAGAATGTTTATTACATTTAGAACATCTAGATGAGCAGCGTGGAGATGCGATGACAGCAAACGAAACTCATAAAAATAGGGTAAAAATCCAATATGATAAATCAGTCAAGCCTCAAGTTTTTTCTGAAGGGGAGCTTGTCTTACTCTGGGATCAAGACAAAGAACCCCTGGGGGAATCAAAGTTCAGGTCTATGTGGTTAGGACCTTATGTCATGTCAAAGTTGTTGAAGAAGGGCGCATATGAATTGACTGATTTTGAAGGGAATAAGCTACCCGAGCCTAAAATGGGCTCTACCTAAAAAAATTACTATGCTTAGGATTAGTGCATTTTCATGTATTTTATTGTATGCATTTTTATGTACGATAGTTCGTTGGCTTGTGTTTTCATACCATCTTCTGGTTGTTATAGATGTCTTCCAAGTGGTTCGTAGGTTTCACCGATGGCGCCAGTTGCCACACTTGTAATTTGGCTTCAGCTGCATGGGTTATTTACTCGCCCTCAAGACAGTTAGTTTCCTCGGGTGGCGCTTACTTAGGTCCTGCTACCAACAATGTGGCTGAATACAGGGTTGTCATTGAGCTTTTATGGGATGCTTTGTCATGCGGTATCACTCAGCTGGAAGTCCAACTTGACTCTCAGTTGGTGGTTTTCCATCTCAATCAAGCTTATTAGGTGCGAAACCCTATTCTACTACGTTAGTTTATGCAATTTGGGTTATTGGAAAGAAATTTTGAGTTTATTATATTCAACCATATTCCAAGAAATGCATCAAAATTCATTAACTGATGCATATGCTAATTATATCTTGGATTGGAATTTAACACATTTTGCATAAAAAATATACAGTAGACACATAATAAAACACTTGTACATAAACCGGCAATATATGTGTGTGTGTGTGTGTGTGTGTGTGTGTGTGTGTGTGTGTGTGTGAATATCTATCCATATACATAGGTTGAGTTTCTTATCCTCAGATCCAGTCATAATTGTATAATATACAAAAAATATACAAAACATGGATCAAAGTCCATAAAATGCTCCTAAGTCTAAGCTTGACCACCCTGGTCACTTGGACCACCCTGGTCCCCCTAATCATCATGATCACCCCTCTCTCGAGCTTGTTCAGTCTCCTCGGCTTCAGCAGCCTCAACAACATCAATATACACAAGTACTGCTCTCGCTACCCGCATCATAAGGCGTATCCAGATAGGTGGTATACCAACCACTATCTCCTGCATGATGGCAGGGATATGATCAATGCATAAGGTATGTACTCTCTGGGTAAGCCTGGATAGCTTTCCCTTAAGAACCCTAATCAAAACTTGGTCCTCAACCAATACAGGATGCACATACATGCGTGGATGACCAGCAGGGCGGACTGGTCCAATATCTGCATTTTGACATTTGAAAAGGATTAAAACTCTTAAACATATGTATATATCTTTATAATTAAAATTCATAAAAAATTTAAAATTTGAAAACAAAAAATACCTGACTCTCCCCATGCTCCTCCAAGAGGGAGGACAAGGTCAGTATCACCTCAGAAATCTAACCTAACATATGGAAAATGCTCCAAGGCTTGTAACTGTCGCTCCCACCAAAAGTATAAGTCATCGTCATATACACTCTGGACTGATCCACTGCCTCCTTGGTGGAGGAAGATCTCTCCCCACCTACTTAGTCCATGCTGACAGGGAGAACGAACTGGCAATGGTACTGCATGACTCAAACCTGGCACCCTCTCAAAGAAAAAGGATACCAATATGATGGAATAACCAAAATTATTCCTCTTGCCTCTTTTGCAGTCAGAGAGTTCTTTCCTCCTTATTGGGGTCACTCCTGAACACTAGTCATATATAGCTCCCTGTATACAGTCTACTGCTAGTCTCATTTGGTTCCGAGTTGCAAGATGAAGTGATGATGACCCTGCAACCCTCACTATAGTGCTCACCAATACCTATAACGGAAAGTTGTGAATGCAAGCAATAGGGATGCAGCTACCCCTGTTTTGAGTGTCAGGCTCATAGTATATGTCTATGTAGTTTTGTACACTTAGAAGGTCATCGCCTCTGCGGATACCTTCCAAGTTCACTGGAGCTCCCCATCGTGATAAACTGGAAATAAAATAGACATCTTCTGAAGTAACCTATAGAAACTCACCTTGAAGGTCAAACATACCAAGATCGTGATCCCAATAGCTTATCAAAAACTCTAATAGGTAGACATTTGACCACATAGGTGAGGTACAGAATAATTTCAATAACCCACTTTGTCGTAAAACATTTACCGTGGGGGCATCTCGTAGAACTTCTTGGTCCATGTCTTCATGTTCCCTCTCCCTCCACTCAAGCACCATTTTTCAATCTAACAAACAAGCCATTTCAAACCATTATATTCATATAAAAAATTGATTTTTTGACCCTATACAATCTTTTTCTACCTTGCGTAGTGTACACGACTGTCCTTTGGACAAGTCACGTACTATATGTGACCTTCCTTCGGGAAACCCACGTACAGAACGCGTGTACGTGACTATTGATATACCATACCAACGTACACAACATTCATGCTTTGAGAGCATTAGAAAATATAAAATTTGGGCCCAATATTGAAAATTGCTTGGATCAAATGAAAGAGCATGGAGTGTAGTTTTACCTGGCACTTGCGGTTTCGAGAATTGCCCATCGAGTCGTCCACACTGAGCAATCAAAGGTAGAGGTAAAACTTGTCTATTTTGGATAAAAATCAAATGGTGAGTTTTTTATTCATATTTTGAACTATTTATAGAAAAAATATTTTCAAAGAGGGTTTTTTCCCTATAGTTATATTTTTTATTTAAAATAACACTAATGCCATATCTTTTCTTCCATGTGACAGGTTTATGGTCATTTAAAGTTGTTTTTTTGCTCATATAGGATGGTTTTTTCTTCATTTCACATGCATTCTGCATTTATACCTAACCCATCTTAATCCTAGCATTAACACTTCGACCATGGACTATGGTATCTTTAACCATTAGTTCCTCATTTATACCATTGTTCTTCCATGGATAGGAATTTCCTCCCATGAGTAACCTCATTTAGAACCTACTTATTGTCTTTTGATACTCATGTTGCAGTTGTCATAGGTTCAGGGTAGTCTTCTTAGCTATTTTTCACGCCAATTTGAGCCTCATTTTGGTCTCTTTCTACAAGCTATCCCTTTATAAGACTTCCCACCCTTATGGAGTTTCTTTAGACCCAGGTCTAACTCCTCAAAATAGACTTGACTTCTGAGTAAACTTGTCCATTCAAGCTCGTTAAGAATATGTGAATGGGCATCCACATTGGTGGTAGGTTATCTCTTTCTCGGACCATGCGGAATAATACGAGAAAGGATCACTCTCTTTTCCACAGAATTGAGAAGAGTATTCTCAGGTATAGGTTTATCACTTTTCCGAACCTGAGGGACTAAATTTACAGAAAAGGAACACCCGATATGAGCTTAGTTTTCTCCTTTTCGTTCTCTGGACATAAACATGAAAAAGATTTCGAGTGTACTTCATGTCTTTTTCATGCTCATTAAACACCAAGAACAAAGCATCGAGTTTATTGTTGTAAGCCCCATTCCTTGTACTCAAATGGATTTTTTTGAGTGATCTTGCTTTCCTTCACACTCGTAAAACTAAAGCTATATGGTGCTCTCGAAGGAGCGTTGGGTAGGTGGTAATTTAACCTTTTTCGGACCTCCCTGAATAAATACAAAAAAGGTTCACCTTTTCTTCTACGGGAGTTAAGAGAGTTCTTCTGTGGTATGTTTTATACTTTTTCAGCCTCACGATACTAAATTGGATGAAAAATGACCCCCTTAGAGTCTTCTTCAAAGTTTTCAGACTCTCTAAACATGAAAACACCAAGTGAGAAAGTACTAGTTCGAGCTCATAAAATCCACGAATTAATGACACGATCAACCATTATTCCCTCTTCTCTTCAAGATTGTCAAAAAATGAAGAGAGATTTGAGTTGACTTTCTTGGACTCGTTAAAATTTAATGGGGAAGATAAGGAAGAAGTTTTCTTTTGGTTCTCAGTTGGTGGCAGCATGTCTTCCTTGAACATGGCACTCTTTGTATTTTCTGATACTCATGTCTCAGTGTTCACTTTCAGTTCATCTATTACTTCGAGTTTCTTCCTACTCCTTTCGTTCATCCTACTCCTTTCATTAGTTCTACCTGGGGAATCTGATCATGTCTCCTACATGACAGATAAGTTTAGTTGTACTATCTACAAAGTTAAAAGCTTCCTTAGGTCATCTCTATGTCGTGCTCACTGTTCAAGGACTTAACCCCATATATAATTTATACCCTGATTCCATCATTGGATTATCTGCTATTACTTGTGTTTTCCTTCCTTTACCCAGTTCCTAGTCACTCTTGTGATCCGTTGGAGGATCTATTGCCTTCCTCATCACAGTATGGTTCCACATCAGCACTTTCTAATGACAAAGACCTAGAGTTTTTAACGATCGTACCTTAGTATTCACTTTCATTATTGGTGAATTCCTTTTCTTTAGTTGTCGATTATCACCTATTGGTTTCAACAATCTGATGAATCCTATCCATGTTCGACTTCAATAAAATATATTCACATGGCTTGAATTGTACTCGTTCTTTGGGATTTTTTACGAAGACCTTAGGTTCATATTTATGGACTAAGTTGCACAAGATTATGTTGTGGTCACTTACATAGCTTCCAGATCTTGGAAGACTCATCATTATTGTATATTGTGGCTTCGATCCACCTTTGTAATACACGTGGTCTTGTAGCCATGCTATATGATGTACTCAAAACTTGTAAAGGAGCTAGTGTTCTAGTATATTGAACATAGCAGCCTCAGATATGACTTTGTATATGACATTATTATGTATTTGTTTCAGGTACTACCTCTGCTCCATTGGACTTCTAAGTTCTCCAAGATAATTATTATAATCTATTTCGGCCATCATTTCCCTCTGACCTCACACATTAGGGGGCATCTGTTATCAACCCAAATGGCACTTCTCCATCCAAGTGTCGACATTCCTTATGTTGGTACTCAAAAGGACATCTTAGGATTGAAGTTTTCCAAAACACTATAGATGGGCATGAATTGGGATGCATTTACCCTTGAACCAGTTTGCCATATTATTTTTCCAAGTGTCGAGTTGAGTACATGACTATCATCATTGCAACTCGCGTACGTACGTGACTGTTTCCATTGACATCTCGCATACTATACATGACTATTTGCATTGCAACCCGCGTACATCAGCATACACAGGTTTCCTTTAAGCAACTCGTGTGTCATACGTGGGTTTCCTATATCAATAGTTGCGTACATCTTGATTTGACATTAAAAATATAAATCATGATTAATGGAGATTACTTGGGCCTTAATCATTAACTATCCTAACTATTTCAACCTCCTCAACCTTTGAAACCACTCTATTTCCCAAAGTATAAATAGAGGCCTTGTGGAGGGCATTAATCAATCAAGTTTGGAGAGAAAAGTTATGCTGGTGGTATATCTTCAGAAATATTGGAGTAGCAGAACTCAGATTCCTTTGCTTGCAGAGGAGTCCTTGTCTCAGAAGCTGGGTTGTACTCTTATCTCATTCACCGATTGTTAATAAAGAGAATTATTCTTCCAACATTGTGTTGAGTCTCTTTCATGTATCATGGTTAATGAATATTTTGATTATATACTGGATATATTGTTTATATAACCTCTCATATATACATGTATAAGATTTTACTTAGAGAATTTTCTCTTTATAGGTGAAGGAAGTGCATCCCTGGAAGCTTTGGAGAGAAGAGGAATGGAAGAAGATCAAGCTTGGATCAACCATCGATAATCGGGTAAGTCAAGACTTTCTTCCTATTTCCTTTATGTTCTCTATTAAAGATGATTGTGTGCAAGGTTAGTAGTAAGTTGGTAACCCCAGACCCTAGGTTACAAGGGTGTTTAATCCTAAATAACAGGTAACTAAATATTGTATTTCACTATTGCTACACGGTATTGTCAACCTTTTTCTGCTGGTACAGGTCTCTTCATTAAAACAAGTGAACTCATTCAACTCATCATCTATTCAGTTTTGAATCTCTATCTCATACGGCTTTCACAAGCATGAGCTACTGCTTCCAGCTATATACAGTGATCTTGTATAAAATGGACAACTAAAACAAGGAACTATAATCAAAATTACCCAATGTACATGCACCATTGTACATAATGTAACATAGATTTAATTTTTGAGTTGTTTTTTCTCACTTAATCAGTTTCACACTGTTCATTTATCCAATGTTTTTATCTCCCATTGAACTCTAACATACTTCATCTCACATGACTATCGTATTGCTTTCACTTGAGGTTATCATAGTGGATGCAACAATTATTGGAGATCCTACACCTTACCACTTTCATGTGAGGATGTACAAGTCAACCCAGTTGCATTAGCTTCATCACCTCTTGCCTCAACAGACATTTTACCTTGGATTCCACATGTTAATAGCAATTCTACATGATCTCATGTTTCTTATTTAGGGGTATTAACAACTATTTTTTCATGTGTATTAACAACCATAATCTCCAATTTTAAGACATTGTAAAACATTAGAGGAAATTTCAACTCAAAATGGGCCTTTTAACCATAATTAAAATTCCATGGCATCATGTGTTAGCTAATGAAATTGATTTAAATTTGAAATATCGTAGGTCTTAAACAAATTTTTAATATAAATTTGAGGATAGGTATCATAAAAAAAAACTATTTTTGTTTGTTTGTATTTTTTACATATCTCCCTATGTTTTTACTCAAATTTAGATCGTGATAGCTCGCTGGATGTGAAACTAAATTCCGCATCCAACGAGTAGACACTCTACATACTTTGACAGACCTCGCTACCCGAAAAACAAGAAATACCTGAAAAAACGTGATGATGACATCATCATCATGTTTTTTCAAGTAGTTCTTGTTTTTCAGGTAGCGGGGTCTGTCAAAAGTATGTCGAGTGTGTACTCGTTGGATGTAGAATTTAATTTCACATCCAGGGAGATCTCTCGATCGAAATTTGAGTAAAATCAGGGAGATATGTCGAAAATACAAACAAACAAAAATAGTTTTTTTCTTTTCTTCCTCCAAAATTAATAAATATTATTTTATTATTTTATTATTTTTTGTAGGAGGCCCATTTTGAGTTGAAATTTCCTCTAATGTAGGCGTGGCTTATCTGAAATACTTTTGTAAATATAAGAGTTTTTTAAAAACAATTTACTTCTTCAAAATAGATAATAATGTGAAAATGGAATTGTTGTAAAATTTATTTTGTATATATTAACTGTAAATAAACCTAACTGTGATTCTCCAATTTTCTCTGTATAAGTAATAACAACACAAGTCTAGACGATTTGGTTTAATATACAAAATGTTCTCCATCCCTGAACCTGGCATTAGAGGAAATTTCAACTCAAAATGAGCCTTTTAACCCAAATTCAAATTCAATGTCATCATGTGTTAGCCAATAAAATTGCTTTAAACTTGAAATATCATATAGGTCTGAAACAATTTTTTAATATAAATTTGGGGATAGGTATCATAAAAAAACTACTTTTTTTTGTTCGCATTTTTGACATATCTCCTTGTGTTTTTACTCAAATTTTGATCGCGAGAGTATGTTGGATGCGTAATTAAATTCCGCATCCAACAAGTACGCACTCGGCATACTTTTTAGGGACCTCGCTACCCCAAAAACAAGAAATTCCTGAAAAATGTGATGATGACATCATCATCACATTTTTTTTTTGGTATTTCTTGTTTTTTGGGTAGTGGAGTCTATCAAAAGTATGCCAAGTCAGTACTCGTTGGATGCGGAATTTAATTCCACATCCAAGGAGATCTCCCGATCGAAATTTGAGTAAAAACACAGGTAAATGTGTCGAAAATACGAACAAAAAACGTAATTTTTTTCTTTTCTTCCTCCAAAATTAATAAATTTTATTTTATTATTTTAATTATTATTTTATTACTTTCCTTAGGAGGCCCATTTTGAGTTGAATTTTCCTGTAATGTTGCCTGCCTCCAAAGGTGAGAAAATTTTCCTTCCTGCAATAGCCTACATCTATTAATTCATGCTATTTACATTTTTCATGAACATATAGCCATAAATTCAACCAAAAATTATAAAAAATTATAAATTAATAATTAACAAAAAAAACTCTAAAAAAAATCATATTAATAAAAAACATAGGATTTAACTAATTTTATAATAACAACTTTAAAACAAAACTTCCAAATTTTATTTGAAAAGACAACACTTCTGTGATTCGAAATGCCAGATATCAAAAAATTGGGGAATCAGAAATAGGAACATAGGGTGTTCCTTATTGGAAAACATAGAATTTTTGGAATCCAAAATTTCAGAATTGGAAAACATAGTATTTGATCACTTGTTAATGTAAGAGATCTTGATCACTAGTCTTTGTCTCCTAATAGGAAAAAAACACCATGGAAACAAAACTTGCATCACAAGAGTTACATCTTTTTCAAGCATTCGCATTTCTCCACCTTTCTCTTTTTCTAGATACTCTCGAATGCAAGACAATCCATTTGTACAATGTACAAAACAAGAGAAAATATTACTTGCTTCAAGTCTTTAAAAGCAAATTGTGGTTGAAGCTTCTCATTGTTTGCTTTGTAAATGTATTATTTTTATTTGATCACTTCTTATTCGACTCTTATTTCCTTAAATGAACTTTATATAAATATTAAAATAAAAATTTCACATTTCCAATTTTCAAAACACAATACCCAATTTCTAAAATCGAATCTTCGAAACAGCAAATTTGAGTTTTTGTTAAGGGCATTTCGCGTATCCGAAATTTCTGATTTTCAATATTTCAGATATCAAAAATCAGATCATCAAGTTTCTAATATTGGAAAGCCCAAGGTATAACCCTACAAAATGTTACAATAGATATTGGAAACACTGGTAGACAAAAGCTTACGTTCACTATGCAAATTGTAGTTGAAGCTTCTCATTGTTTGCTCTATAAATGAACTGTTTTTATTTAATCGCTTGTTGATGTAAAGGATCTACTTTTTTTCAAGAAACATCCAATAAAATTTGAAATAATTGCATTTTAGAGTAAACTATCTCAGGAACTGAGACACTCATTATGAAAGTTATTAAGTAGGAAATAATTATACTTTTCTTATGTCTTTCGTTATTCTTCTCCAAATTAGTAATTTGGATAATTGATAAATACATAGGTAAAAGGGGTTTCTTTCTTAACATACAAATATGCAAGCTAACATAAGTCTCCACAAATTGTAACAATTCAGAGGCCAAATATTGAACAAACATCAGTTCTCTAGAAATGGTTAAATGGTAATTTGGATAATTGAAAAATACATAGGTAAAAGGGGTTTCTTTATTAACATACAAATATGTCGGCTAACATCAATCTCCACAAATTGTAACAATTTAGAGGCCAAAATCTACGCCAAGTTTTGAGGCAGAGCGATTAAACATAATGCAGAGCGAGTTTAAAATAAGGATGGACTTGGCAAAGAAATAAGTTAGGAGAAAATAATACGAACAGTTAAAATAAAACCTCAAAATTGAAGTTTTCTGGTTTCAAATACCCCGACCTCGAAAGTCAGAAATACTAGCTTCAACGTTTCTTTATTTGAAAATAGAAAAATTCCAAGATCAGAAATTGTTACACCTGAATCTCGTCATCAGCATGTGATGAGATCCCAAACTTCAGTGTTGTCCTCAATCCCCAATTGTGAAGTAATAATATTGGTCCAGACATCAAAATTATATGTGAAAATACAGCATCGCCTCTACCCTTTAGTCAAAAAATGGTACCTCCTTCAGTACCTCCTGTAAATTGTTGGAAGTAGACAGTGGCACCGCCTTTATCCTTTGTTCAAGACGCGGTTTTTCCTAACACCGCTCTGTCATGGTGAGCAAGGAGCGGTGCCCTTGATAAAAAGTGAAAAAGAGAGGTTCTCACGAAGCTTCTCGAAAGAAGGATTCATGGCACCCTTATCCCTGATCATTAGGGCCAATTGGGCTCGAGATCCATCGTTGTAGGATCTCCTAGCCACCTGACCCACCAATTTCTCAACCATCTCTATCCATTCCAAGCCTATAAAAGCGGCTCAATCTCCATGGTTGAGGAGAGAGTAAAGTCATGTTGTTGCTTTGACATTCTGTCCTAAATCAGTCAAGAGAGCTTGAGGGAGTAAGTTGGAGCTATTGGGTACGAGATGTTGGCTTTGTGAAGGAGTACATCGACACTAAGGCATAGTTTGTAAACTCCTTCTCTATTATCTAATGCAAAATTGGTTTCCTTCCCATAAAATATATTATGTCATTATCATATGTTTTATTATTGAATTCCGTAGTCATCAATATATAATAGTGCATTATATTGTAGTTCTATTTGATCTCGTTTGTTGTTTTTCTTGTGATTATGCAGGTACATCTGTGAAGGATATTCTTTGCAAGAAACAACTATACTGGTGCATCAAACAGACTTGATTCCAGATCTCCACCGATTCTAGGGAATGTCTTCCAATATTGTTGTGTACCATTTGTTCTAGATCTGAACCATTCATACTAGAGGCACAGATCCTATCTGCAGGAGGTGCAAAATTCCTAGCTACAAAAATGTCACAAATCGGATCTTGCGGAATCGAAAATCAGAACATATGGTGTTCCTTATTGGAAAACATACCGGGACATAGGATTTTCAGAATCCCAAATATCGGAAATCAAAAATCGGAACATGCGCAGTTTCTGATTTGAACACATACAATATTCGAAATCTGAATTGTTGAAAATAAAAAAACCCAAAGCTTGTTTAAGTCTTGCATAGTGAGGTACCCTCTTGACCAAGCGGATATATAGAATGAAACCAAGTTTGGATAATTGAAAAATACATAGGTAAAAAGGGTTTCTTTTCTTAACATACAAATATGCATGCTAACATTAGACTCCACGAATTGTACCAATTTTGAGGCCACAATCTGCATCACATTTAGAGGCAGAACAATCAAACATAACCTGAGATGAGTTTAAAATAAGGATGGACTTAGAGAAGGAATAAGTTATGCGAAAATAATATGAACAATCAAAATAAAGCCTCAAAAGCAAATTTTTCCAATTTTTTATACCCAAGCCTCGCAAACCGCAAAATAAGAACTTCAACATTTCTTTATTTGAAAATACAAAACTTCCGAGATCCAAAATGCTAGAAATAGGAAACAGGGAATCGAAAATCGGAACAATTGGTATTCCTTATTGGAAAATATAGAACATAGATTTCCAAATACAGAAATGTCATATTTTGGATTCTTAATTTATTTTTTGATGACTTGCAGTTTCCACACGCAATTTAAAAACGTTTATAGTTCAAATAGATACAAACCAGACTAATCAAATATGTTAATGAATAACAACAACTAACGTAATGAAATATGTAATTTGGGTAATTGAAAATTACATAGGTAAAAGGGTTTTCTTTATTAACATACAAATATGCAAGCTAACATCAGTCTCCACAAATAGTAACAATTTAGAGGCCAAAATCTCCACCAAATTTTGAGGCACGATGATTAAACATAACACAGACCGAGTTTAAAATAAGGGTGCACTTAGATGAGAAATAAGTTATCCGAAAACAATACGAACAGTTAAAATAAAACCTCAAAATCAACGTTTTCTGGTTTCGAATACCCCAACATTGAAAGTTGAAAATACTATCTTTGACATTTCTTGATTTGAATACATACAATATCCAAAATCCGAAATGTCGGAACTCGAAAATGCACAAATTGGAAATTGGAATATTCGTGTTCCTTATAACAAAACATAGTATTTTCTGGAATCCGACATGTCGAAAATGTTGTTAAAAATTTGTGACATGTATTAGGTGTGTCATGCTCTATGAATCAAATGATATGTATTATTTTTTTGGCTCAAATCATAGGTGTTAGTTTTTTGGTTAAATCAAAATGTTGCTTATGAGATGGTGAAACATTTTTGTTGTGTTTTAATTGACTCTTACTTCTGTTATGTTGCAAAAGGGCTTTGACTTGTATTGGTTATGTAACTTCATAATCGTGTAAGAGTCATGCTATTTCACATAAAATAACATGTATTAGTTTTATGATGTAGTTGTACCTTACAAATATGCATGCTAACATCAGTCTCCACAATCTGTGGCACATTTAGAGGCAGAGTTTAAAATAAGGATGGACTTGGCCGAGGAATAAGTTATGTGAAAATAATATGAACACTCAAAATAAATCCTCAAAATTGAAGTTTTCTAGTTTTCGATAAACGGGCATCAGTATCTAGAAATAGGAACTTCGACATTTCTTTATTTGAAAATACAAAACTTCCAAGATCCAAAATGTCACAAATAGGAAATCGGGACATGCACAGTTCTTTATTTGAACACTTAGCATTTCTGAATTCCAAAATGTCGGAAATTGAAAATCCGCATCCTAAATGTGGCAAATCGGTACAATTGGTGTTCCTTATTGTAAAACATAGGACATAGATTTTTGGATTCAGAAATGTTGGATTCTCGATTCTTAATTTATTTCTTGACAACTTGTGGTTTCCTAACGCAATTTCGAAACATTTATATTTGAAATAGATACAAACCAGAGTAATGAAATATGTTAATGAACAACAACAACCAGAGTAATGAAATATGTAATTTGGATAATTGAAAAATACATAGGTAAAAGGGGTTTCATTCTTAACATACAAATATGCAGGATAACATCACTTTCCACAAATTGTAATAATTTAGAGGCCAAAATCTACACCAAATTTTGAGGCAGAGCAATTAAACATAACGCAGAGTGAGTTTAAAATAAGTATGGAATTAGTGGATAAATAAGTTATGAGAAAAGAATACGAACATTTAAAATAAAACCTCAAAATCGAGGTTTTTCGGTTTGAGATACCCCGACATCGAAAGTCAAAAGTACTATCTTCATCATTTCTTTATTTGAAAATAGAAAAGTCCTGAGATCGGAAATGTCACGAATTGATAATTTGGAGGCTAACCTCAGTCTCCACAAATTAAAAAAATTTAGAGGCCAAATATTGAACAAACACCAGTTCTCCAGAAATGGTTTAATGGTAATTTGAATAATTGAAAAATACATAGGTAAAATGGGTTTCTTTCTTAACATACAAATATGCAGGCTAACATTAGTCTCCACAAATTGTAACAATTTAGAGGCCAAAATCTAAGCCAAATGTTGAGGCAGAGCGATTAAACATAACGTAGAGCGAGTTTAAAAAAAGGATGGACTTAGCGGAGAAATAAGTTATGCGAAAGAATACAAATAGTTAAAATAAAACCTCAAAATCGAGGTTGTCCAGTTTCAGATACCCCAACGTCGAAAGTCAAAAATACTATCTTCGACATTTCTTTATTTGAAAATAGAAAACTTTCGAGATCAGAAATGTCACTAATCGGATCTTGTGCAATCAAAAATAAGAACATATGGTGTTCGTTAATGGAAAACATAGGACATAGGATTTTTCGGAATCCAAAATATCAGAAATCAAAACATGCACTGATTCTAATTTGAGAACATACAATATTTGGAATCCAAATTGTCAGAATTTCAAAATGCGCAAATCAGAATTAGAATATTGGTGCTCCTTATTCCAAAACATAGTATTTTTCGAAATCCGACATGTCGAAAATCGGGTTAATGAAATATATTTATGAGAATATATTTATAGTGAGATATGTTTATGAATAATAATAACCAAAGTAATGAAATATGTTAATGTGAATTATTTTGTTTTTTATATATCCATTTTAGTCTGCTCAAATGATTATGTTACATTGCAATTTTTTTTTCATGCCCTGTTTCATTCGACAGGAAAAAATAACCATCACGATATAGATACTATGGTAACTGAAGATTGTATTTCACTATTGCTACATGGTGTTATCCACCTTTCCCCGATGTTACAGGTCTCTTCATTAAAACAAGTCAACTCATTCAACTCACCATCTATTCGGTTCTGAATCTCTATCTCAGACGGCTTTCACAAGCATGAGCTACTGCTTCCAGTTATATACAGTGATCTTGTAGAAAATGGACAACTAAAACAAGGAACTATAATCAAAATTACCCAATGTACATGAAACATTGTACATAATGTAACGTATGTTTAATTTTTGAGTTGTTTTTTTCTCACTTAATCAGTTTCACACTGTTCATTTATCCAATGTTTTTCTCTCCCATTGAACTCTAACATACTTCATCTCATAGGAATATCTTATTTCTTTCACTCGAGGAAATAATTGACGTATACAAATTTTAGATCAACTCTTATTTCCTTAAATTAAATTTAAATAAATATCAAACAAAATTTTTGCAATTTCAATTTCCTATTTCCAAAACACAATATCGGATTTCCGAAATCGAATATATGAAAACAAAAATTCCAATTTTTGTTGCAGTTATTTTCCTGTCTCCGCGATTTCTGATTTTCGATATTTCGAATATCGAAAACCTGATATTCACGTTTTTGTTAAAATAATTTATTGCCTTTGCAATTATAATTCTCGATCTTTCGAATATTGTAAACTTGAAGCATATGTCCTTCGCTAATCCTATTTAGTATATATATGTACTCGGATATGTGGATATATATTATTTTAGTATTTTGTATTATA
>LPNX011039799.1:151719-195657 GCA_001517045.1 Pseudotsuga menziesii
TAATGTGATATGTATATAATTCCCTCATCTCGTGGACGACACAAAAAGTCACTTCAACATACTGAAATATCTTAACGTTGCTATAACGCTGCCTCTTTCTACCATAACGTCATCATATTAATCACAAAGCTGACTGTCACCCTTAGTTGTTATCATAACGTC
The DNA here is from genome assembly GCA_001517045.1 of Pseudotsuga menziesii. NCBI lineage: Eukaryota > Viridiplantae > Streptophyta > Pinopsida > Pinales > Pinaceae > Pseudotsuga > Pseudotsuga menziesii. The sequence goes on from LPNX011039799.1 coordinate 151,882, forward strand.
AACATAACGCTGCCCCTTTCTACCAGAATGTCATCATATTAATTTTAGAAGTGACTGTCACTCTCACTTTTTATCAGCCTCAAGTCATCTAATACTATGTGAAGTCAACATTTGTCACCTCATCGATCCATACTAGGTATACATTTGTCACATCATTGATCCATTTGTCACATTTGTCACCTCATATGATCTATTGCAGCTGCAACTATTTCCCAAATTTCTAAAACATTTTGGACCCTCCTTTTGATTTTTTTTGGCTCCAATTTGTTTGATTTCTTTAAAGTTGTCTTGGAAGTCCGGTTTTTCCACTTAAAATTGACCTTTGGGAAGTTGGATGATTAGTTGACTATTTTTCTGTTGTTTCGGAGGTTAAACAAGCTAGTATTACAGTCGGCCAACCGAAAGTCTTTCGTTTTATTTGAACACTTAACGTTTTGATTTTTTAACGATTTTATTTATCGTTGTCGGAAGTTGGTTGAAGAATGAATTGGGGCATTATTCTTCTATTCCACCGACGTTTCGGGAGGAAAACAATGAACGTCACGATGATTAGTCATGTTTCTCGCCAATCAGTGCTTTTATCTCCTTTTTGTTTTATTTTCTCAGACTTATTGTTTTGACTGTCAGCGATCATGTTTTTTATCGCTATCAGAACGTTTTTTGACATTGGATTGGAGGGTTTGTCATTTGTATCGTCGACACTATGAAATATATTGTGTCTTGAAGTTTCGATGTGTTAGTGAGTAGTCCTTCCGATCACCAATGCATAACAATCACCAACACTACGGCGGCAATTAGTGTTCAGAATCGCTGACACTTCGGTAGCGCTTAGGCTTGCATCACCGACACTGCAGGAAATTTGAGGTTTAAGTCGCCGACCCGTAGCATGTAGAGCTTCCAACCACCAATAGGTTTTATGATTCGGAGAACCCGTAGTTGGTTTGTTGCCCCCCGTTGCGGCTGCCTATGGAACTATCCGCCCGACGTCAAGTGCTTTCGACTGCCGATAGGGTTTTTGCCCCTCGATTACTTTACCAAGGGTATATATAAGAGGTGGAGCAGTATTTTATTATTATCCTAGATGGAAAATCACGTCTTCTCCAGTTCTCATTGATCTATTTGTACTACCGTTGCTCAGCTGTCCGGATTTCATTCGATTGGCGTGCTGCCATGGAGGTTTCGGGTCATCCCGCCAACTGCACAGTGTTTTTCCAGGTAGGAAAACCATGGTTTCCTCTTTTTTGATCCTTATTGGTCATTTTGGGAACCATGTTTTTCCTTGGTTAGGTTTTCCCACTTAGATTTTTGCATGGGTTTGCCTGCTTAAGGCTGTTCTTCTTCATCGTAATGCTTGCATAAAATTTTAAAGGTCTAAGATTTAACTGTTATAGCCAGTTATTCACATTCGTTTCTTTTGAGCCCACGTGACTGAATCGTTATGTATGCTTTACCTTCATCTGGAAGATTGACGGGTTGGTGCAGACAAGTGTTACGCTGTTTGCACCACCCATTTTTTTTGGGTTGTTCATGGTCGTCTGGGGGGGGTTTATTTTTTTATGAGTTTACCCTATTTTCGTGGGATGACGGGGGTTTTTATTATTTATCGAGTTGGGATTCTCCACGACGGGGATCAGTATAAGGTATAGAGGTTTGAGGTTTAATAGTAGCAACAACGCGGTCCATGTTTTATTGAGGAGTTAGATTATTTCGAATACAGTCTGGATTAAACGATGAGTTTTCTATCAGGGTTGTGTTCTTAATTGCAGACGGTGGACTTAGAGGATTTTAAGACAGAACTTGTAGGAGTTTATTTTCCTTGTCATTTTTTTGTTTCATGCATTAATACTCTGTAGAGTTTATTTTTAAGAATGCATATGGAAGAGGTAAATAGGTTGATATATTTTTTCTTCATTTCTAAAACACTTACTAAAAGCTCAAATGGTCTAAGAACATACTGTGTTTATGATAGGGTGATTGTTGCAAAGGAGATATGTCTAAAAGACAAAAGAAGAAGGCTCCAGTTGTGGAAGGAGAACTAGAGGTTGAAATCATCACCAAGGTTGAATACATATATGAAGATACCAAATCTACCACCAGGGTAGAGCCATATTATAAATGGGGTGAAATATACAGGATGATTGTAAATCAAAATGTGCCTAATGCAGGATTTGAAGAGCTAACTATTTATGCAAATATCAAGAAATCGGCTCTTATGAAAGTAGCCACAAGACTGGAGTTGTTCCCATGGTCAGAGGTGATCGGTTGGATTCTTCTGAGGGCAGATGTAACTACGATGATCTTGGAAAATACTACTAAATAGGGCTACACTGCACACGTCGCTACTTATGTCTCCATGGCATATCATCTACCTCTTGCTCAGATTTACCTAACAGAAAGCTGGTTGAAAGAAACAACTATGGACCTGGTAGAAATAGTAAAAAGAATGATGATACCAGGGAATAAATTTCAAACCAGGCCATCAAGAGAATATGATACATCCACTCTCCGGACCCATTATATATTTATAGCACTGATGCTGAATAGAATTTTTGGGAGAGCTCACGGAAAAAGCTTCAAATTGGGATGGATACCAATTATTTTCTATGTGGCCACTCAAGGAACCATATTCAATTGGTCAAACATCGTGTCCAATAGCCTCTGAGCATGCATATCTTTAGCTTTGGGAAGGGTATCATAGAAGAAGTTAGAGTTCTACATGAGCTCTATCCTAGTTGACTATATACTATGTACACAATCTTTTATAGCCTTGAGGTGTAATTGGGATAGGGACAGGACCCCAATATACACTGCATGTAAATTATTTTGGGCACACAAATACCATGATTACTATAGAGAAATATGTGAACACTTCATTATGTCGTGTACACTCTAATTTTCCTGACCGAGTGCAACTGCATGTCCGAAGAGGCGTTCAAGGTCATTGAGGAATATGGAGACTATTATTTAACTGAGGAAGGTATGTATATCAGAATGTACGGGGGTTCCATAGCACCTTCTCTACTCCCTAAATATGCCACTGATTATGTGCTACATAAAGAGGAAGTCAAGCAGGTATATCTTGATGGTGTGGGGAGTTTTTTGTACGAGCATAAGAAGGCAACATTTCCTGCCATACCTTTCTAGCTAGGGAGTTATAAGTTTTCAAAGGTAAAACACACTGCAGATTTTGTGCAGTAGCTGGAGCACTTCCATTTTGGTGAGATGAAATTTCACAGGAATGACTCTCAGAATAAGGTAGCAGAGGACTACAAGGAGGCAAGCATTCATTTTGAGTATACCAACTTCTGGGACAAAGACGACGAAACCTTCAGGAGTGCAAAGAACATGAGTGCCTTAAAGAAGAGATTTAAACAGAAAATCACTACTGTGGGAAGAAAAGTAAAAACTGCACAAAAGACTAAGACAGCCGAAGAAGAAGAGGCCAACAAGAGGAAAGAAGATACTAGAAGGATAGCACAAGAGGCAGGGAGTTGGATGAAGAATGAATAAGAAGAAAGAAAGAGAGTTGTAGAGGAAGCAACAAAGAAAGAAGAGGAGGAAAGAAAGAGGAAGGAAGAAGCAGAGATAAAGAAAATACAAGATGAAAGTGAGGGTCTGAGATTAACAGGATCTAAAAAATATCAGCAGACTACTGACCAGGTGGATACACAGGGGGAACATGATCATACAGATCAAGGGCATGGAGAAGATAATCTTGATCCCTAGGAGCCTGCTGCATGTTCTAGCAGTACTCAAGGGCAAGGTATGTTTTCTGGAATGAATTTGATCCCTTTCATGCAGAAAGAAGGGGAGGAGGTACCTGATTTCTGCACCATTTTCTATGATAAGGAGAACAAAAGGATTGTTAAAAGAACCGAGAAAAAGGTTGAAACATGAGGTGTTAGTTTTTCAACATTAAGATAGCATTATTAGGATCTTTAACTGAGAGAATAACAAGCACAGCAATCAAACACAAGAGACAATGAACACAATGTTTTTCCTCGGGGAAACCATAAAGGAGAAAACCCCGCAACTTCCTCAGAGATAGAATCAACACCAAAATAGAAAATCCCAAAATAGTAAGTGATATCCTGACAACAGTAATCCTCTTCTTGTCTAGCCCCAGTGTTTTCTCCTTCCTCAACTATGCACTACACTTGAGTGTGGATGATTTGTGTGATAAATAGAGACTCCAGTTCTCTATTTATACTAATCTCGGCATGACTAAAACCCTACTAGGGCCGACCTTTACTTGGAGAGTCTAATAACCCTAGTGCCCCGGAACTGTGAGGACTTTAACACTTAGACAATCGGAGGGTTACTCACTATGACATGACATGACTTGTTTACATTATTGATCCTCCCGATCAAAACATTGGGGCATGACAATAAGACTCAATTACATAATAGATACATCCCAGAATAAACATCGAGTTACAAGAGATAAGATACATAGATGAATACATTCCGAAGTTACAAATACATCAACAGGAGAACAATCAGGAAAGATGATCATTGACAAGAATTTGGTGTATGGGACAGATGCAGATCCAAGATTAACAGCAAGAGCTAGGGTGGAAATAAACCAATCTACTGAAGATAATGTAGATAGGATGATGACGGATCTTGAGTAGTCCAAAAAGAATGAAACTCAATTAAAATAAAAACTGAAGAAAGAGTGAGATAAAGGTCATAAGTTGAAGAGGAAATTTGACGACATGCAAAATGAAGTAAGGAATTCAAATTTTGAACTCCAGACTCTACAGGTCAATAAGGAGGCTTTAGAAATTTCTACAGGAAAAATGGAAAAAGATGCTCATAACAGCTTAGCAGAATTACAAACGCTGCAGCTAGAGCATCAAGTATTGAAATCTGAGAAAGATAACCTTCAGGTGTCCTATGAAACTCTGAGTGCAGAAAAGGACCAGCTACAAAGCAGAATTGTTGAGTTAGAAGAGAAGAATGCCACCACAGAAGAAAGAGAAAAGCAATATCAGGTACAGGTGGCAGCCTTGGAAGAACATAATACTTCATTGACAGCATCATTGAAGGATGCTATAGAACAGAAGATAGACTTCCAGCATTTAAAAGAGCATGTTCTAACTCAGAAAAGAAAGATACACCATTTGCAAATATGTATTGAGGAAGAAAGATGTAAAATCTTACAGATAGATAGCAGACTAGAAGAGATTTTGGATACTACATCTTATTTTTTGGATAGGTCTCAAGAGATTATGACGAGAAGAATAGTGTGGATAGAAACAAATGAAGAACCTCCTATGGAGCTACCAGTTAAAGATCGGCATATTTTAAAGCAGGATTATGATTTATTGGACTTTGCAATCAATACAACAGAAGAATTCAAGAAAACTGTAAGGAAAATGAGAGGAGCATGTGCTGAATACTGTAGAAGGGTACTTGCTACATATAATAGATGCCAGATTTCAGCAGAGAGGAGATTGGATGCAATTCCAGAGCATAAAGTGTTCGTAGAGAATCTACAGAATAGATGTCAGGAAGATGAGCAAGAGATCCAACAGGAAAATGATCTATATGAACATATTATAAAGAATGTAGTCGCAGCTGTAAGTATACACCTCCTGGAGGATCAGCTATGCCTCGGTCCTGCAAGAATGGAAGGGGTAAGGACCCAAGCATCCAAATATGAGATAAATATCCATTTTCTTGAACCCTCGGGATTTGAAGGTATAGCAGCGGAGGCTCAGGAATGGAAAAAGTTCATCAATGATCAAGCGAGCCCATATTCATAAAGTGTCTAAAAGATTTTTGTTTTAAAATGTAATATATTGTATAAATTATGAGCACTTACTGAAAGACAAAAATTTGAGATTGAGAGGTTGGGGAAACCCAAAGGTCAATGAGGGGCAACCCAAAGGTTTTGATTTTTTGTAGAAATAAAGGAGAGTTTAGATGTAGAAGGGACTTCTTTCCCAAGCAATTTTTGAGAGTATATTGTAAGAAGAACTAATTCCTTTTACAATAAAGAATTACAAGTTTCTGCTGGAGAAAGTTTGGTGGAATGTTTCAAATGCTTTGCTATGGATCAGTTGAATGTCAACTATTTCATTTTCAGCTTATGTCCATTAACTGTGAGATCGTTCTAACTCATTGCATTTCTTTTTATGTTATGGATGTCTTATAGTTTATTCTGTGAAATTTCCATTGTTAGTAATGAAGGTCATCATAAACAATAAGCTATCTTGTTGTTCATATTTTTATTAATGTTCATGTGTTCTGAAATAAGTAACAACTATCTATAATTTTTCTTAATACATGCACAAAAATACATTACCCATTGATAACTGATAATTTTTTTCTCCCTGGGGATACGTTAGTTAGTTGTAGTTATTTCTGGTTGTTTGTGATTTATATGCAAGAGAGGTAAGACGAGAGGTAAGAACCTGCGCATCACATTGTGACACTTCTCGTTATCTCTATCAATTTGCATTTTTTAGATAGGAACTTGCACATCATAACTTAAACAAAAAATAATAAAATATACGGTGGAGCAGGCCTTAACTGGTAAAACCTTTTAATTTGTTACTTGACCTACAGTAGCTGGACCGTAAACCGAATGGATTCCCCATACCAAACAGTAATGGGCTAGTTGGGAACGTTTATTGGGGAGAATCCCTAACTGTTGTTACCTGCGATTTTCCAGGCCTCAACAGTTTTTGGTGCCAAAAGGAGGGCCACCAGTGCATGGCTAGCCAAGGAAACTTATTTCCTCGAAATTACTCCACCGGTGACAGTTCTGAAAGTAGTTTGTTTCACAAATCCACTCCTGAAGATAAAGAGAAAGGGTATCTGTATCCTGTAGATAATGAAGTGGTTGATGATTTAAGAAGAATTACTAGGGAATATGTGAAAAAAGTTGGAGGACTACCTATCATTTATGTATTACCTAGAAGGGAGTATCAGAAGAAAGATCGCCCTTAATTAGAAGACTCAGTGTTGGTAGAAGATCTTTAAGAACTGGTAGAAGTAGCCTTACAAGAAGTTGACCAACCTTTGAATCAATTGGATCCAAATTCACCTTACTGTTGACCTTTCTAGACCCCTGTTCATTAAAAACCTCATTCTCCACTCAGAATCATGGCTAATGTAAATGCAAACCAAGCACCTCCACCGCCTGCTTGGAGAGCTACGTCACCTTTAAATTTGACACCTCCCTTGCATGATTTGCCGCAAGCTTTTGACAAGACGTTACCGAAGTTTGAACCAAGTGAAGGAGTTTTGGTAGATGATCATTTACAAAGATTTTACTTGGCTATATAAGAATTACGAGCCAGGGAGCATGAAGATGTAGTGTGTAGATTGTTTCCCTACACTCTGAAAGGAAAAGCAACCTCATGGTATTTTGCACTTGCTGCAAATTCAATCATGGATTGGAACACATTTGAGAGAATGTTTAGAAGTAAATATGCAGTTCAGAAAACTCATGCAGCCTTAATGAAGGGGTTATGTGCTCTAAAGAAAGAAAGGAAAGAAAAAGTACATGATTTCACTCAAATATTTGCTGCTTACCTAAACAATTTTAATGTAGTAAATAAGCCATCTAAAAATGCTCTGATAGAATACTACACCTCAGCTCTTGGGGCTGACCTAGCCATGTTTGCCAAGAGATCAGTGAGACCTACATTAGCAAAAACTTATGAAGAAGCTGAGATGGAAAGCATAGAAAATTATCCTGTGTAGTAAGAAGAAAAGACTTTTGGAAGCAAGAAACCTTTATTGCTGACTAAGCCTAAGGATGAACAGTCACAGGATTTTGAAGGGATGATGAAGATGATGCAAAATTTATCCAACAGAGTGATATATTTAGAGAAGGAAAAAGAGGCTCACAAATCATATAAGCCTTATTATAAAAAAAGGGAAGACAATAGTCAAACTAAGCCTCTTCCACACAGTCCTTCAGCAATGAATTTAACTGACGTAGGCATGGATAATTTTTGTACTTTTCATCAATAGCCTCATTCTGAGAAGAATTTCCCCCAATGGATAAATTCTATGACATTGGTAATGATCGATTATTGGATTCCAAACTAACAGAAACTGGTAAAGAGGAAGAAAAGGATAATCAATCTACAAAAAAACAAGAGGAAGATACTTTAGTTTTATGGGACTGTGTTTCAATGTTTGATATAGAAGAAGAGAATTCTCTGAAACAAGAGGAAACATCAAAAACCAATGTGACAACAAGAAGTCAGAGTTTGTTAAAAGAAGATAAGTCAATACTTCCTAAAATTAAGAAACTTCAAGAAAATATGAAGAAGATACAAAAGATCACTACAACTGTTAAAACACTTGAATTTACCATTTCAAGTCAAGATCCAAAGAAAATTAACATACCTGTTAAGCCTATTGAAGATAAGATTGATAATGGCAAGAGGAATCTCAAAGAGCATGAGATGGGGTATGATATTGTGGAAGACATTAAAAAGGCTAAGGCAAATATCTCATTGTTTGAAATGTGTAATGTACCTTAGCAGAAAGAGAAATTGTTAAAATCACTTGAAGTACCAGAAGAAGAGCTTCCCACTAACAACCAACATGAAGAAGAAATTGGTGAAGCAAGTGTGGGAGGTAAGTCTAAATATAAAACCCCAACATTTCTCCTAACTTTTGAGATTTTCAACTATAATGTACACAATTGTTTAGTGGACTCAGGAGCATCAGTCAACGTTATGCCATGGTCATTCTGCAAGAAAAATAATGGATAGCCTAAACCATCTACTTGGCAAGTTATTCAATTAGACAGGACAGCTGTGAAATTAATAGGAGAAATGGAAGATGTTCTAATTCGCTTATCTGCAGATGAGAGGGTATGTCAATACATCGAAATTGTAGTAGCCGACATACCAAATTCTTATGGATTGGTTTTGAGTCGAGATTGGGTAGCAAGGTTAGATGGATACTTTGCAACTGATAGGTCACATTTATGGCTGCCTTATAAGGGAATTCCAAATCAAATAAAAGTATTAAGAGAACCTAAAATCAAATACAATGTTACTCAGTTAGAAGGAAAGAATGAGCCAGTAAACTCTGTTGGGAAATTACTTCATTGAATTGGAACCTAGAAATCACCAAGCTGAAGAAGCCAGCAATACACCTGACACCTAGCCTGATCTCCTTCGATTTTCATGGGCTGATGAGATTGACTGTAAAATATTAGATTTAGTTTCAGATGTATTTTTTAATTCAAGTTCAGTAGAAGTAGATAGTTTTTGGGCCCTTTATTTTGATGGATCTAAAACATTGGAAGGATCAGGAGCTGGCTGTGTCCTGATTGATCCAAAGAAAAATAAACATTTTATTTCTTGTAGATTAGAATTCAAATGTAAAAATAATACAGTCAAGTATGAAGCACTAGTTCAGGGACTTAAAAAGGCGATAGAAGTGAAGTGAAAAATATGAAAATATATGGAGACTCTGAAATTGTTGTTAAGCAAATTTGAAATAAGATACACTATATTTCACCACATTTAAAAGCCTATCAAAATGAAGTTTGGGATTTTATTATAAAATTTCATGCATTCAATATTGTATCCATTCCTACATTAAAGAATGCGGCAGCTGATTTACTAGCTACCTCAGCTGCAAGGCTAGTACCTTCTAATAATAGATTCTATATTGAATTACTTTTTAGGCCTTTTGTTTTGGATATGATCACCAATCTACAGGTTTTTGATGATGATCAACAAATTTTGGAATGCTTGATGAATGATGAGACTTTTAAAGGAGCAATAATAGATTATGAAGAACATCAAGCAGAATTAAAATTTGGGAATTTTATTTCTAAGGGAGTTAGGACCCTGGAATGAATGTTTGACTTGAACAACAAGTTCAAAAAGCCAGCGAATGTCAAGACTCATAGCTCATCCTTGCAATTTAAGCTAATAAATTTGGGGACTGAAGCTAAACCCAGATATGTAATTTGGGAAAATGTTGTTCTCTGGGCGAAAGAAGTAAGTTCATTAGTTTGTTCAAATAGTACAAAGATGTGTTTTCCTGGACATATGAAGAGCTTAAAACTTATGACACAAATATTATACAACATGTCATCCCGATTAAAGATGGAGTCAAGCCTTAGCAACAACCTTTAAGGAAAATACATCCAAAACTAGAACATTTAATTCAAAGTGAGGTGAAGAAATTGTTGGATGCTAAAATAATATTCAAATTCAAACATTCGGAATGGGTTTCTAATTTGGTGCCAGTAAGGAAGAAGTCAGGAAATATCAAGCTCTGTGTAGATTTTAGAAACCTAAATCATGCGTCAGATAAAGACAGTTATCATGTCCCACCCATGGAGCAAATACTGCAGATGGTTTCAGGTTCTGAATTGTTTTCATTATTAGATGGATTCTCTGGCTATAATCAAGTATTAGTAGCTGAAAAGGACAGGCTTAAAACCACATTCAGAACCATGTGGGGAACTTTTGCTTACAAGAGAATTTTTTTTGGACTCATAAATGCTGGAGCTACTTTCCAGAGGGCCATGGATATAGCTTTCCGTGGTCTGATTGGCCATAGTGTTGTGGCATATCTCAACAATGTCATGATATTTTTAAAAAAGATAGAAGAACATGCATTCCATCTTAAACAAATTTTTGAGCGTTGTCGAAAATATGGTATTTCACTCAATCCTAAGAAATGCATGTTTGTGGTCACAGAAGGAAAGCTACTGGGTCACGTTGTTTCTAAGAAAGGGATCTCCATAGACCTAGAAAGGATTAAAGCCATAGAACAGATCCCTTTACCCCATAACAAAAAAGGTATGCAATCATTCATGGGAACAATCAATTTTGTGCGAAGGTTTGTACCAAATTTTGCTCAAATTGTAAAACCTTTGCAGCATATGGTTAAACAAAGTGTACAATTTAAATGGACTGATGTGGAAAAGAATGCATTCAGTAAGATAAAGACATCTATTGCTCATGCACCATCACTCAAAAGTCCAAATTTTGAAAAATATTTTATCCTGTACACTTTTGCATCCGATGATTCATTGGCAGCGGTGCTTACACAGAAGGAAGATGGGGGAGATGAGTACCCCATATCATTTATGAGCAATGGTCTACAGGGAGGTGAATTGAATTATCCAGCTATTGATAAACAAGATTATGCAGTTTTCAAAGTGGTAAAGCAATTCAAGCCATACATACTTAAGAACCTTACTAAGGTAATACTTCCACACCCAGCTATAAGATCTCTTTTTGTACAAAAGGAATTAGGAGAAAGAAGAGGAAACTGGGTGATAGCATTACAAGAATATGATCTTGAGTTCAAACCAACATCCATAGTAAAAGGGAAAGGATTGTGTAAACTAATGGCTAAAGGTAAAGACAATGAAGAAAACAGTTGGGACAATGAAGCTGAGTTACAGATGGTGGATGTATGTCCTCTATTCGTAGCTCCAGACTCTTGGTATCGAGACCTAGTTAATTACCTTCAAGAAGGATATATGCCAGAACATTGGAATCCCAAACAACGAAGAGCATTATGTCTAAAATCAGCTTCATATCAGATAATTGATGGGGTATTATTCAGAAAGAATTATGATGGAATTTTTCTCAGATGCTTAGAACAAGAAGATGCAAAGAAGGTCATAACATAATTACATGATGGGCATATTGGAGGTCATTTTTCTAGAGATACAACCGCCCATAAGATTCTTAGAGCCGGATATTACTGGCCTACACTGTTTAAGGATGCTCATGCTCATGTCAGAAACTGTGATGTTTGTCAAAGAGGTGGTGGAAGACAAGCTAAAGCAGCAAGGCCTTTGAAACTGGTGATGATAAAATAACCATTTGAACAATGGGGAATTGATATCATTGGAGAGATAAACCCCAATTATTCCTTGCAGCACAAGTACATTTTGACAGCAACTAACTACTTCACTAGATGGGTCGAGGCCATTCCATTACACAAAGTAAATGAAGATGCAGTCATGGATTTCTTACAAGATCACATTATGACCAGGTTTGGAGTTCCAATTTCCCTGATTTTTGATAATGCTACTTATTTTTCTTCTATTATATTAACTGCATTTGCTAATGAAAGAGGAATCAATTTGCATTATCCTGCAAACTATTACCCACAAGGAAATGGTTTGGCACAATCTACAAATAATAATTTGATTAGAATTCTAAAGAAAACCGTAATAGAGAATCAAATAAGTTGGAATTTAGCATTACCTAATGCTCTTTGGGATGATAGAGTCACACCCAAGAATTCCTTAGGTGTGTCACCATACACTCTTGTTTACGGAAAAGAAGTTATTCTTCCTCCCAACATTCTATTACCATCTTCCATAATAGCTCAGGAATCTAGAGGTACCAATAATGAAATCCTACATATTAGAATCTATAATCTTTTGAATTCAGAAGAGTCTAGGTCCAAAGCCAAAGAATGATTTAAGCATCGGCAGGAAGTAGTGAAACGTTGGTTTGATAAGCATAAAGCTGGAAACAAAGAAATCAAAGTGGGAGATCTGGTTCTTAAGTGGGATCATCCGCATGATGAAAAGGGAAAGCACACTAAGTTCCAACAGTTATGGGTAGGCCCTTTTCAAATTGCAGCTAAGCTTGGCCCCTCAACTTACAAGTTTCAAGACCTACAGGGGTGGGAAGAGAACTTACTAGTTAATGGTTTAGTTCTCAAAGCTTATTTGTCTTGATTTTTATTTCTTGGTTATCTTGTACATAAATAAACTGATTGGTTTGTTTTATTTTTGATTGTTTAGTTAGGGTTTGATTGATTTTAATAAAAAATCACAACTTTTGGTTGCATGGAGTTCTTTAGAATTTTGGATTAACTAAAATCCTTGATTATAAGACTGTGTACTATTGATTTATTTGAAAGAACTTCTTCTAGTTTAGCAGTTTTCCTAAATGGCTATGAACATATTGAAGTCCTACTTAATCCTTGTAAAATAACTTAGGATAAAAATGTCTAGAATACTATTTCTAGGCTCCGTCCATCTCACATTAAAAATGTCTTAGGGGGTGACAGCAAAAGACCCATGGAGAGGAAGCATGGTAAATAATATATTATATTTAAATGATCCCATGCCAAGAATTGAAAGCCAAAAGGAAAATAAGAGTCAAAATCTCCTAAGAAAGCAATATGTATCAAAACAAAGTACTGAACCATATTAGTACAAGATTACCTAAGTTCTTCTCCATTCGTGAGTGGAAAATTAAATACATCTCTCACACAAAACGAAACTATGGATAGAGGAGCCTGAATAAAAATTTTAGAAAGAAGGCATGCAGGAGAAATCAAAAGAGGACAAAAGTCCAAAAGCACAAAATGGAAAAATGGCATGGGAATGAGGAACAAACGATATTTTTGTTTACCATATGTTATAGTCCTGTGGTGTCTAAGCTGGTAGCTACCGAAGACAGAGGTAAAAAATGAAACTCATATCCCTAGCCTCAAAAGAGTTATCTAGACTTTGAAATCTTGGTTTCCATTTTTCCTAAATTGGACTATCATCAATTATTAAAAGTACATACATCTTCCATTTGGGAAATCCAGACATCTATAAGAATGCAACATGTTGGTATTATCAAAACAGTCTGTTGCTCAAAGAAGAAATTGTCTAGATATCTGTGTTCACCAGGTAGTGACCAATTGTTGCAGCTGCAACTAATTCCCAAATTTCTGAAAAAATTTGGACCCTCCTTTTGATTTTTTCTGGCTCATATTTATTTGATTTCTTTAAAGTTGTCTTGGAAGTCTAGTTTTTCTACTTAAAATTGACCTTTGGGAAGTCGGATGATTAGTTGATTGTTTTTCCGCTGTTTCGAAAGTTAAACAAGCTAGTATTACCATTGCCTAGCCGAAAGTCTTTCATTTTATTTGAACACTTAACATTTTGATTTTTCAATGATTTTATTTATCACTATTGGAAGTCGGTTGAAGAATGAATCGGGGCATTAGTCCTCTATGTCGTCGATGTTTCGGGAGGCAAACAATGAATGTCCCGATGATTAGTCATGTTTCTCGCTGATCGGTGCTTTAATCTCCTTTTTTGTTTTATTTTCTCAGACTGATTGTTTTGACTATCGGCGATCATGTTTTTTATCTCTATCAAAACATTTTTTGAAATTGGATCGGAGGGTTTGTCATTTGTTTCACCGACACTACGAAATATATTGTGACTTGAAGTTTCGATGTGTTAGTGAGCAGTCCTTCCGATTGTCGATGCATAACAATCACCAACACTACAGCGGCGTTTAGTGTTCGAAATTGCCGACACTTCGGTAGCACTTAGGCTTGCATCGTCGACACCAAGAGAACTTGAGGTTTAAGTTATTGATGTATTTGTAACTTCGGAATGTATTCTTCTATGTATCTTATGTATTGTAACCCGATGTTTATTCCGGGATGTATCTATTATGTATTTGAGTCATGTTTTCATGCCCTGATGTTCCGGCCGGGAGGATCAATAATGTAAACAAGTCATGTCAAGTCATAATGGGTAACCCTCCGATTGTGTAAGAGTTAAAGTCCCCACGATTCGGGGGCACTCGGGTTATTAGACTCTCCTAGTAGGGTTTTAGTCATGTCAGGATTAGTATAAATAGAGAGCTGAGATCTTTATTTAGTACACATCACACACACACTCAAGTGCGGGGTTCTCTCCATTTATGGTTTCCCCGATCAAAAACACTGTGTTCATTGTATCGTGTGTGTGATTGTTGTACTTGTTATTCTCTCAGTAAAGATCCTAACATAATGCTAGCTTAATGTTGAAAAACTAACATGGAATCAGAGCTAACCTGAGAAGAACACACTGTGCAGCTGCGGGAACTAGGGCTTCCTAGTTTGTGGATCTTCCTCCACATATTTTCAACAAAAGTAAGGTGGATCAACTCTCCTCCTTAGGGCGCATCTTTCTGTCGAAGCAGAATCCAATTCTAAGGTTTTTCAGTTTTGGACCTGTCACTGCTGTCGAAAATTAGGGCTTTTCATAGAAGAGGAATTTTTCAGTGAGCCGAGGCCTGGATTTATCTCCTCCCCAAAATCAAATTTAGGGACAAATTTCAAGGCATTTGGGTGGACAGAACTCTGGAAAAGAAAAACCCTAATTTGCTCCTGAACCAGCTCTACAGGATTTCAGCTCAATTTTTAGATCCGACATCTTGAACCTGGTAATATCTAAAATCTTTTGTATTTCCATTTGAGGTTCTCAGTTAAGATGTCTCATCATACCAAGCTTGATGAAAATCTTGAGGGAGCTGATAACTTCCGAGCCTGGAAGTATAGGATCTCCTTGGTCCTGGAAGAAAATGAATTAGACTCCTACATCCATGAGGAGCTTCTAGTTCGAGAGGGAGATGAGGCAAAGGCCTTACATAAGAAGAAGATGGTTATGGAAAAGAGGATCATTGCTGATTCTATCTAGATCACCTTATCCCACAGGTGTCCTCTCTCAAGACACCTAAAGCTATGTTTGATGCCCTAACCAAATTGTTTGAAGGGAAGAACATCAATATGAAGATGACCCTAAGAAACCAACTGAAGAATGTGAAGATTCAGAATGCAGAAACAATCCAGTCTTACTTCACAAGAGTTTCTAAGATCAAAGATAAACTAGAAGCAATTGATGAAGAAGTGGAAAATGCAGAGATTGTAATGACTACATTGAATGGCCTTCCTAGGTCATGGGATTCTTTCATCCAAGGAATCTGTGCTAGGAAGAAGTTAGTCAAGTTTAGTAGACTATGGGAAGAGTGCTCTCAAGAAGAAGCTCGGATAGCATCTCGAGAAGAGAATATGGGAATTGAAGACCAAGCTCTTACAGTACACTCCAAGTCAAGAAAGAGAAAATCTCATGGTTCCAGAGGTAAGCACTTTCACAAAGATAATACTAGAAGAGATGTATCTAGGATCATATGCTATATCTGTGATGAAGAAGGACACTGAATTGTCCTAACAAACAGAATATAGTAAAGAAGAGAAACAAAAGATGACATCATGCTCATGCTACAGAGGATGATGAACCATCCAAAAAAATATCCAGATATGAAAGTGAAGATTCTTCAAGCGAGGATGAATATGTTCTGATATCAGCTCTCACAGGTAACATTACTTATGGTAGTGATGATTGGATTATAGACAGTGGGGCTTCCAAACATATGACTGGATTCAAGGAATCCTTTGTGAGACTATCAGAACATTAATCACCTCACAAGGTAAAGCTAGGAAATGACTACCAATATCCAATAAAAGGTAGTGGGGAATATTCATATAAGTTAGACTCTGGAAAATATCTAACAATGAAAGAAGTATTGTTTGTGCCAAGACTCAGGAAGAACCTTCTCTCCATATCAGCATTAGATGCAAAAGGAATGCGAGTTGCATTCATAGATGGTCAAGTCATCATGTGGCCAAAAGGAAAGACTATCGATGATGCAGTAGTGATTGGAGAACAAAAAGGAGGATTGTACAAATTAAAGGGCCATCCAGAACAAGCCTTGGTCCATGAAACAGTAGAGCCAAGTGAACTTTGGCATAGAACGATTGCACATGTGCATTACAGAGCACTACCTATTGCAAGCAAAGCTGTCGAAGGTCTTCCAGAAATCCAAGAAAAACATGATGGGGTCTGCAAAGGATGTGCGAAAGGAAAGAATACAAAGAAGACATTTCCAAGCAGTGAAAGCAATGCAAAAGAAATCTTGGAAATCATCCACTCCGATGTATGCGGTCCTATGTCATCAAACTCTCTAAGAGGGTATGCATATTATGTTTCTTTTATTGATGATTTTTCTAGGAAGACATGGGTTTAATTCATGAAGAACAAAGATGAAGTATTCAGTAAGTTCAGAGAATTCAAAGCCTTGATTGAAAACCATATTGAAAAGAATATCAAGACCATTCGATTAGATAATGGCGGAGAATTCACTTCAAATGAATTCAAAGAGCTATGCAAAGAATCAGGGATTAAGAGGGAGTTTTCCACTCCTTATAATCCACAACAGAATGGGGTTGCAGAATGGAAGAAAAGAACTATCATGGAAGCTGCAAAAGCAATGCTTCATGATCAAGACCTTCCTATGCATCTTTGGGCAAAAGCTGCTAAAACAACAGTGTATGTATAGAACCGTACTCCACATAGAGTACTTGAGAACAAGACTCCTAAAGAAGTCTTCTCTAGTAAGAAACCATAAGTCAGCCATCTCAGAATATTCGGCTGTCTTGTGTACATCCACATTCCAAAAGAGAAGAGGACTAAATTAGATCCTTCAGGAAAGAAGGGTATATTTGTGGGATACTCTGAAAGCTCGAAGGCTTACAGAATATATTTCCCAGGATATAAGAAGATTGACATCAGCAGGGATGTGACATTCGATGAAGACACATCTTACAACAAATCCAGAAAGAGACCTGCTGATGAACCTGAAGAAGCAGAAGCACCCAGAATTCATGATACAACCATGAATGAAGAAACTCAAGAAGAAGATCGGGTATTTGAAGAACCACAAAGACCTGTAGATCCACCTATGGAGAAGAATCCTCATAAGAGGAAACCTGCTTGGGTATGAGAACTTATCCAAGGTGTGGAAAGATATGGGGATCTAGAAGAGAATCAAAGAGAAAGAAAGAGGACCAGATCCTATTTTAGGTATGTAGCTTTACTATGTGATTTCATTGATAAAGAACCTTCCAGTTATGAAGAAGTGGTAGAACGGAAAGAATGGAAGGATGCTATGATCGAAGAGTACCGATCGATCATGAAGAATGATGTTTGGGATGTTGTCCCAAGACCAGACAGGAAGTCAGTTGTAACTTCCAAATGGAGATACAAGATCAAACATGCCGCAGATGGTAGCATTGAAAAGTATAAGGAAAGATTTGTAGCTCGATATTTCTCTCAGAAAGAGGGAATAGACTATGAGGAGTCCTTTGCACCTGTAGCCAGATACACTTCCATCAGATCAGTACTTTCTCTAGCTGCAGTGATGAAATGGAAGATACACCAAATGGATGTCAAGACTGCCTTCTTGAATGGTGTAGTGGAAGAGGAAGTGTATGTAGAACAACCACTTGGTTTTGAGACACATGACAGGGAGTCTCATGTATGTAGATTGAAGAAATCCCTATACAGTTTGAAACAGGCACCCAAGACATGGTACGGAAGAATTGATAGCTTTCTATCCAGCTTGGGCTTTACCAAGAGTAAAGCAGATTCCAACCTTTACTACAAGGTTGAAGATGGAAACCCAGTGATGCTTCTACTATATGTTGATGATCTGTTTGTGACAGGTATGGATGGGTTGATTACTGATACAAAGAGAAATCTTGCTGCCGAGTTCAAGATGAAGGACTTGGGTATGATGCATTACTTTCTAGGTATGGAGGTGTGGTAGAGTGCGGATGGAATCTTCCTTGGACAAGGGAAGTATGCAATAGAGATCCTGAAGAGGTTTGGGATGATGGACTGCAAGATTATGGCCACACCTATGGCATCAAACCTGAAACTATTGAATGATGCTTCTTTAGAGATGGTTGATGCTACGATGTATCATCAGATGATTGAGTCATTGATGTACCTGACGAACACAAGACCAGACATTTGCTTTGCTGTGAAAAGCTTGAGCCAGTTCTTGACAGATCGAAGAAATGTTCACTTGATTGCTGCAAAGCATATTCTGAGGTACTTGAGGGTTACAATTGATTATGGGCTCAAGTATGATGCGAATCAAAAGATTAACCTATAGGGTTATGTTGATTCATATTGGGCAGGCAGTGCCATCGATAGGAAGAGCACTTCAAGGTGTTGCTTCAGTATGGGATCTGGTATGATCTCTTGGTTTAGCAGGAAGCAATCCTGTGTTGCACTGAGTATAGCTGAAGTAGAGTATGTCACAGCTTGTTCAGCTAGTTGTGAGGCAGTATGGCTAAGGAAGCTACTGTCTGATTTATTTGATCTCCACATGGATGCTACTTGTATACATTGTGACAACCCGAGTCGCGTAAAGTTGTCAAAGAATCTAGTGTTCCATGACAAGTCAAAGCATATCGAGATCAAGTATCACTATATCAAGGATATGGTACAGAGAGGACTAGTGAAGCTCCAGTATGTTGTGACGAAGGAATAGATAGCTGATGTGTTGACAAAGCCATTAGCCAGAGTGAAGTTTGAGTACTTCAGGGAGAAGCTTGGTGTTCTCCAGATCGAGGTTTCCTCCAAGGGAAAGTGATGAATCCCAAAGCCATTCTGATGAGCAGGTCAGATATAAGGGCTGAGCCATTCTGTTCATGGCTAAAGGATTTGGTTCCTTCCATGTCAAATGTGAGTGATGGCCATTCTGTCAAGTAGGACAGATGTAAGGGCTACCGCCATTCTAACGAGCAGGTCAGATGTAAGGGCAGAGCCATTCTGTTCATGGCTAAAGGATTTGGTTCCTTCCATGTCAGATGTGAGTGTTGGCCATTCTATCGAGTAGGACAGATGTAAGTGCTACCACCATTTTGATGAGCAGGTCAGAGGTAAGGGCAGAGCCATTCTGTTCATGGCTAAAGGATTTGGTTCCTTCCATGTTAGATGTGAATGCTGGCCATTCTGTCGAGGAGGATAGATGTAAGGGCTACCACCATTCTGACGAGTAGGTCAAATGTGAGTGCTGTCCATTCTAATGTAGGATGAGCTCCTACATAGATGTAAGGGCTACCGCCTTTTTGACGAGTAGGTTAGATGTGAGTGCTGGCCATTCTGACGAGTAGGTTAGATGTAAGGGCTACCAAAGACCTACGAGGAGGTAGGCATACACCCAGCATGAAAGAAGGCTGGCTATGTAGAACTTCCTATGACAAGAGAACTTCCTATGACAAGATAGCACACACGTGATGATGACCAGGTGAGATCCAAATTGAGCTATGATCCAGCTCCAGTTATGATGACTCCGATAGATCCAGATCGAGTAATGATCTAGGTCCAGCAGTGATGATCCAGATTGAGAGATGATCCAGATCCAGATCCAGATCGAGTGATGATCCAGATCCAGTCCAGTGATGATGATCCAGATCCAGTGATGTTGATCCAGATCTAGTAATGATGTCCCATGATGATCCAGATCGAGAGATGATCCAGATTCGAAGAATGAAGATGAATTGAAGATGAAGATGACTTGAAGACTTAGAAGACTCGAGATGTAGATGGTGAGATGATCCAGTTGATACAGAGAATAATACCAGTGCTGAAAATTGTGTCGAAAGAATACCTTCCTAGTTAAGAGGGAGTGTTGATGTATTTGTAACTTTGAAATGTATTCTTCTATGTATCTTATGTATTGTAACCCAATGTTTATTCCAGGATGTATCTATTATGTATTTAAATCATGTTATCATGCCCCGATGTTTCGATCAAGAGGATCAATAATGTAAACAAGTCATGTCAAGTCATAATGGGTAACCCTCTGATTGTGTAAGAGTTGAAGTCGCCACAGTTCCGGGGTACTAGGGTTATTAGACTCTCCTAGTAGAGATCGGCCCTAGTAGGGTTTTAGTCATGTCAAGATTAGTATAAATAGAGAGTTGGGATCTCTATTTAGTACACATCACACACACACTCAAGTGTAGTGCATAGTTGAGGAAGGAGAAGACATCGGGGCTAAACAAGAAGAAGATTACTGCTGTCGGGAGTGCATCTTACTATTTTGTGGTTTTACATCTTGTGCTAATTCTATCTCTGAGGAAGTTGTGAGGTTTTCTCCATTTATGGTTTCCCCGATCAAAAACACTGTGTTCATTGTCTCTTGTGTTTGATTGTTGTACTTGTTATTCTCTCAGTAAAGATCCTAACATAATGCTAGCTTAATGTTGAAAAACTAACATAAGTCGTCGACCCGTAGCATATAGAGATTTCGACCACCGACGGGTTTTATGATTCGCGAAACCCGCAGTTGGTTTGTTTCCTACCGTTGTGGCTGCCTATGGAACTATCCGCCCTACATCTAGTGCTTCCGATTGCCAATAGGAATTTTTCCTACCGATAAGTTTTTTTTCTCACCGATTCTTTTACTGAGGGTTTATATAAGAGGTGGAGCAGTAGTTTATTATTATCCTTGATTGAAAATCGCGTCTGATCCAGTCCTCATTGATCAAGCTATACTACCGTTGCTCAGCTGTCTAGATTTCATTCGATTGGCATCCTACTGTGGAGGTTTTGGGTCATCCCGCCAACTGCACAGCATTTTTCCAGGTAGGCAAACCATGATTTCCTCTTTTTTGATCCTTATTGGTTGTTTTGGGAACCATGGTTTTCCATGCTTAGGTTTTCCCACTTAAATTTTTGCATGGGTTTTCCCACTTAAGGCTGATATTCTTCACCGTAATGCTTTCATAACATTTTAAAGGTCTAGGATTTAACTATTACAACTAGCTATTCACATGTGTTTCTTTTGACCCCACGTGATTGAGTTGTTATGTATGCTTTACCTTTGTCTGAAATATTGAGGGGTTGGTGCATACAAGCGTTACACTGTCAGCACCACCCATTTTTTTGGGTTGTTCATGGCCGTCCGGGGGGGGTTTATTTTCGTATGCATTTACCCTATTTTTGTGGGATGACGGGGGTTTTATTTTTTATTGAGTTGGGGTTCTCCGTGATGGGGATCAGTATAAGTCTAGCGGTTTGAGGTTTAACAGTAGCAGCAATGCAGTTCATGTTTTATTGAGGAGTTAGATTATTTCGAATACAGTCGGGATTAAATGATGAGTTTTCTATCAGGGTTTTGTTCTTAGTTGCAGACGGTGGACTTAGAGGATTTTAAGACACAGCTTGCGGGAGTTTCTTTTCCTTGTCATTTTTTCTTTTCATGCATTAATACTCTGTAGAGTTTATTTTTAAGAATGAATATGGAAGAGGTAAATAGGTTGATATATTTTTTCTTCATTTCTAAAACACTTACTAAAAGCTCAAATGGTCTAAGAACATATTGTGTTTATGACAGGGTGACTGTTGCAAAGGAGATATGTCTAAAAGACAAAAGAAGAAGGCTCCAGTTGTGGAAGGAGAAACAGAGGTTGAAATCATCACCAAGGTTGAATACATATACGAAGATACCAAAGCTACCACCGAGGTAGAGCTAGATTATAAATGGGGTGAAATATACATGATGATTGTAAATCAGAATGTGCCTGATGTAGGATTTGAACAGCTGACTATTTATGCAAATATCGAGAAATAGGCTCTTATGAAAGTAGCCACAAGACCGGAGTTGTTCCCATGCTCAGGGGTGATCGATTGGATTCTTCCTAGGGCATATGTAACTACGATGATCTTCAAAAATAATGCTAAACAGGGCTATGCTGCATACATCCCTGCTTATGTCTCCATGGCATATCATCTACCTCCTGCTCAGATTTACCTAATGGAAAGCTAGTTGAAAGAAACAGCTATAGACCTGGTAGAAACAGTAAAAAGAATGATGATGCCAGGGAAGAACTTTCGAACCAGTCTGTCAAGAGAATATGATACATCCACTCTTTGTACCCCTTATAGATTTATAGCACTGATGCTGAATATAATTTTTGGGAGAGCTCACGGGAAAAGCTTCAAATTGGGATGGATACCAATTATTTTCTATGTGGCCAATCAATGAACCATATTCAATTGGTCAAACATAGTGTCCAATAGCCTCTGAGCATGCATATCTTTAGCTTTGGGAGGGGTATCATAGAAGAAGTTAGAGTTCTACATGAGCTCTATCCTAGTTGACTGTATACTATGTACCCAATCTTTTCCAGCCTTGAGGTGTAATTGGGATAGGGACAGGACCTCAGTATACACTACATATAAATTATTTTAGGCACACAAATACCATGGCTACTACAGAGAAATATGTGAACACTTAATTTTCCTAACCAAGTGCAACTGCATGTCCAAAGAGGCATTCAAGGTCATTGAGGAATATGGAGACTATTATTTAACTAAGGAAGGTATGTATATCAGAATGTATGGGGGTTCTAGAGCACCTTCTATACTCCCTAAATATGCCACTGATTATGTGTTGCATAAAGAGGCAGTCAAGCAAGTATATCTTGATGGTGTGTGAGTTTTTTGTTCGAGCATAAAAAGGCAGCATTTCCTGCCATACCTTTCTGGCTAGGGAGTTATAATTTTTCAAAGGTAAAACAGACTACAAAATTTTTGCAGGAGCTGGAGCACTTTCGTTTTGGTGAGATGAACTTTCACAAGAATGAATCCTAGAATAAGGTAGCAGAGCATTGGAAGGAGGTAAGCATTCATTTTGAGTATACCAACTTCTGGGACAAAGACAAGGAAACCTTTAGGAGTGAAAAGAACATGAGTGCCTTAAAGAAGAGATTTAAACAGAAAATCACCACTGTGGGATAAAAAAGCAAAACTACACAAAAGACTAAGATAGCTAAAGAACAAGAGGCCAAAAAGAGGGAAGAAGATGCTAGAAGGATAGCACAAGAGGCAGAAAGTTGGCTGAAGAATGAAGAAGAAGAAAGAAAGAGAGCTGCAGAGGAAGCAGTAAAGAAGGAAGAGGAGGAAAGAAAGAGGAAGGAAGAAGCAGAGATAAAGAAAAGACAATATGAAAGTGAGGGTCTGAGATTAACAGGATCTAAAAAAGATTAGCAGACTACTGACCAGGTGGATACACAGGGGAAACATGATCATACAGATCAAGGGCATGGAGAAGATAATCTTGATCCCCAGGAGCTTGCTGCAACTTCTGGCAGCACTCAAGGGTAAGCTATGTTTTCTGGAATGATTTTGATCCTTTCATGCAGAAAGAAGGGGAGGAGGTACCTAATTTCAGCACCATTTTCTATGAAAAGGAGAAGAAAAAGATTGTTAAAAGAACCGAGAAAAAGGTTGAAACGAGAGGACAATCAGGAAAGATGATCACTGACAAGACTTTGTTGTATGGGCCAGATGCAGATCCAAGATTGACAGCAAGAGGTGGGGTGTCGTTAAACCAAGCTACTGAAGATAATGTAGATAGGCTGATGACAGATCTTGAGAAGTCCAAAAAGAATGCAGCTCAATTAAAAGAAACACTGAAGAAAGAGAGAGATGAAGGTCATAAGTTGAAGAGGAAATTTGAGGACATGCAGAATGAAGTAAGGACTTCAAATACTGAACTTCAGACTCTTGAGGCCAATAAGGAGGCTTTAGAAATTTCTGCAGGAAAAATGAAAAAATATTCTCAGAACAGCTTAGCAGAATTACAAAGGCTACAGCTAGAGCATCAAGTATTGAAATCTAAGAAAATAACCTTCAGGTGTCCTATGAAACTCTGAGTGCGGAAAAGGACCAGCTACAAAGCATAATTGCTGAGTTAGAAGAGGAGAAGGCCACCATAGAAGAAAGAGAAAAGCAATATTAGGTACAAGTGGTAGCCTTGGAAGAATAGAATACTTCATTGACAGCATCACTGAAGGATGCTATAGAATAGAATACAGACTTCCAGCCTTTAAAAGAGCATGTTCTAACTCAGAGAAGAATGATCCACCATATGCAAATATGTATTGAGGAAGAAAGATGTAAAATCTTACAGATAGATAGTAGACTAGAAGAGATTTTGGATACTACATCTTACTTTTTGGACAGATCTGAAGAGATTTTGGAGATTCTGACAGGAAGAATAGTGTGGATAGAAACAAATGAAGAACCTCCTGCAGGGCTACCAGTTAAAGATTGGCATGGTTTAAAGCAGGATTATGATTTATTGGAGTTTGCAATCAATACTGTGGAAGAATTCAAGAAAACTGTAAGGAAAACGATAGGAGCATGTGCTAAATACTGCAGAAGGGTACTTGCTACATATAATAGATTCCAGATTTCATCATAGAGGAGATTAGATGCAATGCCAAAGCATAAAGTGTTCGTAGAGCATCTACAGAATAGATGTCGGGAAAATGAGCAAGAGATCCAACAGGAACAGGATCTAGATGAACATAATTTAAAGAATGCAGTCGCACATGCAGCTGTAAGTATACACCTCCTGGAGGATCAGTTGCGCCTCAGTCCTGCAAGAATAGAAGGGGTAAGGAACCAGGCATCCAAATATGAGATAAATATCCATTTTCTTAAACCCTCAGGATTTGAAGGTATAGCAGTGGAGGCTCAGGCATGGAAAAAGTTCATCAATGATCAAGTGGGCCCATCTTCATAAAGTGTCTAAAAGATTTTTGTTTTAAAATGTAATATATTGTATAAATTATGAGCACTTACTAAAAGACAAAATTTTGAGATTGAGAGGTTGGGGAAGCCCAAAGGTTTTTATTTTTTGTATAAATATAGGAGAGTTTAGATGTAGAAGGGACTTCTTTCCCAAGCATTTTTTGAGAGTATATTGTAAGAAGAACTACTTCCTTTTACAATAAAGAATTACAAGTTTTTGCTGGAGAAAGTTTGGTGGAATGTTCCAAATGCTTTGCTATGGATCAGTTGAATGTGAACTATTTCATTTTTAGCTTATGTCCATTAATTGTGAGATCATTATAACTCATTGTATTTCTATTTATGTTATGAATGTCTTATAGTTTATTTTGTGAAATTTCCACTATGAGTAATGAAGGTCGTCATAAACAATAAGCTATCTTGTTTTTCATATTTTTATTAATGTTCATGTGTTCTAAAATAAGTAACAACTATCTGTAATTTTTCTTAATACATGCACATAAATATATTACTCATTGATAACTGATAATGTTTTGCTCCCTAGCGATAGGTTAGTTAGTTGTAGTTATTTTTTGGTTGTTTGTGATTTAGATGCAAGAGAGGTAAGACAAGAGGTAAGAACCTGCGCATCACATTGTGACACTCCTCATTATCTCTATCAATTTGCATTTTTTAGATAGGCACTTGCACATCATAAATTAAACACAAAAAAGATAGGCACTTGCACATCATAACTTAAACACAAAAAACTAAAATATACGGTGGACCGAGCCATAACTGGTAAAACCTTTTAATTTGTTGCTTGACCTACGGTATCCGGACCGTAAACCAGACAGATTCCCCATACCAAACAGTAACGGGCTAGTTGGGAACGTTTATTGGGGAGAATCCCTAACTGTTGTTGCCTGCGATTTTCCAGGCCTCAACACGATCTTATGATCGTATGCATATTTTCTTGTTTCGAGTACCCTTGTTTCTATACCATACTACGTAGAAACCCTATACTAATCTTCTCTTGATTGATCATTAAGTGAAAATAATTATCACGTGCTGCAAACGACAAATCTTTCAAATCCAATATATTTCAGTACGTTTAATTGACCTTTCGCATACTCCAAGAGATGAACGAATTATATACAGATCACATTAATCCCAAGTTATAGATATATATACTACATCATCAAAATCAGGAAGTCAAAATATCATTTCAGAAGATTTAGTCAATAAATAGAGCCACCTACTTAGGAAAACATTATTTGAACCTCCTTTATGGTTTTTAGGTGCACAAAAATTGCACTCATAAGCGTCATTATTTCCCCTCTCATGGCTACCGAAGAAAAAAATCACAACATGGTGATATCAAAGCCCGGAATGGGAAGAGATAGGAAGATAAGTTGGTAGTTCTATTTTCAATGAAGAGCCTATAGTCTCTGAAGAGACATAGGATTGGTGAATATTAGGCATTTCCTTCTATTTCTCTACTCACTGCGACTTACAGAAGGTATCATTATTTGTTTACCCTTCCTCTCAATTGTCTTCCATCATCATGAGTAACGAAATTGCAACGGGTTTATTCTTGAGGCTTCCAGATATGGTACTATGCTATATCTTTTTAAATAGGCTATCAAATGCTATGTTCTTTCTCACAGATGGATATTTCTCTACACCCAAATTCCTCAACTCACCATATTTCCCCCATGGCTCCTTTTAGATGATCATAATGATGAGGAGGTCAGGATCAAGCCTTTTAGACTGAATTTGGTTGTAAATGAGAGACTGGAGAATATAATCTCCAACATTTTGCTAAAGCATTCTTTAGACTTGGAATATTTTCACCTTTATGACGATTTCCAATTTAGCCACCAAAACGTATGGAAATGGTTCCACCTTTTAGCTTGTCCAACAATGTCATTGTGTATAAAGAACTTTTGTCTAACATTAATGAGCAAAATTGCATTTTCATTTATCTTAAACCTTCGTTTCCAGCAGCGTTGTCATATATATAAATATCGTTGTTCATAGATTCATATATAATAAATGAATATAACATATATATTTAAAATAATAATTTGCATTAACATATTTCATTACTCTAGTTGTTGTTATTTACGATTTCTGATTTTCGATTTCTGATATTTGGGATTTCGAAACATGTTCATATTTAACATTTCGTTCTTTTCAACTTCCGCTAATGTTCTTCTTTGCAAATTTGTTTTTGTCCACTTTCCAAATAATGTCACTGCACATATTTTAAATTGTTAAAATGTCTTTAATTATTTCCATACGCATTGAAATACTTTTTTTAAGTGCAATTCTTAAAACTTTTTAAAATAACTGTGTTTCAATATGTGCCATTTGATACCATGTACACTATTCCTATTTGTATTTGGTCATACAAAGAAAGTGCCAATTCATTGAATGCAGATATATGTATTTCATCGTGAAAAGCATTAACAAGGTCAAATCCAAACACTTTTCCAAAGCGTTGTTGGTTGTTAAATTAATGTATGTTTTTCTTGGCAATAACTTGGCCTTGAATGTTCCAAACTCTGTTATAACAGGTGAGTGATGTAAATGGGATAGTCGATCCAGTGAAGCTAGGGTTTCCATTTATTGAGCTAGTGTTTACTAGAACAAAGGAACTACTCTCCAGAGGAGAAGGTACAGATAAGTGGTAAGGTGCAGGATCTCCAATAATTGTTGCATCCACTATGAAAACCTTGAGTGCAACCAATGCCAAAGTCTTGTGAGATGAAATATGTTAGAAATGAATGGAAGAGAAAAGCATTGGATGCATCAATAATGTGCAACTAATTGAGAGAAAAAGAATGAAGAAATTAAACGTACGTTACATTATGTACAATGTTACATGAACATTGGGTAATTTTGATTATAGTTCTTCTTTTAGTTGTCAATTTTCTATGATATCATTATATGTAACTCCAAGTAGTAGCTCATACTTGTGAAAGCCATCCGAGATAGAGATTCGAAATGAAATACATGATGAGTTGACTGAGTTCACTTGGTTTAATGCGTGAGGTAATACTAATTTGTGTGAGGTAATACTAATTGACCAACTAGTATTAGAAATCAATAACTATTTATTAGTTGTAATAAAATAGTATGTAAATTGAATATATACATTTTTTCAATTTACATTTCATATGTCAAGCTTGTAATGGAAAATCAGTATATAAATCAACACATTTTATCCATTGATTTCCCATTTTCGACATTTTGCATTCCGCAAATCCTATGTTTTGCATTAAAGAACACCTGATTTTCCAATTTGCAAATGCCCAATTTTCAATTTCCAACATTTCAAATTCTGGAAATCCTATGTTCTATGTTTTCTAACAAGAAACACCCTATGTTCCAATTTCCAATTCCCCAATTTCTAAGTTGCAACATTTCCAATATCAAAAGTTTAATTTTTTCAAATAAAAAAATGTTGAAGTTCCTATTTGCAATTTTTGACCTCCGGGTACCATAAATTGAAAAAATTCAATTAGGTGATCTATATAAAACCATGCTTTAGTTTAGATAATTTAGACTTTTTTGATTTGAAGTTTTATTTTTTATGTTCGTATTCTTTTCTCTTTGCCACAAATGTTTATGGTAAATCTAGCTCTCCAATTGGAGCCTATATATTATTTCCCAATTTTGACTTTCAAAAAAAATTTATTAAACAATGTTTTAAAATAAATGAACAATAAATGCATTTAGTCATCTCGATGTACAATCATTTTCTAACTTCATATTTATTAACATAAACAATTGTCATTGGTTCTTTAAATAAATTTCATATACCCAAATCAAGCTATTCACAAATAATACATCTTTAAACTTTAGGTTTATTAAGAGAAATAATATATTTAGATATATTATATATTTAAACTTCATATTTTTTTTTGCAATCCTACATTGCTATTAACAAACTATACAAAGAATTTTGGTCAACTGAAAACAGTGGTCTAACAACCACCCTTATTTATCAAAAGCAGAAAAATCTACAGTTGTAGTGTAAAGAGTATAAAAACCATACAAAAAATGGAATATGTTGTCTAAGTAAATTTTAAACATAATTAGAGAGATATTCATAAGAGCCACATTAACCCATGTGATACATGGGGGGCTATGTACAAAATTACTATGAAGGGATATTTATCAAGACACCTGGAAAACTAAAAATGAGCATAAACTTAAATGTAAACAAAAGAAATCCAAATAAACAAAAGCAAAACAAAAACAAGCTCATGGATTAGCACCACTGAAAGTGACAGCAGGGCCATGCATGTCCTGGATTTCCTTAAATATACAATAAGGCCCAAATAATTCCTTGTCTAAAGATAATAGACTAGGATTTAAGGCCAGGATACCCACTTTCCCCATAGAAGCATCTGCTTTCTCCACAGAAGCATCCACTTTCCCCACAAAAACATCAGATTCACGAGCTCATTTTGAAAGCTGACTAAACGCTCTCGAAATCCGAATAGGCTCTATAGATGCAGCAGGAACTATAGGGTCGACATTCATTGAAGAAAACGGAGCCATAGAGACACTACCACTACCTCCATCACCCAAGGAGTCAAACCCCTGAGCTAATTTTTTCCAAATGGCGATAACATTTATTTGCGTTATGACCATATCTAATTCCACCATTTTGGTGGTATCCTGTGAAATAGCCAACTTAGTATGGTTCAATATAGCTAGCATTTCCTCCATGAGAGTGCCCATCATATTTTTGATGATCCAATAGTGATTCGGGCTACCACCATCAGTATCACGAGCAAGGTTGTCCTTTCCAAGCCTAGTTTCCCAATCTTCTATTATTGACTGAACTTGTAAAGAAATTTCATTGTTATAACCATCTACCTTTTTCACCTGCACCACTCATTTCGAACGACCGCCACCACTCACAGAATGACGAAACGTTCCACGCTGCTTCGACATAGTATGATGTTTCAGGTGCAGAAGAAAACCCAGTAAAGGAAGACACAAAATCCTTTTGCAACAAAATATGGAAAAAACAAAAGTTCCACAAGACCCGAGCAGCCATCCAAGAAATAACTCAACGAAATGAGGGATAAAGGCTTATAACCATGCTAAAACCAACATGAGGCACAACAACCATTAATGGAAACAAAGTATTATTGTACCACTTCCAGTCCCTCACCAAGCCAACTTGCAATGTAATGATATAATGAAATGACAGTCCGGTCAAATCGTGGCTTAGCTGAGTACTGACAAAACTTTGTCGACAGGGACTAATTAATGTTGTATCGGATGAAATGGAAAGGGACAAAGAGGATTAGCCATACCATCTATTGTGCATATATAAAAATTGTTATAAACTTGTTAGAGAAACAAGTTATGGAGAAAGAATACCAACAAACACAATCAACTCCTTTTTCATAATGTTTATTTGACCGATCAACTGCATGCCGCCTTCTTGGGTCCCCCCCAATCATGAGATATAATAACCAGAAAATCTAATCATCACTTTGTTGTACCTAAACTCACAAATTGAACCTGTTGTAGCAATGGAAGCGCCACTCTTCATGATGGACATGACTACCAAATCAGCTATAATCCCAGCATTAAAACTCAACTGATGACTAAGTTGGTCAGCTTGGACAACAAGACCCGCTTCATTAAAGTGTAATAACTGCAGAATAGGTGGCAATGTGATCGGATGACAAGCATAGCATGGTTTTGCCACAATAGCTCTATCCATTCCAGGAAAGAACTATCCATTGAGCTGTAGAGCATTTAATGCAGCTGCAATAGGATTGATCACCGTTGGATCTCAAGCAGCTCAAAATCCAACAATCATCAAGTTTGCTACAGCCACATTAAATTCTCTGCAGCTTAATAGATAGCTCTTACCATCCACTCCATCCTTTCCAATTTGACTCTCATCATCTGCATCCAAAGTTAAATTTCATATTTATTAATAGAAATAATTGTTATTATTCAATCTATAAACTTCATATACCATAAGATAAATATAAATGCAATACAATTACAAAAAATTGTTTCTTAGAAATTTACTGTGTAAATTAAAAATTATTATTCTTTAAAATTATTAAAATTTCATGACTTTTTAACTCATATCTCTAAATTAAATAAAATCATATAATTTCCAATATATATAAACAAATTCCCATTTTTGAACACAATGCCCGATTTCCAAAATTGGATATTAAGAACGGGAAATTCCAGTTCTTATTAGGGTTATTTGTGATATGTGTGATTTACTATGTTATCCAATAAGGAACATCATATGTTCTGATATGCCATTCCACAATTTTCGACATTTCAAAATCCAAAAATCCTATTGTTTCAAATCAGGAAAATATCCATGTTCC
Source organism: Pseudotsuga menziesii (assembly GCA_001517045.1). Lineage (NCBI taxonomy): Eukaryota > Viridiplantae > Streptophyta > Pinopsida > Pinales > Pinaceae > Pseudotsuga > Pseudotsuga menziesii. Next base: position 183,454 of record LPNX011039799.1, read on the forward strand.
GATTTGCGATATTTGACATTTCAAAATCTGGAAATACTATGTTTTCCAAGAAGGAACACCATATGTTTTAATTTTCGACGTTTTGGATTCCGAAAATGCTACATGTGAAAATCCAGAAATCCTATGTGTTCAAATACGAACATGTCCATGTTCCTATTTCCGATTGCTAACATTTTGGAATTTGGAAATCTATCCTATGTTTTCCAATAAGGAACATGCTATGTTCTGATTTCCAATTTTGCGACATATCCAAAAATCCTATTCGAATACAAACATGTCCATGTTCCTATTTCCAATTTCCAACATTTTGGAATATGAAAATCTATCTCCTATGTTTTCCCATAAGGAACACCAGATGTTCCAATTTTCAATTCCCCAATTTATGATTTGAGAATAAGGAATATCCAATGTTCTATTTCTGATTTCGCAACATTTTGGATTGCAGAAATCCTATGTCCTATATTTTCCAATAAACAACACCATATGTTTTCCCCAAGATCTGATTTCCGGTTTCAAATAAAGAAATGTCGAGGTTCCTATTTCTGATTATAGACGTTCGGGTATTGGAAACCAGAAAACGTCGATTTTCAGGTTTTATTTTCACTTTTCATATTTTTTTTTCCAGAAGTTATTCCTCCGCTAAGTCCATCCTTGTTTTAAACTCGCTCTGTGTTATTTTTCATCGGTCTGCCTCTCAAAACTGAACATACAATTTCCGAAATCAGAAATGTCAAAAATCAGAAATCGAACACTTAATTTGTTTCTTCCCTAATCCCACTTTTCGCTTAAAATAAACTGAAAGCGATAACTACTACTATAACATAAATTACTACTAACTAACTATATAAGGACACTTAAACAGACTGAGTAATGATTTCAAGGTAAAAGTACTGTAGGATATAACAAATAAAAGAAAACATTCAATTAATGTGCACACATGCAAATCAAGATTTATCTTTCAACTTACTTTAGAGAAACTTAACAAAATAAAATTTCAAAGAACAATATCCAAAGTGTTAAAAACACACAAATTGCAAGTACCCAATAACACAATGTCTATTTGTCTTTAAATAAGATTACAAAGTTACGAGAATAAATTCTATGTTTCCGCAAGGGAGGAACACCACTTTCCAAATAGCTCCAACTTGTCATCGACTTCCTGAAAATGAGCATTCCTCAACTGAATTTCGGTCTTGCAAATTTTGGAGGAAATCTCCTCCTCTCTCATTTTCTTCCATTGTTTAATGAACACCTTTATCCGAACTATTGAAGCATGGGGAGATTTCATCCTTTTCTCAATTTCTTGCATCGTCAGCTGACTGATTTGTTAGATTAACTATTTTGAATTATCACTGATTCCTTTTGAACTTCTTCGAAATGAAGTTGGTGCGAAGGTTCCTCATTGATGAGATCCAAAACAAGAAATCTCAAATAGCTTAGAAAATTCTTTGAATCTAACCACCTTTGTTCACAAACCATTTATCCTGCAATGATTAAACCTTCAACTCAATCGCAAATACCCTCCCATGTCTAAATGGAAACTTCAGTTGTTTTCAGCTGTAACTTGTCTAAGATTGGCAAGCCATCAGGTCTTTCCTTAACATGCTTTTTCCAACCTATTACTTATCGCTAAAGCAGCAGATGCTTTTCTTATCTGATCATGGTGATCCTCAACAGTTTCAAAATTCTTTCTAAACTTGTCATACAACCCTTGCATCTCATCAAAGGAAGTATACAAATCTATCACAGCCTGCTGGAACTCTTCTTATGCTTTACAAAGTACTTGTTTGAAATCCTCTGGTGTATTATCTAGAAAAGATGAGGATTTTGAGGCTAGTTGAGCATATTTCACCTGCTGATTGACAAGAGCAATTTTCTTCGCTCGTTGTTGATTCACAACATCTGCATTCTCAAGTTGGTGCTTCAATTCTTTAGCTTTCATCTTCCATTGCTCCACTATGTCTTCATGTTCTCGTTTCAAATCGCCAATTTTGTGTTCATGCCTCTTTTATGCTTATGCTAAGTCTTGTTTCAAATTCTACAATTCCTTCTCTTTTTCACCAAAATCCAAACTTAATTGTGAAATTGAGTTAAAATTAGCTCCAGGGAAAACTCCCATGGCAACTACTGTGTCCACTGCCCCTTGCTGAATATCACTTGTGTCTACCTTCCAAATGACTTGACTAAGGGCAGGAACATGTTTTCCTGAGCCTTGTCTGGCTTTCTTCGCTCCCCTTTTAACCACAACTTTATCATTTTTACTCCAATAAAATTTTCCCATAGATACCATTGCATCTTCTCCAAAATATGCTATCACTTCTGATGATGAATTGATCTCATGCTGGATGGTAACCAAGGAATCAGTTTGCATTTGGTTTATAGGAATGTCTATGCTAAGGGGGGGAATATCCATAATACTTGAAGCAGAGGTAAAGGTGAGTGATGTAAAAGAATTAGACATAGGCAAATATTTCTTTTGAGAAAGACTCATAGAGACTAAAGGAATGTCGTCCTCAACAAATGGGGAATTGGCAACGTAGGACAAGTATCAATGAGTGAATTAACTGAAAAAGTGGGAATGATAATAGTATCTCCCATTATTGATGACAAATTTACCTAGTAAAAATTATGCTCAGAAGATGATGAACCTAACATACTGGGAAAGGTTTGCATATTCAATATGGATGAGAGAACGGTAGCTATAAAAACCTCAAGGTCATGTTCCACATTCGTATCATCAATCTCAATTTGAGTTGAAGATAAAGAGATTACCTTCTGTGCAGAAGGGTCTTGGACATGAGTCTTCTCTTTCTTGGAAATTGAGATCGAAGGCATGAGCTTTTCTTTTGTCGTGCTTCTACCAGTTGAGCCTGTTCATAACTTGCTTCAGTGAGAGCCTGTTTTGCCCCTTTCTGCAGTGTATCTTCCATTGTACCAATACAGAAGCTAGATGAGCCTTCAAGGACACATTTTCCTTTGTCCTTGGGTTGAGAAACAAAAGCAACAATAGAACTCGCTCCATCCTCTCTCGCTTCTTGTTTTGTCTTCTCCTTTTCAAGATCTTCTTTTATTTTTAGTTTATCTCCTCTTTCTCGAATAATTATTGTCTTAAGATAATTTTGATATTGGTACAGATGCGACTTGGTCTCTGGATCAGTAATTTTATCCACTGCCTCCTGAAAATTGGTAGCACCTCGAAACATGGAATCATCGGGATCATTTTCATGAACGTATTCAAATTTCACATTCTCATGAGGAAAGAGATCAGCCAAATATGCCACTGGGTCATGTATTCTTTTGAATGCCTCCTCCAATTTCATAACATAAATCTTCTTTCCCACCAAAGATGCATGAGCAGGATGTTGTAGCGTATGGTTTCCAAGATTCACGGGAAATTTTGGCCAGCCCTTCTTCTTATGTTTGGTCAACTTGGGTAAAACCCCATCAATAACAATATGATACGCGAATTATTGAAGCACCATTCAGTATGTAACTATTCTAGGAAGCAAGTGGACTATATTACTGCCCCAAATCCTTATGTAAGAGAAATATTCTCCTAGATACCGGTCGCCAAACATTGAAATCAAATCCCTAGCACTTTTAGAGAATGAAGGAGCATCAACTTTAAAAATATTGTAGTACATTGACCCGAGAAATAGGTTACAGAGTTCATAAATGTGAGGGATGAAATTGTTGTCCCACATATCAATGCAATATATATGAACTAATGGATATTGGTCGGTCAAATTCCAATTTAGAGTCGGGAAAGCAGTCGACCCATTGAATGCATCCATTACAAACCCTGAAATATATAAAAATGATTTACGATTCTTGGGGTTTTTCTCATATTTTTCAGTTTCCTCACGCAAATTAAACGACAGAATTTGTGCCCAGTTGAACGAATGACCTGTAAGCAAGATAAGGTTTGCCATAGGAACCCATTGCGCTTTGAATGAGGAACAATTCGGTAAAACATATAACCTACAAAACATAGTGCACAACAAGGAAAAGGGTTCCCTAAACCAAGAAACTTGATATGCTGGAAGTGAAACAGGAATTTCAAGTGTTGGGTCTCCTAGCCAAGATTTCACCACTTATTCGTAATTGAATTTGGCATGACTTTCATTGAAAAATTTCGACGAGAGAAGCTACTTGGGGGTTGGCAAAGCATAAGCCCTAGCAAAAAAATATGGATGGAACGAAGCAATAACGACATTATGGATATCATGAAATATTCCTTGCTTAGGATCTACGTGATCCAATGCCCACTTAACAGAGTCCGTGTAAGGCATAAATGGGGGTCTGGCAGCAATGTGATGGAGTTGATAATTGTGTATCTGCAGGTATGCAGGTTGGTCATGATCAACATAGGAAAAGTCATCATTATCAAAAATAGAATAAATTCTGGACCACTCTATATATGAGCTTTCAGACACATAACGACTCATTTCAATGAAAACACCAGCATTAGGATCTTTGTTTTTCTACTCTTGAAGAGCCTTTTTAGATATGGTATTCCTGGTGGTGGAAAATTCCTTCTCTGATTGAATTTTAACAACCATGTCTAAAAACGACCTAAGTTCAAATCTACCTGGAAAAAAAAATCACACAACGAAAACTTACCGGTGGAAACGCTAAGAAAGTTACAACTCCGACCGTTGTGACACAGAGGATATGCACTGTAAAAAGAACCTGAGCAGAGTGAAAAAGCATCAATAACAATGGTAAAACCCTAAATTCGAATCTTAAAAATGCCAACTCAAACGACCAAAAACAAAAATCAAAAACAGAAATTAATCTTAATTTCGTATGCATAAACTAAATTGACAAAATTTACTTTTCATTTTCGATTTGCGGAATCACGAATCGGCAATCGAGAAACAAAATTCCAGTCAAAAAATAGTCGTGTTTCCCATTTTCGATATTTCGAATATCAGAAATCAGAAATTGAGAAAACAGAGAAACCCATTTTCCAATATCCGACGTATCCAAAATCGAGAACGAGACCTTCAATTTTACCTGAAGTGAAAGTTCGATTTTCCAATACTCCGAAAACAACAAAGTAGATACAAAATAAATCGAAAGAAATCTCAGCGATATCCGATAAGAGAACAGTCGGAAATCAAAAATCGAGTAAACCACATACCATTTTAACAAAACCGAAATCGAAAATCACAATTCGAGAAAGGACATTTCCTTGTTGAAAATTATAAGATTTCGTGATCTAAACACAAAACAAACTTCGACAAACGTACAAAAAATGCACTTCCGCTTCACAATTTCAGAAATAGGAAATTGCAATAAAGAAACACAACTTGGAAAAAAAGTTAACGTTTATTCTGAAAATCAAATTTTGTCGTAAATGTCTTGAGGTAAAATCTAAAAAATAACTATCATTAAATAGTAATTTTTAGTCTCCCAAGCTAGGTCAAGATGGTTTAGTTGCAGAAAGACACAATATTTTTACCCTCTCAACGTTTCTTTGCACTTCTTGGTGCAAATGCTAGTTAACTAAAACTTACATTTTATTCATAATAACATACATCTATCGATAACATCCACTGCAATTTTTCTATGAATAATTCGTATATTCTCCCATTGTATATTTTTTTTAATAACTTGTATTTTCTCAAGCATTCTTTATTGAATATTTTTTATGTACTTTTTACTCACTTGTCTTTACAAAAAGACCAAGTCGACGCTAGTCAATAAGATATGGAGTGAGCTAGCTATGGAGCAATCCTCCCTACATCAGACGAAGGAGGAGCAAAGTCAACGCTAACTTTGCTCCTCCTCCGTCCGATGAGGGAGGATTGCTCCATAGCTAGCTTACTCCATAAGATACTACATGTCTCTTCACGGTGAATAATTTGTATTTTCTCAATCATTCTTTATTGAATATTTTTTATGTACTTTTTACTCACTTGTCTCTACAAAAAGACTAAGTCGACGCTAGTCAATAAGATACTACATGTCTCTTCACGGTGACTAACGTAAGAATAGAAAAAGTCGACGCTAGTCAATAAGATACTACATGTCTCTTCACGGTGACTAACGTAAGAGTAGACAATGGCATTCAATATGGTTCAAGTTTTCCACATACTTTCTAAAGTACTTGTCTCAAGTACACACAAGTACTTCTTCGTCTCTTCATATATATTGAAAGAAAATCAGATGACGGCTAGAAACCAAGGATTAAGACAAAAAAAAAATGGAGGGATGGATCATCACCAGGGATCAAGATTGAAGGGCTGGTCTTAATTTCATATTGAAGGTTATATATTCATGCAGCCCTTCATTGATGAAGGGCTTTCAAAAAAACTCACATTTCAAATGACAGTAATAAATTAATTGTACATTTCATTAATTAAAAACAAAAAAATTAAATTGCAAAATGGGATTTGTCATTTTAATGGGATTTGTAAAATTGCACAAGTGAATGTATATCCCTGTCTACATTGTGTTCAATCTATTTGACTAGAGATTTGAGCAATGATTCCTTACATTGAAGCTATTCACGATGACCTACCTTCTAGCTTTGATCTTATGGCTACTTCTATTATTATCTATCCTGTCTATGATCTTAAAAAGGTTAATTGTAGATAAACACGTTGTTGTAAACCTCACCCTATGGAACCACCCGCCCTCGCAGACAACATCATTTGTACGCTGCTTTGTCGACTGATACCAGCTAGCAGCAAATAGAACCCGGCTAGCAGCACACCTTTTTAGACAACATTATCTGTACGCTCTATCTAGTATATCCCTGCCTACATTCTGTTCAATCTGTTTGATCGGGGAATAAGTCTACAATTGCTCAGACGCTTTAAGGTTTATAATAAAAAAGGAAGCTGGATAGTACAAAATCTATGGCTACAAATTTGGAAGTATGGATTGAGGATGAAAAAACGTGCTCACTTAAGAGACCATTCAACAAGAGGCAGCCTATGCTAGAACTCTGAAGCTTCAGTCATAAAATAAAATCTATAGAGGAAGCAGAAGCAACCAAAGCTGAATGTTTTGATATTACTGAGAAATTGATAAACTATCAAAAATATGCAGACCTGAAGAATAAACAATGGAGTTTTTTGCACACTCATCATCTGAAAGTTTCACAGGGCCAATTTAGAGAATTATCCTTTGACAAATATAAAACTAAAGTCTTCAAAAAGTAATAGGTTGTCAACTAATTAACTTGTGCTTGAATGTATGCACATCTCCGCCTTACAGTAACAGGAAAGGAAAATTTATATAAAATTACCTTCATTGCCGGAGTTAGCCAATGAATCTAACGAGTTCTTCCTCAGCCGTTCATTGTGCCCCGCCAACCTTCTCCTGCAACTTCTCTTTGGGTCGTCAAATTCTGCTATGCCATGGAATCTAGATAGGCACCACAACACCCAATTATTCATGTGTATTATCAAATTATATACTTAATATGTATGGATCCATGTTGACCTACTCAGAAAAAAAAAAATAGTGAGGTGCAACCGTCTCCTGGTTAGTTACCTGCTACAATGCTGACAGAAGCGTTGCTCGGTACCAAGAACAATGACTTTGGGGGCTTTGGAATGCATTTCACAAACTTTATGCCTCTTGTGATATTCTTTTGCAATTGCAATTGCCAACACTACGTTGCATCCTTCCACTTGACAACGGGGAGGTTGCACGGTCGAAGCTGGCAAAGCCCTCGGCTTCTTATAAATGCAATCGCCAGCGACTGGATTAATTACCTTAGCCGGATTCGCAGCGTCTCCAAAATGCTGCCGCTTTCCTAGATTAAGGCACGTTAAGGAATCCCCTTGAACATCCTTGATGACATTAATGTTATCTCTCATGGGACCTTCATTAGCACTCTGATAATTGTCATTCCTCCCAAGTCCCACCATATTTCTTTGACCAGAATGGCTATACTCGGAACCCCCAAGAAAATTACCACCATTTGCAACCCCTTCTACAAGCCAACCCTTCAATAATCCATTGCCTTCGCTTTTCACAGAACCCTTAGCCAAAGGATTCTGATGAATCTTGACATCCAGAGGAAACTGTGACTTATGATTGCCTGAAAAACTCCTGTCGTTGATGACTTCAGTAAAATTACCAGCAGCCATGAGAGGCTCAGACAAGGGCGAGGACTCATGAACCATGTTCGTCCCACGGAATAACTCCTTCCCAATAAAAGAAAACGATGGGGCGAGTGAACAGTAGCTGGTTGATGACTTCAGTAAAATTACCAACAGCCATGAGAGGCTCAGACAAGGGCGAGGACTCATGAACCATGTTCGTCCCACAGAATAACTCCTTCCCAATAAAAGAAAACAATGGGGCGAGTGAAGAGTAGCTGGTTGTTTAATGTTTTGTAGATGGAATTAAATTCTGGAGTAAAGAAAGCCTGCCTATTGGGTAGCAAGTCATGGCCAATGGCCATTAAACCTGGAGACTGGAGAAAACGTGAACACTTTTGCATGACAAAACGGTGTGTACAACGCGTGGCGCTTATTTCAACTTTATCATGACATTGCTCTTGACTTGACAGTTGCTACATTAATGGTGGATGGAGTGGAGAGTGAGCCCATAAAACCTACAGCCTGCAGCAATTGAAATTTGAATGCAGACGACTCCGAACGAGTGACACGACGGTGGTAGGAGTCAGGACTGGAAATAAATGGCACTGTCACGGTGTCACCCATAAAATTGTTGATGGGCGATTTTACTGACAGCCCTTTAAATGTCATTTAAATTTAAAAAATATTTTTTTTTTTAAATGTCAAAAATAAAAAACTTCATTTTATATGACGGGCAAAATTAAGACGCCACTTCACTGACGAGCTGAGAGCCCTTTGACGGGCCCTGATGGCCTGAATTTTGATCCCTGATCATCACCAATGGAAACAAGAAAGAAAGAATATAGGAAAATCCTATTACTTGATTTGATCACATGTAAATTCCGTAACTACAAAGCCTTGAGAAAAAAACCTTTTGAACGAGGTTTAAACTATGTTATGTTATGACCCAAGAGGGGTATATATGGAGTTAAATGTAGATGGTATGAGACTGAAGGGGCTTATATAGGATTAAATGTATATGTAATAAATTAATTTTGTATGTAATAATGGTTGGCCTAATTAAGGGATTAGAAAAAACATGATCGTAGAGAAATAACAGTTAAATAATTAAACAAGATGCAAATATTAAACACATTACAAGAGAGACACAGATATAACGTGGTTCACCCAAGATGGGCTACGTGCACACAGAAATTGTCAGTCCTTTATTATTATGCCATCCAATAAAATGAAGGGATACAACCTGCAACAACCCTGCTACACTTCCTCTTCACTCTCCCATAGTCTCTCTCACACAATCATAGAGATTGTCTTCCAATGCTACAATACAATACACATCTGTATTATGATGCTTTCCTTTTATATGGGAATTACCATGGGAAAATACTACGGGTCACCCAATACCATGGGTCCGCAAACTCTTGGCCAACAAACATCCCAAAAAAATTCTTTCACATTGGAGTCCTTCACATTTATATTGGAGTCCTTCACATTTATATATATTGGAGTCCTTCACATTTACATGTGTTAAACATGTTGTGTACTATAGTTTATCCTCTTTATTCATCAAAAGATTGCATATCCCTCTTTCTCTTGTTGTGTGCACATGTAGAAAACCCTATTTTCCCACCTCTTTTGTCCAAACTCCTCACCCTCTTTGGTGTCATCATTCATCATTAGCCTAGATCAATCTAAACTTTGGATCTCCCATGGGCCAAGAGGGATCAAATTCCTAGAGGTGCAAATGGTTTTTATTGTCTTATATTAAAACACACATGAATTGCATGAGTGACTCTTTATTTTACTTACATTATTAAATATTTTTAACTATTTTTATTTCTTGTGGGAAGTGTAGTGGTGACAAATTATGTTATTCTTTAAATGTTCATGACTTAGTCTGACCTATTTAATTTTAATGATTTATATACATTTAATTATTTCACATTATTTTACTATTGATCTATATACCATTAAGTAACTATTTAACATCATTTTACTTTTTAACTTTATTAATGTATATACTTTTAACTATTTAACATTATTTTACTTTTAAATTTTTCTACATTGTTTTACTTTTATTTTCCTATCAAAAATTATTTCTAATAATTAAAAACAGATGTTTAAAACTCATCAAAATATACCATGTTAAATAGATACTTTAACTATTTAACCCATACTTTACTTTTAATTTTTCTGCATAGTTTTTATATTTTTTACATTATTTCACATATTACTTTTTTATATTCTTTAAAATTTATTATTAAATTTTAATTAAAATCTATATTTACTCTGTTAAAAAAGTTACTTTACATAATATCTAACCTTTAAAAAAAATCATTATCACTTAAAATAAATATAAAGTGACAACTTTCTGCCATACTAAAGTACATGATTTCGAATCCAATAGCCAACTCCATCTTGACGTGCAATATTTGTGGCTGTAAAGTCTATGTATAAAGTTAAGTTAGGCACGAAATATATCTTTAGTGAAGATAAAGTTACATCGCTATGTATTCAAAGGCGGCTCCATGGTTTCTTTTGCACGGTTGATGGAGTTGATTCAAATCTAACAATATCAAACTTAGTCAACAGCATGCCATTCACAATTATACGTAACATCAGCTTCGGAAGATGTCTTCGGACACATCATTTCAACGAACTAGGAATTGGATGAACTCAGTCGCTCCAAGTCCACCACCTTCGAATGTAATTTGAAGTTCATAATAAGCTCTCATAGATCCCATGACAGTTTGAAGACTCTGGACGATTATAAAAGGATATACTGCTGTACATAGAATTACATTGGAAAAGAAGAATACAGTTACAAAATGACACTAAACATTAAGATACAAGCCTTGCAGTATGTGTTTATTGTCAAAGCCAAGCAATATGTGCATATTTACAGAGTATACAATAGTTCGATTGTGGGGAAGAAGAAGAAAATTAAGTATAGTTGGCATGCCAACTGCTCAAGCGTCTTCATATGGACTGCAACATCTCTACCACTTGTCTCATCGATGGCCGCCGATTTGGCAAGTTTTTCGTACACAGAAAACCAATTCCCAACATGCTCAACATTTTCTCTCTACAACGAACCGCACTACCTTCACCTTCAGCGTCAGCTTGTAGAATTCGCATGTCCAATACTTCCTGCTCCACCTCTTGGTGCAGCACCACTCGCCATTCGTCTAGCTCGCTGATCATTAATTTGCTGCGGATCCATCCCACGATGTCAAGGCTTTCTCCATATTCGATTTCGCCCGTTGCTCTCTTGCCACTTACAAGCTCCAACAACACCACCCCGAAGCTGTATACATCACTCTTTTGGTTCACCTTCATACCCATGCAGTACTCTGCACATCAATACCAATACCGATGATGTATGAGCTCTCACACCTACTCTTATTGTTCAATCAATCAATATTACTTGCAGGGAAACAGATTTGAATTGAAGTGTTAGGAATCGGGAATAGCATACAATACTTTACCTGGGGCAATGTAGCCATGAGAACCAGTAAAGCCAGAAACTGTCAAACCAACCCCTCCAGGCTTCAACGAATGTTGATGAGATAATATTCTCTTGGCTAAACCAAAATCTGCAATCTTGGCTTCAAACTCCGAGTCCAGCAATATATTACTCGATTTCACATCTCTATGCAATATTGGAGGCCTACAATCATTATGCAAATAGTGGAGTCCACGAGCTATACCAACTGCAATCTTTTGCCGGACTGGCCACTCCAATATCGCCATAGATTCCGATCCATGAAGGCACTCAAATAGGCTTCCATTTTGTATGTATTCAAATACCAATAACTTGAAATCCGAATCTGCACTCGAGATGCAACACAGGAGCTTTAAGATGTTGGCATGTCTGATCAACCCCAAGGTATCAACCTCTGCTTCAAATTCATTTAGCTTCTTCAAAATCTTCTTCACGGCTACCTCCTGCCTGTTCTGGAGAGTGACCTTGTACACTTTACAAGAACCTCCGGATCCAATCACATTCTCCTCTGTCAAGTGCTGGAGTATGTATGACTCGTCCATTTCCAGGCCTCGATGAAAATATGTTACTTCCCATGTCAACTTTGGGCTGGTTGGTTTTCCCACAAGCAAATTTCTCACTGTGCTATTGCTA
>LPNX011039799.1:195886-341210 GCA_001517045.1 Pseudotsuga menziesii
CGCAAAAAGATTGTTTGACAGGTCCAGCGTGTGTAAATTGAACATGGAGCCTAACCATGCAGGAATTTCACCTGTTAACCGGTTGTTGGCAATATTGAGTGTACTAAGTTGTGCCAATGACATATTCCCTTTTGGAATTTCCCCAGACAGTGAATTGTGATCAAGCTGGATGCTAAGGACTGAACTCAAGCTTGCAAGCTCATAGGGAAGAGGTCCATGCAGTCTGTTATTGCTTGCACTAAAGTTAAGGAGATTCTTGAGCTGTCCGATATGTGGAGGAATGATTCCGCTGAACCGATTGTTGGCCATCTCTAGCCATTTCAGCTTCTTTGCTGCGCCAATCTCTACGGGAATGTGGCCTTCAAACATATTATTATAGATCATCAATTCTACAAGTTTTGGAGAGCTCCATAACGCCAAAGGGACCTCACCACTTAGCTGATTTCTATAGAGTAATGCGTAGTCCAGACTGCTGCAAGACTCTAAGCATTGCAAGCTTCCATTAAAATTGTTAGAAAATATAACCAACGAAGAAAGATTTTTTCCCTTGCATAGATTTCTAGGAAGAGGACCACTGAAATTGTTTGTTGAAACATCAACAAGATAAAGAACAGAATGTGTACCCAAATTCTGTGTCAACCGCCCAGTAAGCTTGTTCATCGAAAGATCCAAGTATGTCAGGTTAACCAGCATTCCTAGATGTGTAGGGACAGATCCCGTGAGGCTGTTCTCGGACAAACACAATACTTCCAAATGGGACAGATTTGTAATTGTTTCAGGAATCGTTCCATTCAGCTCATTCAGTGAAAAGTCGAGTGAACGCATGCTCCTCAGCTCGTGAATATTGTCTGGGATTTGTCCAGATAGCTTGTTGCTCCAGAGATCGATTTCTGTCATCTTGGACAACCTCATCAAACTGGTAGGAATGTGGCCCGAGAGATGATTGATGGAGAGATCTAGGCTCCTGAGCTCCGTCAAATTACCCAACGAAGATGGGATTTCTCCTCCGAAACTGCAGTTATTCAGCCATAACAGCTGCAGGTGCCTCAAATTGCCAAGAAAAGCAGGAATTGATCCACTCAGGTGAAGATTATGGTTCAGACACAGTGTCTCTAGGTTGGGCAACATGCTAAAGCCTGGAGGAATGTGTCCAGAAAATTTGTTAGATGACAAGTTAAGATGCCGCAACTCGCCCAATGTATTGATGTCATGCGGCAAGTTTCCCACAAGCAGGTTCGCTGACAAATCCAGCATCTGCAAATGCTTGCAACCCAGCAATCTATCGGGGAATAGACCTTGGAAACAGTTCGATTGCAGTATCAACTCAGTCAGATTATGAAGGCCACATATAGAAGAAGTCAAGCGTCCCGCAATGAAAGTCTTGGAGAGATTAAGTTTAGTAACGACATTGAATCCGTTACAAAATACTCCACTCCAACCGCATGGGTTTTCATGAGACGCATTCCAATTGCTCAAAGCATTATGCGTATCATTCCAATCCATCTCTTTTATCTGCAGGAGGATTCTTCCTTCGTTAGATATGGCATTGCAATGAAGAAGAATTAGCAAGAAACTGAAGAAGAGGAGGACAGCTCTGGGCAATTCGGATCCGAGGGATGGAAACAAGCAGAAACGAGCCATTGTTGCTTGGTAGTTCTGATAGTTTTCGGTTGTCTTTGCTTGATATATACACTTCTGATTGAGATATATTGTTTGGTGAAGTGGTGAAGGCCGTGTCTGAGACGGTTGAAGGGAAATAAGGGGCCACCCTATTGACTGGTGTTGACTTAGTCACTACTCACCCTGAAGTGACTTAGTCTTGCTAGCAAAAATCTTCAAAAACATTGATTGAAAACATACAGATCATTCATAGAAAAATGGTATGGATTAGTCGGTATTGATAGATGCACATTTAGTCATAGTGAACAGAATACAATGTATCTTGACCTAGATTGTACACTTCTGCACGACTCATCTTGACTTAGAAATATCCAATCCATCTTGCTTGAGATGTGTTTGGCCGTACGTTAGACACTTTAAAGAAGCAAAGGCCCACCCTGTTGACTGGTATTACTGTTGACTTAACTTAGCAACCATGAAGAGACAGAGAACTATTGGACTGAGTGTGTTTGCAGACACCAGAGACGGAGAATTATTGGGTTTAGCATACACAAGAGACAGAAAACTATTGGATTTAGTGTTTTATTGATAAATGCACATTTTAGTCTCCATGAAGAGAATCCAATCAATCTTGACTGAGTTTCTATTGGGTTGTAAAGTATTGAGTAATCAATGTAACAAGTAAATATAATTGCTCAAATCTCTCCACAAAAAATATCGGATGGAACCACACTCGAACTGTGGTGAACGCATACCATGTTTTCTACGTTAAAAGCAACTTACATTTTAAACAAACCATCAAATTAAATTGGACAGTTAATCAAGTTTATCATGTTGAACAAGATGGACAACTTTATTTTTTTTACATAATTTTCAATAAACTATTTTTGAAATACTGTTTTTATTTTTGTTGGAATTATATTTAAGTTATAAATATTATAATTTTTTTTTTCATTTTTTTTGGAATTTTTTTTTTTTTAATATTCATAAAGAATCAAAGAAAGATTGTTACATAAAACTGAAGTATTTTCAACAAAATCTCCAAGCAATTTCAGATTGCTGGATCCTGAAAACAAGATGACCAATTTCAAAAAAATTGAGATTTCAAGGTCTCTGCCTCATACATCTTTCAAAACTCTCACATGCTTCAAAACCCCAAAAAGACTAAACAAAACCCCAAAAGACTTGTTGGAAAATATATGCAGTTTTCAAGGGTTAAAGTACCTCTTACATGAGTAATAAGCATAAAAAAGAACTGATTGACAAGATTAATATAACAAGACCGAATCTATCATAGAAATGTTTCCATCAATCACTTCTTGGAAATGTAGAGTTCCAAAATCATATGAAACCAGCAACTTTGACAGCTTATCAGCTTCTGAATTGAACATCCTTGAAATATGCAAGAAGGAGACCTGGCTAAAGAGCTGATCAATACCTTTGTTCTTTTATACCAACATTTTAAGGGAAACACCTACAGGTTGAATAACCATTTTCCCCACTCTATGATTATCTTGGAGTCTCCAAAGTTTGATAAGGAGTCAATGCCACATTTGCTTAGGAAAAAAGATCCCCATAGACCAAGAAGTTCTGCTCTTGTGTTACTCTCCATTCCACCACCCATCCAAAGATTTAAAAAATGCTAATTATTTAATTTTAGCATCATTCCACAGCCACACTTACCATCCTTCGATGAGCCATCAAAAAAACCAGCAGCTGAAAAGAAGTGTAAACAAGCTTATAGATCACCTTCTAATAAACTTTCCCTTTTACTTTGTCAAATTTTTTAACAAGATAAACACTTTTTGAATTACTTAAAATGACATTGGATAAATATTTTTGAATAAAGCCTTGTTACTAGCAGATATTCCAACAAATCAAAATTGGGAGAGTTCTGAATTTTTTTTTCCCTTTTTGTACCAAGATATGAAAGACTCCTTGAGATCTCTCTCTCCCCAATCAAACACCATTTTAAAATCCTCTGCACCCAATGCCTAAATAGGTTTACTGAAGACACAATATAAAAACAAATGATCAATTAAATCTTCCTCTTTTGCACAAAGAGCAACATCCAGGACCTGTCCACCCTCTTTTTCTTAAATTTTGTCCTGTAAGGATTTTGTTTTCCATCATCAACCAAAAGAAACATTTCACTTTTAAGGGAAGAGACCACTTCTAGATTTTGCCATGCCACCATTGAAACTACACCTAGAATGGTGAAGGTGAAGGACAATAGCATGGTAAGCTTCTTTTGTTGTTATCTTTCCATTTACTTTATTCCAAATCCAAACTAAATTGTTCTCCACTAAACTTAATCTTATACGGGCCATATTTAAATTAAGAATATAATTATCCCAAATTTTTGCCCAAATTCCTTTAAGAAATGCCCAAGAAAGTCTTTTTATTTTGTTCAAAGTTATCATTTCTAAACTTTCAAGATGACTAATGATCTTTTCTCTTCACTTAATTTATAATTCTCATTTAAACCCACAATTGGATCTATTTTGATTCTTTCTTCATTTTTATATTGGCTGCAATTATATTTAAGTTATAAATTTTATAATTTAAATTAATGATAATAATTATTGTTAAATTAAAAAGAAAATCAAAATTTATTTATTTATTAAGTTGTTTTTTTATTAATATATATATTATATTTATTGATATTTTCCTTTAATTTTTATTAATATTTATTTTATTTGTATAAAAAATAGATAATTTTAAATTATATATATATATTTATATTAATACTTATTTTATTTATATAAAAATTTAAAATAATTTTATATTTTATATATACATTTCATTTGAATTAAAATTTTCATTATCAACCCTTGAACAACCAATCATTAAATATGTTTCTTTGTAAATTTTCATTTTCAATATTAATCATAAATATAAATAAAGATAAATAAATGTGATATTTTTATTTGTTATTATCATGTCAATCTGTTTTCCATTTAATAAACTAATTTAAACTAATTTATAGTAACTAATCTTCGTGGAGTTGAATTACTACTTCTATGACAAATAAAAAGGGTTTCTCATAATAAACTACTAAATAAAAATATAATTTAAAATAAATATAATTATTTTAATCTATCACTATTTAATATTTATTTTTAATATAATATTTTAATTTATTATTAAAATAATTATATTTAATATATAAATTTATATATTAAATATAATAAACATAAAAAATAAATTATTTAATATATATTAATTATACTAAAATTAATAAAAAAAATTATTTTCTTATATTTATGTGCACCGTTAGTAGCATCTAAAAGCGCATGGTCTCATTGGAAGTATCTTTGTAACCACAAGAAATACTAGGCCTTTTTGTTAGAAGTGTAAGGCTCAATAAGGAATGAAAGTATGCTCCCTTATAACCCATGAATATAGGTGATCTCATTGTCTTTAAATAATCATATTGAGTTATGTCACGTTTATAGTTAACAATGAATGGTAACTATCTTGGTTACTATTTTTCCACCTACACTAACAGCATAAAATCAAATCAAAATTTAAATATCTAAGTAATTAATATTCTATAATTGTTTAAAAGTGAGGAATACTTAATTTAATACTTAATCATTGTATACCTTATTTTCTATATCAATTTTTATTATTGAACTCAAATCCAAAAACTAAAACCATATACTTAAATGAGCCTAATAGTATAGCTTGAATGGGCCTAAGTGTTAAGAGCATATGT
Organism: Pseudotsuga menziesii; assembly: GCA_001517045.1. Taxonomy (NCBI): domain Eukaryota; kingdom Viridiplantae; phylum Streptophyta; class Pinopsida; order Pinales; family Pinaceae; genus Pseudotsuga; species Pseudotsuga menziesii. Next base: position 201,228 of record LPNX011039799.1, read on the forward strand.
TTCATCCTAAAATATCACAATAATTTAAATATGCTTTAGTTGTTTTCTCTTCACATAAGTTTTTCTATTGTATTTATATATTTAAACCTTCTAACAAAAACAAACAAAAGATTGATAAAAAAAATCGAAATGGTATGCCAAATACTAAGAGTTTATTATGCACTATGGGGAGCTTATGTAATGCAGTCAACAACAATAGGAGGGTGAAGGTCGACTTTTCATGTGTCAGAAATGTTGCCAAAACCACCATATAAATTGCAATGGATGACGTGAATAATGACACCCATCTAAATCGTTACTATCAATTGGTCCCTCTCTTTTTTAACTCTCAAGGTGATGTGTTTGTCAATGCCTTGATTAACAATTTATATATACATTCTTATAATTTATTCTTGATAGAAAGGAATTGGGAACAATAAGGATGTGTCTGGCTTCGTCGGTGGCTTTCAATATTTTAGAAGTGAAAGCATTGAATAAACTATATGAAAAACCCTCGATTTCCAGCAAGTTATTTCTAATGAAGTGTTTATTTAATATGAAGATGTCAGAAGGTGGGTCTATTGCTAACCATTTAAATGAATTTAATACGGTTACTAATATTCTAAGTTCTATAGAAGTAAACTTTGATGATGAGGTTAGGGATCTTCTAATATTGCGCTCCTTGTTAGAAAGTTGGAATGGCTTGGTAATGGTTGTAAGTAACTTTTCCTTTTGTTCAAATGCTTTGAAGTTTGATGAGGTTTTTGGTGTTATTCTTATTGAGGAAATGGGAAGGAAAAGCATAGGTGATACATCAAGTAATGTGTTGACCATGGAGACCACGGGAGACACAAGGAGAGAGGAAAGATCCCAATTAATTGAAGGAAGTCTAGGAAGGGCATATCCAAGTCTACATTGGGAAGAGTAGAGTGATGGAACTATGGAAAGAAATGACATCTTAAGAAAGAGTGTAGAGCTCCAAAGAATAAAGTAGATGGACAACAGGAGACTACTCAGGAAGCAAATGTAGTAGGTGATGGGTTACAAGATGCTTTAATTCTTGCATTAGATAGTACTAGTGATTATTAAGTAGTAGATTTAGGATCTTCATGTCATGCTACACCCCATAAGAAATTCTTTCATGATTATGCTCCAGGTGATTTTGGACATGTTTTATTGGGTGATGATGAACCATGTAAAATTGTTGGAATGGGTAAGGTACAAATAAATTTAAATAATGGAAATGAATGGTTGTTGAAGGATGTAAGGTATATTCTTGTTATAAAAATAAATCTATTCTCAACCGGCTTCCTCAATACCATACTTTAATCCAACAACATAAGGATTTTTTCATTGGTCTCCCCTCACATAGTCGATGAATCCTTCTTTTATAGGTTAGGGGAGGCTCATATGAGATGAGATCTCTTGGGAAGAGGATAGGAGATGATCCTTATGGGTTAGGAGGTCGAGTGCCAGCTCTCCCTAACAAATAGGAACATCCTCCACGAGAGCTTTTGCTTGGAATATTCTTGAAACTTCTCTTTTTACCTTTTGAATCCTGTTGGCGCTTCTTACAATGAGGGTATGTGCACCAGTGCACTTTTCAAACAAGGTAGAAGCATCAGTGGCTCATATTGTTAGTGGACAAGGTGACCTAGGTCATGCCCAGGTGCACACTAGGGACAACAGTTGACTAAATGAGTCAAGTACTATTATGGAGGAAGCATATAACAAAAACAAGTAAAGTAGGAAATACACTTAGGTCGACAAAAAGTACAAATACATACAATATGCAATAATTTGAACCAATTTATTACTTCTTCTCCATGAAATATGGAGGGATAAGAATACTATATATCACATTAGTCTACATGCTTATATATGATGTTGAGATGCTTGGGTGACTACCCATTATGTTCACTTACAAAATAAGTTATAACAGTTCATAAGTTCAACCGTCGCAGACTATTGGAAGACAAAGACATTTTATCGATGTTCGACAGTCATGTGAAATCTGTCAAGGTTCGGAATTTTCAAAGCCGATGTGGAACCTGTCAAAGGTGGAACTTGTTGAAGCAGTCAGAGTAGTCGAAGTGCTAGACTTTATTGAAGGTCGAAAACCTTCCAATTGTTGGTTGGATAACAAGGTGTGCCAGCCCTCTCTAGCACTCTGTCATAGGAGGAAAGGTGCGTCAGCCAGTTTGAGAGTGGGAAAAAGTGTCCAAAAGAATCCTTGACTAAGTGTTTTGAGGGATATGAGGCATCATTGTAGATTTTAGGTGCTACAGAATGCCCCCCAAAGTATGAATCTAGAAGGATTTGATAGGTAAAATAATTTGCTAGACATCGGTTTGGTATCAGAGGCAAAGAGAGATGTGTTTACACTTCAGATAAGACTAGTAACTAACTTATCTGACTCAGTCACAACTGCAGACCAATACGCTGCAGATCCATGAGGATGACTATGTCATGGCTACCAAGAATACACTGTAGATCCATGAACAAAAATGTTGAAAACAGAACATGGCTACAAAACATACAAAGTAGATCCATGTTATCCAGACTCAATAATGGACACAACCACCAAACATACAATGTGGATTAGTGTCATAATTTTAAATAATCCTCTGTCACACCCTAAGAGTAGGTACATATTCAGGTGAATACCTAATCTCCCAGAGTCTTCATTCCAATCTCCAAACGATATGATTCTAGCCATGTGAATAGATGTTTTGATGTCGAACATGGTAGAAACCACTTGATTACCATTCATTGGTGTACACTGTTAACAAGTGCGAAGGAAATTAACATTGATATCAATGATTCCCAAGGTATCTCTGTACATTCTCCCAAGTGTGAATAAAGGTTTTGGACTCAAAAACTTGGTAGAATATTTTGATCAGAGGTCATTGATGAAAACCTGTTGTCGAAAGTGAGGAAATACGCCATTGAGGCATGCAGGATTCGAGGTAATTGACTTGGTTTCTAAGTCTAATTCCTAGATGATATGTCGAGATCAACAGGAATAAACTCATCGAAGGAGGTCCATGATGATTCCCCCATCATCGACACGAAGCATGGAACAAAGTTGATTTTGAAGTGATGAAGCAACCATTAGACTGACTCAGAGACGACTAAATTTGTAGGAAGGTAAAGTTACTGAAGAAGTGGATTGTAGAAGAGACATCCTTTGAACTGTTGAGGTTACAACATTGGGATTCATTCTCTGGTCTTGTAATATCAAGACAGTAGGCTTGTGTAGTCCTACGAATATCCTTATATGATATAGGTGGACAGTAGGCCTATGTAGTCCTACGAATATCCTCATGTTGTGAGGTGGTGTACTCTACTATGTAAAGTAGATATAGTATGTGATGTATGGCTAGTCATGGTCAACAAGTGCTACAAGTCTCCTTTAGGGATTAGCTACCCCTAGAGTTATTTAATTTATCATATGACTATATGACCTGAGATAATACATATGATCATAGGTTTAGAAACGATCCTATGAGTATGATATGATTAGTTAATGAAAACACACATGGACCATGCAGAGATATTTATTATAAGCACAGAGATAGAGAAGGAATTTGAATTGCAGTTATGGTAAAAAAGTTTAGTTAATTAAGGGTTCAACTCCTTAATTTATGCAAATGGTTATTGGAATTAAACACTGATGGAGACGCACTAGTTATGTTCAGTTACATTCAGTTCAACTCAGTTACATTCAATTCAACTCAGTTAACTACTCAGTTAGAGTTAGTTAATTAATGGAAGGTGCATATATTCATGTGGAAGATAATTATGGAGTGCGAGCTTGACACCAGATCAGTATGGGGTGCATGATTAAATATGGATCAGTGTTCTAAGTGTTAACATGTTGTTGTTACATGCAACCATTCTATTTGTGTTGTAAAACCTAATTTGACTTGTTATTAAAGTGCTATGTACTTGGAAAGTTAGATACAGTGTTCCATTTGATCTCTACTCTCTGGTGCTCTCGATGAAAGAAATATGTTATTGTGTTGTAATCATTCTCTGTTACTAATCTATCATACTCTAATATTGTTTTTTGGGTTTTTTATCCTCTGAATTAGAAGAGGGTTTTTCCTGGGTATATCTTGTGTTCTATGGTTTGATTTATGTCTTTGGATTATTGATGAGATTTCTGTGCACTGTTATTATGGATTAAAGTTTTAAAGTTCAAGTTTCTTCATATTTTTCTCAATTACTAACATGGTATTAGAGCAAGGGTGTGCAAGAGCTTAGTTTGTGCAAGCAACTAAAGCCTACATGATCTTGAGAAGTATCGAGCAAAGAGCTTAGAGACATGGCATTGATCTTCATACAAATCGAAAGACCAATTTGAAGATACTTCCAAATTGAAGGCAAGAATGTGAATCATTCTTGAGGATAATGATCTAGATGTTTACTTGAACTCAGTGAGAAAGGACTCTTTATGTAAGGAGAATTAAAGAGCAACTCAATATCCACAATTTCCTTCACTTTTTCAGGAGACAAAGTTCGTGGAGATGTTTTAATTAATCCGCGAGGAACCAGAAAAAACGGTTGAAATTCCAAAATGAGCCTATTTATCTCACTCACAAGAATGTTTCAAAAATCCACAACTGTTTGAGAGATATGATTAGGTATTTGGAGATGAAATTCTTAGAATTTGTCTTATGGTCATTTTCCCAAAGTGGACCAATTGATGGAACAAACCCAAGAGATGTAAGTTGGATATTATCATTATTCAATGGATCTTGTGTATAATGAGAGCCTCATAGAGTTGATATCTCATCCAAAAAAGAGGATGATCGTTGGAAGAAGTTTTTCTTTGAAAGAAGAACATTCGCTTCAGGTTGCATGGGTTCTAGTTTCTCCATGCAGGTATTAGCTACCTCCTGCATGCACTCAAATTTGCAAAGAGATCAAGACCAAGGGACTACAGTATTCTCCACAAGAAAGCAGAGATCAAGAGGGGAATGCAAAACAATAAAAGATAAGTACCCAAATTTTTTATTATATGCTATTTAGATCTATATGCTTTTGAATGGTTTCATTACAATCATATAGAGGATGCATGATTGTTCATAAGATATGAATATAGAGCATGCATGATTATTTTATAAAATATGAATATAGAGGATGCATGATTGTTCATAAGATATGAATATAGAGCATGCGTGATTATTTTATAAAATATGAATATAGAGGATGCATGATTGTTCATAAGATATGAATATAGAACATGCATGATTATTTTATAAAATATGAATATAGAGCATGCATGATTATGAATATAAATGATGCATGATTGTTTCATAAAGATATGAATATAGAGTTGCATTCTTGTTTCATAAATATAGAGATGCGTGATTGATTCATGAGATATGAATGTTGGGCTGCATGATTATTTGATTATCATATGCTTTTATAAGATCAGATTATGTTTTATTACAATCTATATTCCTAGACTTGGGATTGTGCTTAGCATATACATTGTTGTTCCTATATTTATTGGAATGTTATCAATCTCATGAGTCCAAATTTTACAAGATGATATAAATACTGATATAAGACTTATGTAGAAATGATACAAGGTTGAAAACATCATTCAGAAGACATGATATTTAGGGCAGCATGATTGTTTCATGAACTGTGAACATAAGACTACATGATTGGTTAGATAGAGAGATTCATGCTTACCTCATGAGATATGAACATGGGGCTGTATATTTCTTTCATATAATGAATTTTTGGAATAATATAGGGCTGCATATCAGTACATAAGATTATAATGGGTTATGATAAATCCATTGGTCAAAATATGTACATAACTAAGTAATTATTTATCAGTATATTGAAAGTATTTCATGTGAATAAAATTCATGATTATGAAATGATTCTAACCATGAGAATAATCTGTCTTCTAGGGAAAATTAATATTCCCTTACCTACAAGTAAAGAAGGACATGAATGTGGAGTCATTCTGATGGATGAGCCTGGAAGAGAACAATTCAATAGGTTCCTATGTCTCTTGGAAAGCGGACAAAATAGATGGATTAATTATAGATGTGAAGACTCCTGAAGATATTATATCTTATTTAAATTCATGTGTCAAATAAGAGCTTCATATATAGATGAGCATGAGTCTCCATGATGGAGGACCCAAATTATGATTCTCACATTTACATGGTGAGAGGAAGTTGCTAGTCTCACTAACTCCTGAAGAACCAGTGTAAACTGGTTGATGTAACTCCTATAAAAAGGAGATATGCATGATGCACATTTTAAGAAGGAAGCTGAGAACTGTATTCAAGAATATTTTTATGATTCTTATGATTAGTGGTGTGGTAGTCACCAGGAAAAGAAAAAAATTCTTGGTTACAAAAAAGGTGTAGTAAAAGATCCTGAAGAGTTTCAAGATGATGGACTACAAATCCATGGCCACACATATGAATGTAAATATGAAATTTTATAATTCTTATTTCATATTTGAAGGATCTCAAGTCAGTTGAGATGTATTTGGTTAGTCACAGGTCCCAAGATCTATTATCTGCCTCATAGTTTGTACATAGATATGTACAAAGCATGTGTTGTGGTACCTACTTGCTACAAGTGTATGTGGACTCATATATGTCTTGATCAGTAAAAGAGAGTTTTAAATATATATGAAATATGACTAATATAGTGATCGAGGAAAATCACATGTGTTGCTCTAGATAGAGCATGTTGAAAATCAGTAAAGCTTTTGAGGGTTCTAGTCAGTTATATTCGAGACATGGTACATATCCATATATGAGCAGCATTTTCGGCATTCTTATTAAGCTTATGTCTGGTACAAGCTTGGTATAGTACATAATAACTCTTCTAGTTGAAGAGGGAGTATTTATGTGTCTTCATAGGCGATAGCAAATAAAGCCCCCATCAGTTAGTCATCGTACATGACTTAGGAAACCAAGGGTTGTGATAGCTTGTGGAGAGAATCCACATGAGAAGAGACATGGTCAAAAGTCTCAGAGACTATTTATAGTCTAGACTGTTAGAGAACAGTTAGAACCTCTCAGAGAGGTTGTAACGTCCCTGACCCTCCGACTGGCGAAGAGGACGCTACTAACACCAAAAAAACAGGCAAGTAGCCCCATGAACATGAACATGGATAAATGCTGATATTAAAAAGATTAACATAATACATACTAAGATGCATAAAACATACGAGGATACATAGTTACTCAACATTCAGTGGAAGCAAACATATACATTCCAGCATTCAACATGTTCATCATAATTCATTAAACAGTAGATATAATTGCAGAGATGAAACAGTGAGGAGTACTTATCTTTTTAACGAAGAAATCACCCACAACCAGCTTCGTTGCTGCAATGTTCCACCCAACCATAGGCCAGCGTGCTCATCAATCTCTCAGCAACACTGCCACCCCCGAGCTAGGCATGATTCCTCATGGAATAAGGGTCAATGCAGGCTTACACATAGCCAAGGTACACGATCAGCCAAACCCACACACAGTAGGGTTTAACAGGTCGTCAAGGGGATAGGAAAGGCTACATGCTAAGCTGGTGGCCTCAAACACCATTTTTCTCAAGCATACACAGCCTCTAATCCCACTCTCAATAGTTCAAAGAATAACCACTGCATACTACAGCAAAAAAATCCATTCACAGCTCTGTGAAGAAGGTAAGGACAACCGGGTGACAATCCTAAACAAAAGGTGAAACACAGTTCAGGTCCACAAGACAACTTAGGGTTTTTCTTGCCCCTGGCATGGCCAAAACAACTCAACAACAACCCAAAACTAGGGTACATCAACAACCACAAACTCACAATGAAACGATGGCAACATTATGCAATCTGCAATTGGGAAAGAAGCCAAACTCCCGACGTGGACAGAGGAAAACTCAGTTCATGAATGTGGAAATCAACAGCCAACCAACATCCACGAGCCCACAGCACACACCATCCCTAATGTAATGGCTGGAGAACTTACATAGGAAGAAAAGGGGAAAGAACAAACTCTCAACCTATGCGCAAGGGGAAAAGACACAGTCCAAAAATGGAAGAAGGAAACACACACACAGTCCGAAATGGAAGAAGAAATCGGACTCTCAACATCATCCAAAAATCATGGGAAGAACGATAGCAACCCAAATTGCAGGTTAAACCAACAGCAAGACAGAATCGTGGATGAAAACCACGGCTATTTCACATACACAGTAGAAATCATGCCCTCGAGGCCACTCTTCTAGCTTGCTACATGCACAAAACCAAAGGAGAACCCCGACCGGTGCGTGAGGAAAATGATGGGAAAAATGTGTGTGAGGAAAACAGAACGTCTCTCTGTGTGAGGATGGATTCCCCAGACCACAATCGTGAAGGTGAAGACCAGTCCAACTGCCTGCTTGAGGGAAACGATGGGTTCTACCGCTAGGTATGCGTACCTTCAGAGCTGACAGTAGCCTGCCATATTGATGCCCCCCATGCCCATGTTTCCTCAAGCAGTAACTGCCCTCAACTAACGCCTACCCCAAATGACTTGGTGGCTAAAAGAGACAAGAAGGTGGTTGACACATGGCATTTTCCCAATGGCTCCCACAGTTAGACAATTCCCCCCCCTTATCCTTAGCAAAATCATGCCCTTTTTCATTTTAACGTTGCACCATCATAGCTGGCTGTAGATTTATTTTAATTGATGTGCATATTTACATGATGCCAAACTTTAATGTGCCGGATAGCACGATATACCATCGGCAACTATCCATAGTGCCGAAACATACACAACCAAATCGATGGTGGGGATTTTGCCTTTAGCTCCTCACCACAATTAATTACATTATATACATCATGCAAACGGGGTCAAAACTGAGGTGTTACATTCCCCTCCCCCTTGGAATAACATCATCCTCAGTGTTACAATACATAGGAATACATATACAATTTGCACATCCAAAATTTCAAAATTTTGCAGATTTGTCCCACGTTCAATCATTTACTTTGAATGTTCAGGACCAAGCCCCTCGGCTTCCACGAACTTCTCCCGCTAGTTCTCAACTTTCAGCTTATCCCGAAGTCTAGGAACTTTGCAGCTATTTCCCTCTTCATGTTCCCTCATTGGGAAGTGCCAGCGTAAATGATGTCCTCTGCATTCCCAGCATTTCACTGGCTGCTTCATCCTTACCTGCTCAATTTCCTTTGAGTCTTCATGCCTGGACTGTTTCTTAACAGTTCGCTTGGATGAATGTACCATCACTGATCCACCTTCCTTTCCCTTGCCGATTGCTCCCAGAAGGCTTTTCACTTCTCCTTGCAAAACAATAGATTCTTGCAAAATCTGGTGGTTCATTTCATTCTGCCTTTTCTGTATCTTGAGCATTTTCCCAAGATTTTCTTGGGTCTTGGCAATCATTTGAAGGAGACTTCCATCCAAGTCCAGCAACTTTTGATCTGCTGCCATGATCAATGTGCACCACCGGGTTTCACTTTTCTCACCTGTGAAATGCACCATTGAAATTCTGTTAGGCCAAGCATAATATAGACATTAAAATCACTCAGTTAATTTCCTAATTGGCATGACAGTCCAAGTCTCATCAAGGAGACTTTCATATTTTTCATGCCTTCCCAACAGGCACACAAGCTCATTCATGTCAATTCTTGGGTAGGGAGTTAACCATTCCAGCATTCACCATTTACTTTAAGCAAATACACACATTCCATTTTCAGTCATACATGCATTCAACAATCTTTTGTTTTCACAATGCATAAATCTCTCTCTCTCTCTCTCTCTCTCTATATATATATATATATATATATATATATATNGTTGCTAGGACCTCCATAGACTTACTAGCACCTTTTTCATTATTGCTCATTCTGAGCTCTCCAGGATAGTCACATGTCCACATGCACCCCTAGGATGCTCTCATAGTCCTCGCTCCCAGCGATACCTATATCCAAACATTGAATAGATTCACATGTTTAGTTTATTCTCATCAGTTTTATCTCTAGAACAAGGGCTTAAAACATCATAACCCAATCATATACACATGTACATTCATAAGCAAAATAATCCAATACTTATCTGTATTGTACGTTTCCTTGTTGGTGCACAGGATCTTGCTTTGTTGTGCAAGCCTTGGGATCGCCTATGGACTTGGATGTTAGGTCAGCATGCAAGCTGCTCCACAACATCAAATAATTAATGTCTAGCTAGTACACCCTCATGTCGACTGGGCTTGGAACTTTACCACGACCATTTCCAAGTCCAGGATCTACTATGGATCCCCAAGCATATAATAGCCCAACATACACTTATACCAACATACAATTATATCAACAATAATGCATACACTTATACTTATATCAACAATAATGCACACTTATATCAACAATAACCCTTACTTTGAAACCCCTCACAACAACCGTTTGCCTTTTCTCTTTAAGGTGCAACACCCAACTGCATCTATTTAGCCTATCAACACAAGCAATATAAGCAAACTCATCAGCGTTATTGCTCTAAAACTGTAATCATATTTCATATCATTCACTATCAAGTATTGAGACACCAGGAGTGCGTCCACTCCCTAGGGTGTAATCAATATTAAAAACCCTTTCATGACTCGACATCGGAAAAGTCTGCACCCTTTCCCGGTGTGTGCCATGTAGTCCCTATTCATACTCAAGCAATCGGTCATCATGGAAATAAAGTCAAAACATGTTCTACATATGGAATCTTAATAATTTGACATGCATATTCTTAGCAAGGGTCACAAAACACTTATCCATTTGCCAACGTAGTATTCCTTCATTAAGGAGGAATGGGGCTCCCTTCTCTGAGTTGACAGTCCCTCGGTTAGCCATCCCAACTCCTTTTTACCTTTCATATCCACACATGTCTTACTGACATAATCTATACCATCTCACTCATGTTGCTTACCAAACATGTAGTACAGATGAGACATTTCCAAAATGTCCAATGGAGTTTCACCCGAAACCCATTTCCAAGATAAGGGAAAACCTTCCCATGAAGTTTGGCTCCTGCAGGCCATCACACATGATCTTATTGCTATGCGTACCCCTGGCACATTCATCAAATATCCAAACAGTCAATGATTATCTGATAATACAATCCAAATTGATTGTTCCATAACCAAGCAATGACATTAGTAATCAAATTCAATAGGAATTTGCAATTCTGTCTACTACAGAAATTAGTTTGCTTGGCAACAAGGTGATCCTCAATTGTGGGTCTCTTGTAAGCAACACCACTATGCCCATTATAATTTTATGCTTACTAGCATAACATGAATCCCCACTTACAATGCCTCTTCCTAACACAATTCTTATGCAAGCCAATGGTGATTAGTAGTTGTCAGCAATTCCTTAAATCCAAAATTCACAACTCAAGTTTAACAACCTATTATGCATACCAATTATTTTCACAGCCATGAGACTCTTCTCATAAGGTTTGGCTCTTTCACATGGTAGATTCCAGCATTTGTCATGGTCTTACTCTCAGTGCCATGCTCTAAATAATCTACCTAAAACCTGAGCTTCAATCAACCAAACACTTGGTAAGTTTTGATGCATATAACCTTTTCGTTGCTGCAACCATCACTGAAGCATTTTCAGAATTTACAAAATTCAATTGCTTCTAGCTGTTAATCACATCAATATTACCAAAACTCATTTAATTCATGCAATCATTATCATACTAACATTTGCAAGGTATAGTCGCATCATTCATGCAATTAAATGAAATGTTTAGATACTCCTTACTTCACAAGCATATCATTTGTAGCACCTTACTCTTCCATAGAGCATTTCCGGCAGCCAATTGATCATGACTATCCTCTTTATGCACTTACTATCCTGCATTCATAACAGCCTTTGAAATGGTTCCTGAATTGTTATCAATTCATCATTTCAGCCATTAGTTATCCATAATATCACATGCACTCATCTCAATGCATTCATGCAATGCATCACAACATTTGCACCTTTACTTATGCAATCAATCACTCACACCCTTCATATGCATCCATTCAATGCGTGACTACAAGATTCATAAAATCTTTTTAATGCATATCCATTCAATGCTACCTTGCATTGATTCAGGAATACTATGCATTTAGCACACCATGAATGGCCTAACCATGACTACTTCATATAGGATGCATTACTATAATCAAGATCATCAGTACTTACTTTCCTTGGGCTACTAAGCTTAATCAATATATACATGCATGCCACCTTTATATATGAACGTAGTATAACATTCAAATATCCACATGGTATGAGGTCTCTTACCTTTACCACTCCTTGAAATTTGTCATAATTAAACCATTACCTGCATGGATCCTACTTACACCTTCGACATTACCAGTTTAGTTGGTATCTTGCAGAGGATTGCAGAATTTTCTCACCAACTTTTGATTATGGACTAGTTGCCTTATCCCTTCCTCCAGAGGGTTGCTAGTCACATTTGTCACATTTGTCAGCATCAGCAACATATTCAGCCAGGCCCCTGTTGTCATTGGTTTTTCCCCTAATGCTAACACCAATGCCATAACTATCATTAGTGGTTCATTATATATGCATAATCCTCAATACCCGATGTATGCAAAGCATATCCTTGTGCATTTCATGCATAAAATTTATAAAATATAATATAGTTAGCAAGACAGGGGTTAAGGAATTTTCCCTTTTAAATCCCTCATCTTTTCATGGAATTCCTCTTCCGTACAACAACTGGTTAGAATTCATAGTCCTTACTACCTCTAGGCATGTAATTCTTGGATTTGTCTATTTGACAACAGCGGCCTTCATTAGCACTTTGCTTCTCCATACTTATATTCTGGTGACTTTCCCTTGTTCCCTACTGGATAAGCTTTCCAACACCTATCCACATGCTTCATTCCGACCTCGGGTGTGAAAACCACACCACCTCTAAAATGAATATTTTTACCAATTTTAGGCAAAACACACACTAGATTTTGGTCTGGAATGTGAACTTCAGCTAACTGGAATTCTCTTCCCTTTTCATCCTTGTAATCCACTGGCAGTCTGCTGAAAATCCACTGAAAAACAGTTGGAATTTGCTGAGAGAAATTCCACTTTGAAAAACCCAAAATTTCTTGAATAGAATCAGGTCTCATCCCAACTATCATTCCGACGTTTCGGTAGTCAGAACGACTAATTTCCTCCGCTGCTCATCGGAGGCCATACAACTAACCCTTTTCGCTGTTCATCTATGCTTCCGGACTTCATTAGCGATGCCAAAGGCTATCCCTCAGCGGTCAAACAGCTACGTCTTTCTGCCGTTTCGGATCCCCATCTATCTAAGCTTCCGAGTCCTTAATCAGCGCTACAAAAGCCATCATCGGCAATCAAATCCTCTGCCTGTGGATGGCTAGTCCTCTAAGCTTCCAAAACTCCGGCGGTCTAATCTTCATCTTTCATCCAACGCTCATCGGCGGTCCAATCCTCTAAAGTTTTTCGATGTTTTCTATACTTAGAAAATTTTTCAGAAATTTTTCTTCTTCCTTCTGCCACTGCATTGGTTGCTCGGTTGTCTAAATATTTCCAAAGCTTTGAAATCTTCAAAAAAACTTCTCCCTTCGTCCGCCACATCATCAGTTGCTCAATCAACTAAATTTCTCTGACGTTTCGGTGGTCTTCAGCTGAATCCTTTCGATGATCTCAACACTTAGAAAATTTTTCAAAGGATTTCCTCTTTGTCAGCTTATTTCGCTCGATGGCATTGGCTCTCAACAACCCTTTGTTTCCATCGTTGTGACTCCCTTCCAGCAAGCCTCCCCTTTCTTCTATCACTGCCATTGCATTGGAAGACTTCTCGTGAAGCTTCCCGCCATTGTGGCTCCGTCTCTAGCTTCTGTCCATTGTGCGTCGGACAAACTTCCGCCTAGCAAATCCAATGATTTTTAGACTTAGAAAATTTTTGGAATTTTCTTCTTAGTCTTCCACCGCATCGGCTCCCCAAAGAACTAAATTTCATCGATCAATCTACTAATCTCCGCGGAAACTGCGGGTACTCCATCCACTAAATCACATCGCCATTGTGACGGTCTTCCGCTGATTGCTTCCGATGGAAGTTTCCTCTCTGTCACTTTTTCGGCTCTTTCTTCATCTGTCCGCCGTCGACAAGCCAACACTTTCTGACGATTTCTATACTTAGAAAATTTTTCGGCGAAAATTTTCTCTTCGGCTCCCTTCGTGTTTTCTCGGCGACGTAAAAACCTGCCAATCCAGCCGCCACAGTCAGCTCATCTCTTGGCTTCCTAGTCGCCATTGTGGCTTCTTCGTAAAGTTTCATCCACCTTGGCGGAAAGTATTCAAAATTTCTCCCATGGTGCATCGGCTCCTCCCAACTGATGTTCATTGACGTAAAGCTCAATTTCCAGCCGCTATGTCGGCTCCTTCTCAGAGGCCTAGCCGCTATACTGACTCACTTGGGCTTGCTCAGCCGACATAGAGAGATTTATACTTAGAAAATTTTGGAACTCTTTTGTCTACTGCTGTTCTGCTAGACATAGACGGTAATTCTACCCTCTGTCAGTTGCTCCTTCTTGTCCCATAGAGGCCCACTGTTGCAACCTTGAGCTCTGATACCACTCTGTAAAGTCCCCGACCCTCCGACCAGTGAAGAGGATACTACTAACACCAAACAAGCGGGCAAAAAACCCCATGAACATGAATAGGGATAAATGCTGATATTAAAAAGCTTAACATAATACATACTAAGATGCATAAAACATACGAGGATACATAGTTACTCAACATTCAGCGGAAGCAAACATATACATTCCAGCATTCAACATGTTCATCATAATTCAAGAAACAATAGATATAATTGTAGAGATGAAACAGTCAGGAGTATTTATCTTTTTAATGAAGAACTCACCCGCAACCAGCTATGTCACTGCAACGTTCCACCCAACCATAGGCCAGCGTGCTCATCAATCTCTCAACAACATTGCCACCCTCGAGCTGGGCATGATTCCTCAAGGAATAAGGGTCAATGCAGGCTTACACATAGCCAAGGTACATGATCAGGCAAACCCACACACAGTAGGGTTTACCAGGCCATCAAGGGGCTAGGAAATGCTACATGCTAAGCTGGTGGCCTCAAGCACCATTTTTCTCAAGCATACCCAGCCTCTAATCCCACTCTCAACAGTTCGAAGACCAACCACTGCATACTGCAGTAAAACAATCCATTCACAACTCTGTCAAGAAGGAAAGGACAACCGGGTGACAATCCCAAACAAAAGGAGAAACACAGTTTAGGTCCACAAGACAACTCAGGGTTGTTCTTGGCCCTAGCATGGCCAAAAAAACTCAACAGCAACCCAAAACCAAGGTACATCAACAGCTACAAACTCACAATGAAACGATGGCAACATTACGCAGTATGCAATTGGGAAAGAAGTCAACTCCGGACGTGGACAGAGGAAAACTCAGTTCATGAATGTGGAAATAAACAGCCAACCAACATCCACAAGCCCACATCACACACCATCCCCAATGTAATGGTTGGATAACTTACATAGGTAGAAAAGGGGAAAGAACAAACTCTCAACCTGTGCGCAAGGGGAAAAGACACAGTCCAAAAATGGAAGAAGGAAACACACACATAGTTCGAAATGGAAGAAGAAATCGGACTCTCAACGGCATCCAAAAATCATGGGAAGAACGACAGCAACCCAAATCGCGGGTTAAACCAACAGCAAGCCAGAATTGTGGATGAAAACCATGACTATTTCACATACACAGTAGAAATCTTGCCCTCGAGGCTGCTCTTCCAGCTCGCTGCATGCACAAAACCAAAGGAGAACCCCGACTGGTGCATGAGAAAAATGATGGGAAAACTGTGTGAGGAAAACATAATGTCTCTCTGTGTGAGGATGGATTCCCCAGACCACAATCGTGAAGGTAAAGTCCAGTCCAACTACCTGCATGAGGGAAACGATGGCTTCTGCCATTGGGTATGCGTACCGTCAGAGCTGACAGTAGCCTGCCATACTAATGCCCCCCATGCCCACGTTTCCTCAAGCAATAACTGCCCTCAACTAACACCTACCCCAAATGTCTTGGTGGCTGAAAGAGACAAGAAGGTGGTTGACACATGTCACTTTCCCAATGGCTCCCATGGTTAGACAATTCCCCCCTTATCCTTAGGAAAACCATGCCCTTTTATTTTAACGTTGCACCATTGTAGCTGGCTGTAGGTTTATTTTAATTGATGTGTATATTTACATGATGCCAAACTTTAATGTGCTAGATAGCACGATATACCATCGGCAACTATCCCTAGTGCTGAAACATACACAACCAAATTGATGGTGGGGTTTTTGCCTTTAGCTCCTCACCACGATTAATTACATTATATACATCATGCAAACGAGGTCAAAACTGGGGTGTTACAGAGGTAATTTGGGTGCTGCAAATATAAATAGAAGGATCACTGAGAAAGTGATGATGACTTGAAGATCATCACAGAGAATTGCAAGCTCACAAAGAACTTCTCAAGATAACAGAAGCTTCAAGAAGTCAACAAATGTTGAAAAGTGAAAGAAAAGATAAGTCCTTCTTTCTGCATGTTATTACACATATGTTGTATAATGTTGTATGTTATGGATTTAAAAAATCCATGGTTTCTAGTTTAGATAAACTTTATTCTGGATTGGATCCAGATGATGCTACTTTGTGTAAGTAGCTAGTTGGTCTTTGAGAAGACTCGTTTTGTTTTATGCTTACTACTGAGCATATGTTTGAGTATCTTTGAGATACATTAGAATAGGATCTTTATTGTATTTGATACATGGAAGACCTATTATTTGATTGTGCTGTCCAGCTATTGTTTTTATCCTGAGATAAGCGATGTCATTTAAGTCTAGTACTACAAAATCTAAGTGTATTGTGGCTAGTACTACAGAAGAAAGATGTATGTATGAGAGTACTACAAAAGAAAAATGTGTTTTGCGGATAGTACTACATACTAAGGAGTAGTGTAGCTTGGGAAGCTACCTACTAGGGTGAAAGAATTGAGCCTACAGTCATTAGGTGTTAATAGTCAAGATTTATCGAAAACCCTATATGTGTTTTGTGATAAAACACATTCGAGATGAAGTTTTACTTCATTGAAGTCATGGTCATGAGTTATAGTACATAGGTACTAATGAGAATATTGCAAATTTGTAACAATCCTCTATTTGTGATGAAGTTTAAACACTTCTGAGATTAGCTTGGTATGGCAGAGAATGTCTCCCTCGCTTAGAGGGAGTGTTGAGATTATAGCATCGGGAGTCATTCTCTAATCTTGTAATATCAAGACACTAGGTTTGTGTAGTCCTACGAATATCCTCATATGATTGAGGTGGAAAGTAGGCTTGTGTAGTCCTACAAATATCCTCATATGATTGAAGTGGACAGTAAGCTTGTGTAGTCCTACAAATATCCTCATGTTGTGAGGTGGTGAACTTTACTATGTAAAGTAGATATACTATGTGGTGTATGGCTAGTCATGGTCAACAGGTGCTACAAGTCTCCTTTAGGGATTAGATACCCCTAAAGTGATTTACTTTAGCATATGACTATATGACTTGGGGAAATACAAATGATCATAGGTTTGGAAACGATCTTATGAGTATGATATGATTAATTAATGAAAACACACATGAACCATGCAAAGATATTTAATATAAGCATGGAGATAGAGAGAGAATTTGAATTGCAGTTATGGTAAAAAAGTTCAGTTAATTAAGGGTTCAACTCCTTAATTTATGCAAATGGTTATTGGAAATAAACACTGATGGAGATGCACTAGTTATGTTCAGTTACATTCAGTTCAACTCAATTTACTACTCAGTTAGAGTTAGTTAATTAATGGAAGGAACATATCTTCATGTGGAAGATAATTATGGAGTGTCATCTTAACACTAGATCAGTATGGGGTGCATGATTAAATATGTATTAGTGTTCTAAGTGTTAAAAAGTTGTTTCTACATGAAACCATTCTATTTTTGTTGTAAAACCTAATTTGACTTGTTATTAAAGTGCTATGCACTTGGAAATTTAGATACGGTGTTCCATTCGATATCTACTCTATGGTGCTCTCGGTGAAAGCAATATGCTATTGTGTTGTAATCATTTTCTATTACTAATCTATCATACTCTAAGATCGTTTGCTAGGTTTTTTTATCCTCTGAATTAGTAGAGGGTTTTCCTAGGGTATATCTTGTGTTCTATGGTTTGATTTATGTCTTTTGATTATTGATTAGATTTATATGCACTGTTATTATGGATTAATGTTTTAAAGTTCAAGTTTCTTCATATTTTTCTCAATCACTAACATGAACAAGTTGCGTCACGACAAATGACTGGGCAACATTGACTTGATGAGATGAAAACCAGTTGTAATGCAAGGATATGGTGATGCATTATTTGAATTGACTGAAAGGAGTTAGATGACTCACAAAAGTGGATCAACTCGATGATAGTTTGAATACCCAACTGTTTGGAAATGAAAATGTAGATAACTGCCATGTTCAAAGGTGGGCTATGGTCTGCCATTGATACAAATGAAAAGACATTTCCCATTCCTTAATTTCCCCATCATGAAGGACGACAGTCTCTTTTCATTTTTATGAGTTCAAAGAGGGTAACAAACACTCGTTTTATCTCATCGGATGATGATTTCATTCTCATACATTTTATGAACCTGAGAAAGGAGGGTTTTGTTCCTAGAAAGGGTCCTTCATCCTTTGATTTTATGATTTCGGCTAAAGTAAAATCATGTTTCGTTTCATGTTTAGAGAGTCTAAAATTACTAAGAAGACTCAAGGGTATAATTTTTCATAAATTTAGTCCCTGAGGCCCAAAAAAGCATAAAATAATTCCTAGGAGAACTCTTCTAGCTGCGATGAACTAGAGTGTACCTTTTTCGTAAATGAGCCTAATCGATCTGAAAAAGGGGTAAACTATCATCGACTAGACTATCATTCAAGTACTTTTACAAGCATGAAAGCATCAAGTTCTCTTGGTGATATTTTCATGTTTAGGGAGCCTGAAAAGAGCTTAAAGATGACTCCATAAAGGGTCCTCTTTTTCATAATCCAATTTTAACAAGTCTGAAAAAGCTGAAAAAGTGTACACAATACCTTTTGACTGGATTTTAATGAGCATGTCAAAGGTATGAATGATGCTCGATACTTTTTCATCTTAGTTCAAAGTGTGAAAAATATGAAAGAAACTCATAACATAGCCCCGATGCATCATAAATGTGACCTAGAATCTTTGAAAACAAAGTTATGATCAATCCACTATAAAAACTATAGAAAATGAATGGTAAAAACCCTAAAAATTTAAACATTTGATTTATCATTTTTAAATAAAAACCAAAATTTGCTATAAAATGGGTGAATAGTAAATATTTTTACCATTGTGCTTTTTACCATAGTGGAGGAGTGAAATTGGTGAAAACAGGATGATTTTCAACTGAAGATTATGGGAATTCTAGACCATCTCTGCTTGATCCGCTTGGACCAGGAAGGAGCTAACCTTCATTCCTTTTCTTTCAAGGTGCATTTTTTTTTCTTTCAAGTCAATTTTTTTAGTTTTGGGGGTGAAGGGACAAAGCACATTCAAGATGGCACCTTTTTCCCTTTCGGGAAGTGTGCCAATGCACCTCTCGAAAGATGAAAAGGCACCAAGGGTACTCTATCAATGGAGGGAAACAACGGTAGTGCTCATTTCTCTCAGAGATAGTGCGCTAGTGGCTAGGGAATTCCAAAAATCCAATAAATAGTCAATTTCATGTCATTTTTCTTTTTTTACTAGTTTCAACATGCTTCTAATAGGTGTTTTAATTGTTTTAGCAAGAGAAACTGATTACAAAATGGTTATATGGAAGGAGAGATAACATAAGTTAGATGACTTGGAAGCTGGTAATGAACGAATTACTATGAGGGCCCTTTGTGAGTGTGGGATCCTCAAATTCTTCTGAATACCAGGAATGAGGGTGTATGTGCATTTGCTAGAGCACATGATTTGTATGTGGGATCCAGATCAACAACACTTTATGGTTGGCACTCACACTTTGATGATAGATGCAAAGGACATATATTTCTTGATTGGTTTGTCCCGAAGGGGAAGACTAATAGTATTGACACGAACATGAGGTTGTGAGCAATCTGTATATGACCTGATCGATGATCGCTGCTCAATGGGGACCCATTCAGTAGGTGGGAAAATCCCCATCGAGCACATAGTAGATAGGCCTTTAAGGACTGCGGCCTTCACCATTGAGAAGGTTGTGGGTACCATATCAGCTCACTTGACTACACGGTCCCATATGTTGTATGCCATAGAGTGCATGGCTCCTATGGTATTCAACTGGAGTGAGGGTTTACTCATCAGTTTAAAAGACCAGTTAACCAAATGCAGGAGAGGGGAGTTGAAGCGATTCGGCTACGGGGCGATAGTGGTGTCTTTCTTTCTGGAGAGGGTACCATTGATGAGACCCCAGGTTTCACTGAGCAAGTTGGATGTCGAGGATCCTCGGATGAGTAGGTGGGTGGATGCCATCGAATTCCATGGTGGCGGTGGAGGCCCTAGAGTTACCTATGGGCCGGTATTTTTTCGTTGGCTGAGAATCCAACAATTGAAGGTATAGGATTATACCTATGTAGGGACTGAATTCAAAGATGATCCTGGACTTCCACTCCCGGATGGAGAGAAATGGGGTGATTGAGGTAAGAAAGATACCACTATACAATTTTTTTCTATATTTTTAAATTGATATTTGTTTTTATGACGTAATGATGAGATGTGCAAAAATGTCTTGTGCAGATGTAGGGCCTTCTCTTCTGGTTAGGGAATTTCTTATAGAGAGGCAAGGAGTAGCCAAATATATGGTGATCTAGTGCATAGAGGCGGATGAGGAACTCGAATAAATTAAGGAGAACCTCCAACACTTGACTGTTGGAATTCCTAATATCTCCATTGATGATCTACCCAAGAGCTACCAACTCCACACTGCAGGAGTCTTAGGCTGTTTCGGGAGACTACTCCATCAAGTAGCTCGAGTTTTGATGTGTTATCATGATCATGAGGATTAGCCCATAGCGGTTCCCTCATTTTTGTATTGTATTTATACTGAAAGCTTCAAACCTTCAGTTTTTTTCCCTATGTATATGTATTTTGAAACTATGATAGTCCCAAAGTTTAGGTGATCTGGGAGCTTGTTGCTTCATTCCTTTTTGTATATCAGCTTTATTATATATATATATATGAAAATTTTTATTTACAGATGTGTATGCAAATGTGATGCGTGAATGAATGGTTATTATGAATCCAATACATGAATTTTATGTTAAAATGAATTTAACTATGAGCACGATACCAATCTAAGAAAAAATTTACTAAAGAATCTGTCACAATGTTTAAATATCTTGGAATGTGTTGATAAGAGACGTTCTCAAAAGAATTTTCCAAAATCCTAACTCTTCGGAATGTGCGAAGGATTAGGGGGTTCCAGATGGCATAGACTCGGTTTAACTGATGTACTACTGACTCCAAGTCGAAGTAAACCCTAATCTCTCTTACATCATTATCTAAGGATTCCATCAACAATCCAATCACCATGTGATACTGTGTGATATTTTTTGTTGAGGGGCCCAAACAAGTTCCACCCGGACTCACTAGATCAGCTATCAGAGAGTACAGTACCCAAGTTTCCAACACAAGATTCAAAGTGTAATGATGAGCACCATTTGTGAAACTGGTATAGGTGGTCATCTGTTCATTTATACATAGGACTACATAAGTAGGATTGTGAAAGACACATCTTATATTCACACTAAAACCACTCGTTAAAAACACACGGCACTCTATAAACAATATTTACAATGAACCTATGATAGATGACCTAGGCATAGTATTTTTTGATGTAGAGCCTATTATGGGGCTATGCCAAGTGTATTTCGTCATAATATATCAACTCATAAGCACCTTTGTCTAAGACATGACTGACGATATATGACCCATGCCACATAGATTCTAGTTTTTCGATCCCCAAATTATCATGTTTCTAGTCATAGGTCAAGATCAGGTCACCTTCGTTGAAAGAGTGGGTTTGAATGGATCTATTGTATTGATATTTCAATCGTCGTTTGTGTGCCTCATTTTCTAAGGAATCATCACGACGAGTCTCATCAAGCTTGTTTAAGTACAAGAAACAATCTTCTTCCAAGGTGGTATTGGGTAATAATTCTACAATGGGTTTCAGAGAAGGAATTCCACATTCTATTGGAAGAGTGGCCTCTATTCCATATACCAATTGAAATGGTGTAAAAACAGTGGATGTTTTGATGGTACTCCTATAGGCCCATAATGCGGAAAAAATTTGCAAATGTCCGTTAGACCTAAGTTGTCCTACCATCCATTGAAGCATAGTTTTTAAGACTTTATTGATAGCTACAACCTGGCCATTGGATTGTGTATAGTAGGGTGTAGAGTTGTCATGACAAAACCCTAACTTAGCACTTAATTCCATCATCATCTTATTTTGAAAATGTGACCCGTGATCAGTCACAATGGCCATGGGGATTCGAAATTTGGCAATGATATGGTTGAATAGGAAAAGGATAGTTGTATTTCCATCTTTGGCATACGTAGGCATGGCCTTATTCTATTTAGTGAATTAATCTACGACCATAATGATGTAGCCATGCCCCTTGGATAAGGTAGGTCTTAAATGCACTAAATCTAGTGCACCCATCATGGTCCATTGCATCCTGTCATAGAAGTTGGCCCTTTTGCAAAATGGGGCATTCTGTCACATCCTTATAACTTAATACTTTTGGGGGAATTCTGTTGCACCTAAAATATACACTGATGCCTAAAATCCCTCAAAACACTTGGCCAAGGATTCTTTTGGACACTTTTTCCCACTCTTAGATTGGCTGGCACAAATTTCTTCCTATGACAGAGGAAAGGTGCACCAACCAGTCTAAGAGTGGGAAAAAGTGTCCAAAAGAATCCTTGGCCAAGTGTTTTGAGGGATTTAAGGCATTAGTGTATATTTTAGGTGCAACAAGCATGATGGTTTAAGAATAATCCATTAGAACATTCAGAATGCATCTAGTTTATGAAGAAAGAATATCGGTCTGCAAGGTTGAGCAAGGGTTTCCATCAAAACTAGATGGAAGAAGAGTACTGGTGCAACGTGTTGTATGTATTGCAAAAATATATAACCCGTGAAGGAAGGTGTGTAACCACCTTAAATTATCATGTTCACCTGCTCTTATAGTTTGAAGATGGGTTGGAGATGAAACTTCTATATTTTCTGTACAAAATTCTAGCTAAAATGTACAGACGAGATCAAAATCATAATGGTATCCCTTATAACATTCCTTTTCATCATGGTTTGATTGATATTCTTGTTGAATATGAATTGCGTATTCATAAGGATACCTAGGATAACTTTGTGAACAGAGTTCAAGGCCTGTCTTCATCTGAAAGCCCTCCTTCTCTACACATGCAAGTTTCCCATCAGTTTGAAGGTTGTGAGTTCAAACTCGTTCCTGACCAAGAGCCATAACCACCCCTAATTGATATTTTCTCCTATGTATTAAAAATGAAATGGAATCATCCTAAAAAACCCACTGTCACAGAACCCATAGTGTCACAGAGAAACACCTTAAGTATGACTAGATGGCTTGTTAAACCCTCTAATTCATCCCACAATGTACAAAATCCTATTTTGGTTGATCTGGAAGAATCCCCTGAGTCACAAACAGACCCCCCTAGGCAGAAAAATAAAAACGAGTACTCTAATCCAACTTCCTCCACCGTCTCCTAAGAAATATGACTTTTCATATGGTGAACATTTTGATTTCATTCTTCCTGATCTTGATTCTGAACCCATAGACCCTCATTCGCATGAAAGTATTCCTGCTTCAATGTATGGACATGTGGAGTATAATCCTAAATTTTTAATCCTCAATAATTTGACTATGGACCTCCTGAAGATAATTCACCTAAACATGAACCATGTGGCGAACATATACCTGTAGTTTTCTTCCACTTCAGCTATACCCTCTATAGTTTCCTAGTTGCAGAAGAAAAATAAGAAGATTAAGAGTCTTGAAATTGTACTCAACTCATATAGTCAATCCCACGAGGTAAAGTACCTATTGATGGCAGAGTTTGAAGAAAACAATGAGCAATTGAGAATTTATAATCTCAAGCTTCTACATAAGAATGAGAAATTGAAGGAAAAACGTGATAAAGCAATTGTGGAAGTAAAACGACTTCATAAATTATCAAGGAATTGAAGACTTGAAGCCTCCAAGAACTTATCACACATCTGTCTATTAAAGAAAATAAATTAAGAAAACAACAAACCCTGCTAGTGGGAAATTTAACATTGTGGTAAATACAACATAAGTTCTGTCAATGGTATTGAAACTCAATTTTAAAATTTTTGTAGTCTCTCGCACACATGTTTACATGAGGACATACAAATAGACAGACACAGGGGAGATGTTGGCTCTCTAAATTGACTCTTTTTGCACCTTCCTGACACCAATTTTTGCGTCTTCACTTGATCATGTTTCCCTATAAATCCACCTATATCTTTGAACATTCACCTAATTACTCAGCAAGTATATTCAGGTATAATTGTTTACTAAGACTTTCCAAATTCATTTAATTCAATGTATTAAATACAATTCTTGGGATCTCATGAATAATCATGGTAGATTCTACAGCATATTGTGATTTCAGCAACATACTTGTCATTTGGTGGCATCATTCTATTTTTGGAGCACCCCTGTTCAACTTTCTAATACCCCGGTTTTTACCTCGTTTGCATTTAAAGATACATGATGTATATAATGTAATTAATCATGGTGAGAAGCTAAAGGAAAAATCCCCACCATCGATTTGGTTGTGTATGTTACGGCAATAGGGATAGTTGCCGATGGTATATCATGCTATCCTGCACATTAGAGTTTGGCATCATGTAAATACGCACATCAATTAAAATAAACCTACAGCCAGCTACGACGGTGCAATGTTAAAATGAAAAGGGCATGATTCCAAAGGATAACGGGGGGAAATGATGAGCCTTGATTCATGGGGGAAAAAGCTACATGTCATCACCCTGTTTGTTTTGCTCACCTTCCCTTGTTTCATCCAACCACCTTTTTAATGTTTTGCTGAGTTGTTGAGGCATTTAGTTGCTGGAAGTGGAGGGTGGCAAGACTGTTAGTCTTTGCCACATGCTCACTCCACCAGTCCTCTCTCCACCTTCACGTGGTTAATGGAACCAGAACTATGCCTCTCTCTTGGATTTTGGGGTTCACTCTCATGTAGGGATGCCTAGGCGGGGGGGGGTTAATATTCCTCACGCATGGAGTCGGCGTTTTTTCCTCCACTATTGTCAGAAAGTGAAGGACTGTTGTGGTTGTATTTTGTTGTTCATGAGCTATTGTTTTCCCTATTTTGTTGGTCGTGTCCTTTCCCCTCACACATATATTGATTGATAATTGGTTCTTTTCCCATTTCTATATGTGTAACCTTCTTCAGCGTTTGCATTGAGGAGCTGTGTGCTGTGGCCTTTTGGATGTTGGATGGTCGTTGATTCCCACACCCGTTGGTGGAGTTCTCCCATGTCTATGCTGGGAGTTTTTCTCTTTCCCCAACTGCGGACTAAGTAAGGTTCTCACCATTTCCTTATCAGATTGTGGTCTACGTTTATGTCCTTTTTGTCCAAGAATGAGGATCGGACTTCTCCCCTATTTTGGGACTGTGTAAGGTTGCCATAGTTTTCATTGTGAGTTTGGGCTGTCGATTTACCCTGTTTTTGGGTTTCTTCTTGGTTGCTGAGGCAACAAACGTCTTTTGGGGATTGTTGCTGAGTTGTTTGGCCACGCTAGGGCCAAGAACAACTCTGGAATGTGGTTGGACCTAAACTGTGTTTCACCTTTTGTATGGGATTGTCACCCAATTGTCTTTTCCTTCTTCACAGAGCTGTGAATGGTTTGTTTGACTGTGGTGTGCAGTGGTTGGTATTTGGACTGTTGAGAGTAGGATTAGAGGCTAGGTATGCTTGAGAAAACTGGTGTTTGAGGCCACTAGCTTAGCATGTAGCCTTTCCTAGCTCCTTGACGGCCTGATAAACCCTACTATGTGGGATTGGATGATTTGTGTACCTTGGCTATGTGTAAGCCTGCTTTGACCCTTATTCCTTGAGGAATCATGCCTAGCTCGGGGGTGGTAATGTTGCTGAGAGATTAAGGAGCACGCTGGCCTATGGTTGGGTGGAACATTGCAGCGACGTAGCTGGTTTCGGGACGAGTTCTTATCAAATGAGTATTCTTGTCCATTTTACTTATGCACTTATGTGTACTGATGAATGAATATGATGAACATGTGTCATGCTTGAATGTGTGTATGTTTGCTTCCACTATGTAAATAAAGGATTATACATCTTGGTATGTTTTATGTTTCAACTTTTGATTCTAGCATAATATGACTGTCCATGTTCATGGGGCTATTTTCCCGTATGTTTGATGTTAGTAGCATCCTCTTCGCCGGTTAGAGGGTCGGGGATGTTACAGAGTGGCATCAGAGCTAAAGGTTGCAGCATGGGCCTGAATGGGCCATGAAAGGTTAGATAGCAGAGGTAGGTTGCCTTCTGCCCAGCAGTAATCAGAAAATTGTGGCAGGAAAATTCAGAAATTTTTCTAAGTGCTAGGATCATCGGCCCATCGAAAAACTTAGTGACAATTTCTTTCGATGCAGTGGAGCACTTAGTGGGAAGGCTACCCGACGGATAGTTGATCCGACGACCGAAGTGGCAGGAGACAGAGAGGGAAATTCAGAAAATTTTCTAAGTGTTTGGTCATTGGCACATCGACAAACTTAGACAGATGGATTGCTGATGCTTAGCTGATTGAGCGCCGCTGTTGCGGATGGCTATACCACTATGCCTCTGACCGTCAATGGCGCAGAAGTTCTGAAATTTTTCTAAATATTGACTTCGTTGGCCATCGGAGCATGTTAGTAGTATTCATCGCCGATGAACTTTGAAAAGATGTAGCTGATGACGTGTTCTCCATTGCGGCTGAGTAATGGACTATCTGCCCAACGGATAGTTGCTCTAACAACCGACGCGGTGGAAGGCAAAAAGGGAAAATTCACAAAAAATTGCCTAAGTGAAGAAAACATCAGGAAATGCTAGTGGATTAGTTTGCTGATTGGAAATCATTAATGGATTGGGCTGCTGATCGGAAAAGGATTGAAGTTGACGAGCTGCCGTTATGGCTTCTTAGTCAACTATCTCACTGACGCACTAGTCCTTCCAGTCGTCGATGCCAGGGTGTTAGTAAATAGTAGCTTCGGGCAGCGACGACAAATAGTTGTTTGACCAATTAAGGATAGAGGAAGTGTTCGCTGATGGATAAGAAACATATCGACGGAGGATAAAGGATGGTTGAGCCGACGAAGTTCGGAAAGGAAGAGAGAGAAAAATTTGAAATTTTTTCTAAGTCCTAGAATCATCGACCATCAGTGATGGTTAGTTGATCACATCGCCGATGCTCAGATGATTTATTCACCAATGAGCTACGTCGGGTAAAGTTGTTGGTCGAATGTCCGCTGTTACGGAAAGCTTGATGACTAACCATCTGATGCGTAGGGCACCCGGCCGCCAACCCAACAGGTTAGTCTATGCTGTCGCTGATGAATAGTTGAAGAAAAAGCCAATGTATGAAGAAAATTCAAAAATTTTCTAAGGAACAAAATCATCGGCCATCGAAAAATGATAGTGGTATTGGTCACCGATGGATGTCAGAAGAAGTTGATCATTCATGCGCCGCCATTGTGGAAGTCTAGAGCATTAAGCTTCCGACGGACAAACGCTTCGACTGTCGATGCCAATGTGTTTGAGGGTTAAATCGTCGATACGACGGAGAAGGTTAAGGGCTCGAACCATTGATGAAATATGTCAGAGAAGTTAGTCGATTGGGAGTCCACCAGTGCGGCTACCTAGAAGACTAACCTCCCAATGCCGCAGCCATTAGTGTTTCCGACCGCCAATCGAAAGATTGCAGCTGTTAGTCGTTCCGACATTTGACAGAGTTACGGTCCGCGGGAACCACAGTGAATTTGATGGCTGCCATTGCGGATGCCTAAGGAGCTATCCACCCGATGGATAGTGCCCCGATCGCCGATGCCGTGGAGAAAGTTATTCTTTGAATCGTCATTGCGGCAGGAAGACTAGTGGTTCGGATCGCCGAAAATTAATTAACGAACCGCCGATGGGTTGTCTACGGAAACCACAGTCGGTTTGTTGGTTGTAGTTGTGGCTACCTAAAGAACTGTCCACCTGAAGGATTGTGCTTCAGATCGTCAATACCGCAGAAAAACTTTAGCTGAGGAAGCCACCGATGTAGTGGGAAATTATTGTTGTTAGGGCCACCGATGAGTGCCGGAGAAATTTGTTCCTTAGATCTCCAAAGTGTCGGAGTTGTAGATGGGATGAGACCCGATAGGGAGAAAGAAAAATTGGGGTTTCAAGTGGCTTTCAACTGTTTGCAGTGGAATTTTCAGCAAATTCCAGCTAGTGTTCCAGCAGGTTTTGCAGTGAATTTCTCATTGGGGTTTTCAGCAGTTTCAGGACTGAAAAGGAAGAAAACCTTGGGTGACTAAAGTTAACATTCCTGACCAAAATATATTTGAAGTGGTGTGGTTTTCACACTGGAGGTCAGAATGAAGCATGTGGATAGGCGTTGGAAAGCTTATATATCAGGGAACAAGGGAGAATCGCTTGAATATGAGTATGGAGCAGCAAAGTGCTAGTAATTGCTTGAAAGAGAAATGTGCTACTATCAATATGGACAAATCCAGGGATTGCATGCCTAGGGATAACAAGACCATGAAGTCAAACCAGATGCTGTGTGGAAGAGGAGTTCCATGCAAGGATGTGGGACTTGAAAAGGGAAGTTTCCTTAAACCCTATCCTACTAATTATAACTACATTTCCTAAGTTTTATACCTGAAATGTATGAGGATATGCTTTGCATACATAGGATATCGAGGATTATACATTTATAATGAACCACTAATGATAGTTATTGCACTGGTGTTGGAATTAGTGGAAAAACCAACGACAACATGGACCTGGATGAATATGTTGCTGATGCTGACGAATGTGACTAGCAACCCTCTGGAGAAGGGATGAGGCAACAAGTCCATAATCAAAAGTTGGTGAGCAAATTCTGCAATCTCCTGCAAAGGACCAACCAAATTAGTCATGCCAAGGGTGTAAGTAGGACCCATGAAGGTAAGAGTTTGATTATGACAAATTCCATGGAGTGGTAAAGGTAAGAGACCTCATACCATGTGGATATTTGAATGTTATACTACATTCATATAGAAATGTGTCATGCCTATATATAGCGTAGTAGCCCAAGGAAAGTAAGTACTGATGATCTTGATTATAGTCATGCATCCTATATGAAGAAGTCATGGTTAGGCCATGCATGATATGTGTGAATGCATAGTAGTCCTGAATTGATGCAAGGTAGCATTAAGTGGGTATGCATTAAAAGATTTTATAAATATTGTAGTTATGCATTGAATGTATGCATATGAAGGGTGTGAGTAACTGATTACATAAGTATGGGTACAAAAGTTGTGATGCATTACATGAATGCTTTGAGATAGTGCATGTGATATTATGAATAACTAATGGCTGAAATGATGGATTGATGACAATTCTGGAACCATTTCAAAGGCTGTTATGAATGCAGGATAGTAAGTGCATGAAGAGGGTAGTCATGATCCATTGGCTGCCAGAAATACTCTATGGAAGAGCAAGGTGGCACAAATGATACGCTTGTGAAGTAAGGAGTATCTAAACATTTCATTTAATTTACATGAATGGTGTGACTGCATCCTATAATTTAAAGTATGATAATGATTGCGTGAAGTAAATGAGTTTTGGTAATATTGATGTCATTAACAACTGGAAGTATTTGAATTTTATAAATTTTGAAAATGCTTCAGTGATTGTTGCAACAATGAAAAAGTTATATCCATCAAGACTTACCAAGTGTTTGGCTGATTGAAATTTAGGTTTCAGGTAGATTGTTTGGGGCATGGGAAGGTGGGTAAGACCATGACAAAGACCAGAATCTACCATGGGAAAGAGCCAAACCTCATGGCTGTGAAGATAGTTTGTATGCATAATGAGTTGTCAAATTTGAATTTGTGAATTTCGAATTTGAGAAATTGCTGACAACTACTAATCACTATTGGCTTGCCCAGAATTGTGTCAGGAGGATGCATTGTAAGTGGGTATTCATGTTATGCCAGTAAGCATAAAAATTATAATGGGAATAGTAGTGCTACTTACAAGAGACCCACAAATGAGGATCACCTCATTGCTAACCAAATCAATTTCTGTAGTAGATAGAGTTGCAAATTCTTATTGAATTTAATTACTAATGTCATTGCTTGGTTATGGAACGATCAATTTGGATTGTATTATCAGGTAATGATTGACTATTTGGCTACTTGATGAATGTGCCAGGGGTACACATTGCAGAAAGACCATGTGTGATGGCATGAAAGAGCCAAACTTTATGGGGAGGTTTTCCCCTATCTTGGAAATGGGTTTCGGGTGAAACTCCATTGGACATTTTGGAAATGTCTCATCTGCACTACATGTTGGTAAGAAACATGAGTGATATGGTATGGATTATGTCGGGAAGGCACATGTGAATATGAAATGTGAAAAGGAGTTGGTATGGAAAACCGAGGGACTGTTAACTCAGAGAAGGGAGCTCCCATTCCTCCCCAATGAAGGAATACTGCATCGGCAAATGGATAAGTGTTCTGTGACCCTTGCTAAGAATATGCATGTCAAATTATTAAAATTCCATATGTAGAACATGTTTTTATTTTATTTCCATGATGACTGCTTGCTTGAGTATGAATAGGGCCTAAATGGCACACATCGGAAAAGGGTGCACACTTTCCCAATGTTGAGCCATGAAAGGGTTTTCAATATTGACTACACCCTAGGGAGTGGACACACTCCTAGTGTTTCAATATTTGATAGTGAATGATATGAAATATGATTACAGTTTTAGAGCAATAACACTAATGAGTTTGCTTATATTGCTTGTGTTGTCAGGTTAAACAAATGCAATTTGGTGTTGCACACTAAAGAGAAAAGGAGAACGGTTGTTGTGAGGGGTTGTGGAGTAAGGGCTATTGTTGATATACGTTTATGGTGGTATAAGTGTATGTTGGTATAAGTGTATTGTTGATATAAGTGTGCATTATTGTTGGTATAAGTGTATGTTGGGATTTTATATGCCTAGGGATCCATAGTAGATCTTGGACCTGGAAATGGTCATGGCAAAGTTCCAATCCCAATCGGCATGAAGGTGTAATGGCTGGACATTAATTATTGATGTTGTGGAGCAGCCTGCATGCTGACCTAACATCGAAGTCCATAGGCGATCCCGAGGCTTGCAAAGCAAAGCAGGATCCTATGGACCAACGAGGAAATGCACAATACAGATAAGTATTGGATTATTTTGCTTATGAATGTACATGTGTATATGATTTGGTTATGATGTTTTAAGCTCTTGTTCTAGAGATAAAACCGACGAGAATAAACTAAACATGTGAATCTATTCAATGTTTGGATATAGGTATCACTGGGAGCAAGGACTATGAGAGCATCCTAGGGGTGCAGGTGGACATTTGACTGTCCTGGAGAGCTCGGAATGAGTGGTAATGAAAAAGGTGCTAGTAAGACTGTGAAGGTCCTAGCAGTCGAGACAGACCATGTGGGGAGGCTCCATGGTTGAGAGTTCTGAAATAGACTAGAGACACTAAGTGTCATGACCAAGAGGGATTGGTCCAACATTCACGGTGAAGTGAAAGAGGCTAAGAGCATGAAAAGCCATAGCGGTAGTGTGGGTTCTAGGGTGGAACAAAACAAAGAGGGGAAAAACTCTTGCTGCTCTCTCTTGCCCCTTTTGATTATATATATATTTATGCATTGTGAAATCAAAAGATTGATGAATGCATGTATGACTGAAATTGGAATGTGTGTATTTGCTTAAAGTAAATTGTGAATGCTGGAATGGCTAACTCCCTGCCCAAGAATGGACATGAATGAGCTCGTGTGCTTGTTGGGAAGGCATGAAAAATATGAAAGTATCCTTGATGAGACTTGGACTGTCATGCCAATTGGGTAGTTAAATGACTAATTTTAATGTCTATATTATGCTTGACCTGATAGAATTTCAATGGTGCATTTCACAGGTGAGAAAAGTGAAACCCGGTGGTGCACATTGATCATGGCAGCAAATCAAAAGTTGCTGGACTTGGCTAGAAGTCTCCTTCAAACAATTTCCAAGACCCAAGAAAATTTTGGAGAGATGCTCAAGATACAGAAAAGGTAGAATGAAATAAACCACCAAATTTTGCAAGAATCTATTGGTTTGTGAAGGGAGGTGAAAATCCTTATGGGAGAAATCGAAAAAGGAAAGGAAGGTGGAACAATGATGGGACATTTGTCCATGTGACCAGTTAAGAAATGGTCCAGGCATGAAGACTCAAAGGAAATTGAGCAGGTAAAGATGAAGCAGCCAGTGAAATGCTAGGGGTGTGGAGGACATCATTTACGTTGGGATTTCCCAACGAGGGAACATAACAAGGGAAACAACCACAAAGTTCCTAGGCTTCAGGATAAACCAAGAGCTGAGAAACAACAATAGAAGCTCATGGAAGCCGAGGGGATTGGTCCTGAAAGTTCAAGTAAATAATTGAATGTGGGATAGATCTGCAAAATTTTGAAATTTGATGTGGAAATTGTATATGTATTGGAACACCGAGGACGGTGTTATTCCAAGGGGGAGGGGATTGTGATACCCCGGTTTTGACCCCATTTGCATTTAAAGATACATGATGTATATAATGTAATTAATCATGGTGAGGGGCTAAAGGCAAAAGCCCCACCATCGATTTGGTTTTGTATGTTACAGCAATAGGGATAGTTGCCGATGGTATATCATGCTATCCGATACATTAGAGTTTGGCATCATGTAAATATGCACATCAATTAAAATAAAGCTACAACCAGCTACGACGGTGCAATGTTAAAATGAAAAGGGCATGATTCCAAAGGATAAGGGGGGGAAACGATGAACCTTTAGTCATGGGGGAAAAAGCTACATGTCATCACCCTGTCTGTTTTTATCACCTTCCCTTGTCTCATCCAACCACCTTTTTAATGTTCTGCTGAGTTGTTGAGGCATTTAATTGCTGGAAGTGGAGGGCGGCAGGACTGTTAGTCTTTTCCACACGCTCACTCCACCAGTCCTCTCTCCACCTTCACGTGGGTAAGGGAACCAGCACTACACCTCTCTCTTGGCTTTTGGGGTTCACTCTCATGCAGGGACGCGTAGGGGGGGGCTAATTAATGTTCCTCACGCATGGAGTCGGCGCTTTTGCCTCCACCATTGTCAGACGATGAAGGACCACTGTGGTTGTATTTTTTTGTTCATGAGCTGTTGTTTTCCCTAATTTTTTGGCCGCGTCCTTTCCCCTCACACACAGATTGATTGAGAATTGGTTCTTTTCCCATTTCTGTCTTTGTAACTTTCTTCAACGTTTGCATTGAGGAGCTGTGTGCTGTGGGCTTTTGGATGTTGGACGACCATTGATTCCCAAACCCATTGGTGGATTTCTCACATGTCTATGCTGGGATTTTTGCTCTTTCCCCAACTACAGACTGAGTAAGGTTCTCGTCGTTTCCTTATCAAATTATGGTCTACGTTTATGTCCTTATTTTTGTCCAAGATTGAGGATCGGACTTCTCCCCTGTTTTGGGACTGTGTAAGGTTGCCATAGTTTTCATTGTGAGTTTGGGCTGTTGATTCACCCTGGTTTTGGGTTGCTTCTTGGTTGTTGAGGTAGCAGACGTATTTTGGGGAGTGTTGCTGTGTTGGTTGGCCACGCTAGGGCCAAGAACAACTCTGGAGTGTGGTTGGACCTGAACTGTGTTTCACCTTTTGTATGGGATTGTCACCCAGTTGTCTTTTCCTTCTTCACAGAGCTATGAATGGTTTTTTTGACTGCGGCGTGCAGTGGTTGGTCTTTCGACCATTGAGAGTAGGATTAGAGGCTAGGTATGCTTGAGAAAAATGGTGTTTGAGGCCACCAACTTAGCATGTAGCCTTTCCTAGCTCCTTGATGGCCTGATAAACCCTACTATGTGGGATTGGCTGATTTGTGTACGTTGGCTATGTGTAAGCCTGCTTTGACCCTTATTCCTTGAGGAATCATGCCCAGCTCGGGGGTGGCAGCGTTGCTAAGAGATTAAGGAGCATGCTGGCCTATGGTTGGGTGGAACGTTGCAGCGACGTAGCTGGTTGCGGGACAAGTTCTTATCAGATGAGTATTCTTGTCCATTTTAAAACTACACTTATGTGTACTGATGAATGAATATGATGAACATGTGTCATGCTTGAATGTGTGTATGTTTTCTTCCGCTATGCAAATGAAGGATTATGCATCTTGGTATGTTTTATGTTTCAGCTTTTGATTCTAGCATAATATGTCTGTCCATGTTCATGGAGCTATTTGCCCGTATGTTTGATGTTAGTAGCATCCTCTTCACCGGTTAGAGGGCCGGGGATGGTACAAAATTTTGGTCACCATATTATTACCTCAAAAGCTACCATTTGTACACATAGAATTTGAGTGGATCGTGTTCACCACCACCCCAAATTAGTTGTTCAATTAATGCATGATAATTAATATATCAATCATCATCTCTATGCATTGTGTGTCATATAGATCAAGATTCGATATATGTCTGAGATATTTTAGGCATTTCCTTGGGAATCTAGTAAGATGATTACTAAATGATGGAAAAACCTATTTTCTGAATCAGTTATGTAATTTTAATAGAAGATAGAGAATATTGTTGGAGGATCAGGTTAACTATTCAATTCCTGGATTATAAATAGATGACTTTTTATGTAACACGGGGAAGGGGAAGTACTGCAAAAATAATGTTTTTTTTTAACTAAAATAAAGAACAGATCCAAAACTTGAACTCGATCTTATTTTTTATTATCTAACTTGTTCTAATTTTTTAAGATGGTTTATTTTATTATATTGTTATATGTTCCTTTAATTTAGGTTAATTATGTAGGCCCTCTAAGGAGTTGTGGTCTTGTTGGCAAGGATCCACCAGGAAGACCATAATCCCTTTTCCTTTTACTTTTTGATATGCAAATATTTTGATTATTTATTTTCTTCAATTTTTTGTTTATCTCACGATTGGTAAATTTTAATTTGATAGGATTGATAGCAATTATTCAAAAATGATTTCTTCATACTTTTGTTACATACTTGTCTTACTGTAATTTTGTATCTAATTTTAATTTATGTAGCTTTAGTTTTGCAATGATTCATTTTCTCTCTCAAATTGGGAAGTGAACTTTTATTAATATTTGAACATTGGTTTTCATTCAGGGTATTTGCGTTAAAATAAAATCACTGACTGAACATAACACTTTTAGTGATATGGTTCACTTTCTTTCACACACTCTGATTTATGTGTCCTTGCATAGTTTTCTACATATTTAATTTAGTTTTCAAGTTTGATTAGATTAAACAATTATCACAGGGTCATTACTTTTGCTAAGGTGTGTTTTAGAACTAAGATTGGTTTGAATAATATTTGGATGAGTATTTTACTTTTATCTCTGTTAGTATATTTAGCAAAGAATTTGAAAATTTGGTATTGTAGGATTTAGATTTTATATTTACCTAGGATGCAAATATTGAATTGAGTGAATAAACGACATTTTTATTTTGTTATGTATTAAGGTGTGTGTGTCACCGGTAGGTTATGATAATCTAGACTTTAGTTCTACACATATAGTGTTTTCATCTCACAAGATACCTCCCTGGGTTGACATTCTAATACTGGGAATTATTTGACATATAATGCAACACACCTAAAAATCGAGAAAAAAATTTATATGCATTACTTCTATATTTACTTAGCATATTTCTATGTTTTTCTTCTACTATTTTTAATATCTTTGACATGTTGATTACGACAGTTTTTTCTAATGATTACAATGGCTAGCTCCTTACGGAACCTTCATCCATGTCTACACAGGTGATGTACTTTTGGTTTATACTTGTTCTTATTTATTTTATCTTTATAATAGGTTCAAACTAGCCTAAGGCATGGGAGATTCTCTATGGTATTTCCCCAGCCTGTATTTTGCATTATGTTTTAAAGGCATTGGCCTTACCATAGATTATACTATGGTGTGTAAAGTACTACCCTTAAGCATGAGAAGATTAGGGTTTGTAAAGCATATGGTTCCTCCATACAGTGGCCTCCTATTATCAATAAAATGTGAGGGTTTAAAATGATACTACCTATTTTGGCCTCAATGTACCTTATTTATGGTCCTTAATGTTTATGGTGTAAATACCATACCCTATGGTTTTACAATGATTACAAATTATTAAATATTTGAAGCAATATGAGGCTTACAATGTACTTTTATGTTTTTAAAGCATAGTAATATGCTTATGGTTGTAATAATATCTTGATGGGCTTAACACCATGGTGATTAAAGTAATTTGGTAACCTTAGCATTATAAAACACTATGTTTATAGTGTTAAGGGTGTGGACTTGGCATAAACCATGAAGTCATTGTATTCCATAGTCCTATCACCATGAAGGTTCTAGCATATTGGTTATGGTTATGATATATATATATATATACTCATTGTGGTTTCACATGGTGTGGTGTTCCATGCTTAAGTTGGTTTTTCATGTTATAAGGTTTGTTATGTTCCAAGCTTCCGTGACATATGTTATACGGTTGGCATTTAAATAATATCCACGGTTTGGATTAGCAATGATTTGCATTTCAAATGATTTGGCCATGCTTTAAAGTGATACTCTGTTTGACCTTTAAAACTCATCCTGTCTGCGAGTTGGCAGCGTAGCCAAGCCCACGAGGCAACATGAGAGTAAATATCTGCCTTACACCTAGTTGGTGATATCTTAAGGTTTCGTAGGGTTTGTAAATGAGCCTTTACTATGTCTGATCTCTCATTTGGTGTTGTTTCTTAGTAGAGCCTGGTTGAGGGTCGAGCTCTAATCTATGTTGTTCTTACTCTGTTCCCATTGTGTTCATGGTGTTGTTCTGGTTGTTATCAAGGAAACCTAGATTCCCCAGTATTCCTCGATGGCCTTCCATCCATTCTAGAGCTCCAACGAGCCCGCCAATACTTCCACCAGGCGAACAATCTGCTCCAACAGGTGAGCATCAAAATGATATTTTCACTCTACATTTTACTTGGTTTGTAGTGGATAGTTCTAGTTTTCTTTTACCGATATGTTTTTCAGTGAGTGCAGGCTGTGGAGGGATAAGGGTACTATAGAGGAGCCAACCGCTGGCCCTCGTTGCAGTATGCCGAGGTAGGGATTCTTTAAAAAAAAAATTAGTTCATTTTTTTAATTCATTTCTAAAATTATACAGTGATGTTTGTCTAACTGTAATAGATAATTTGTAGGTTCTGACGCTGGAGAAGGAGGCGACAGGGTCACCTTCTCCCAGGTCCACGTTTCCAAATGCCCAAGTAAGTCTGCTACTCATCTCTGGTTTATTTCATTTCTTTAAAAATTTGGACTCATACTTACCCAACCTTGTCATGGTTGCAGGTCACGTTGGAAAGAGGTTGTGAGGGCTCCAACTGGTTTCCACTTCGAATTAAAACATCAGTGTTTGGGTTTTGAAATTGTAAATGATTCTATAAAAACCTACTTGGGTTTAGTATTGGCTCTTTATAAATTAACATGACATTGTAATGTGCTATTTAGTTTATACCCTAGCAGGGTTTGGGTGTCCTTAACGGGTCTTATTCCCTTACAATTGAATGATGGTAATTTAATTTATTGTAGAATCCATCATTGATGGTAGTACAACCACTTTTTAATATATAAATATGTTTTTTAAAAGAATAGAGTGACGGCCTTCAACTGTGTAAATTCAATTAATCATTTTGTAGTCTTTGTATATATATAAACATACTATTTGTGCAAAACCAACCATCCGCCATCGTTGATGGCATTACGGTCATGAATAATACTACATTTTTTATAGTTTGTAGATAAAACCCTCAGGGTTTTTGCAAGAAATGTGTTGGTTATATAGCAGTGTTTTTATTAAAATTTTGGTTAATGGAGTTCTTTTAGCGTTTAATCCTGCGCAATATTTGTTTTGGAGCATGGAAACCATCCTTGATGGTCTTACAACTTTGAGTAAAGTTACGTTTGTTTTATAGTTTTCAACTTTGTTTAAAATAGTTGTGAGCGCTGGGATCGTGTGATGAACACGATGGTTATAATTGAATGCTTTATCGAGGCTTTTCCTCTATATAAATTAGGGTAGCCAAGATGTGGACTTATGACCTTGTAATTACAATGTTTGTTGTGTTTATTTGACATGACCCATAGGGTCTGTGAGATCTTAAACTGAAGTTAATGTTTTTATGTTTTAATACTTGTCTATCAATGATAGCAATACCGATTTTGTGATTGAACTATCGATGCCGTGATAGTAGTTGTGCTAGTTATCATATCAGTCAGTCCTAGATTTGATTTGATTTAATTCTTTCCTATCGTACGCATGCTTGTGGATGTTAAAAAAATATAGGATCTTCAATCTGTATGTTTGTTTTCACAACATCTTAGAACAAGATGTGATTTCATATTATAAATCTAGATTTACATAGTCTATGGAATGATTGTAGATCTACGATTTA
Source organism: Pseudotsuga menziesii (assembly GCA_001517045.1). Taxonomy (NCBI): domain Eukaryota; kingdom Viridiplantae; phylum Streptophyta; class Pinopsida; order Pinales; family Pinaceae; genus Pseudotsuga; species Pseudotsuga menziesii. Next base: position 240,146 of record LPNX011039799.1, read on the forward strand.
TATGCATTAACAATTTCGTTATTAGTTCATACTTTTACGATTAGTTATGTACACCTTATTCATTTCAAATAATTTGTTTGGAATTATATGAGTTGTATAATGTTCATATTATTAAGTGAAATCCATTCGTATATATTTTAATAATATAGACCTATTATATAAACAAAGGATTGCATCTTAATACTTCTATTTACGTAGGAATCTGGATGATATTCTGTATGTATATACTTTAAATATTTTAAGAAATTCTTAAGTAGTTTAAATATGATAAAAAATAGATACATTCTACATGATTAGAAATTCAATCGACATTTAATTTCATAAATATAGACTAAGGAAGAATTTAGGAATAATCGATACAAGCAATAAATAAATGGTTAAATGTATGAATACATTATACAATTTAGAAATAAATGATTTCAAATCCATTAGGTCCAGAATTCAAATTTAGACAAGATTCAGAATTCTAAACATTCAAGCATAACATCATTAGCTTAACTGATACATACTAGGTTCTACATTAATCTTCTTCAAATCTAGAATTTAAAACACATTTTGTAAACATTTAAACATAAATTATGAACCTGACACTAACATTGTGAAAACAAAAGTGGAGAATTTGTTCCCCCCAACCAACTCCAAGAGTATCCAAGTTACTTGCTCCAGAACCCTCGAGCATGTTCGTTGAACCACAAGAGAAAAATCCTTCAATCCACCATCTCTTACATTCACAAATTATGATCCTTTTCCAATGCTAGCCTCATGTTGCTCATGGACATACTAATATATTGTATTTTTCTTAGGACTTGGTCATCTATGAGCCTCATGCTCTTTAGCACTCAACTAGGAGTTATGACCTGATTTTTGGGGATGATACCTCCTACATCTTGATTTCTCACTTAGTGGCTTATGGCACATGTCTTTTCCTCTTGTGGGTCAGCAAACACTCTTTAACAACTATATCCACTTTTGTCCCCCTTCAACGTATTTTATTAAATAAAAATGTTTTTATTACAAAATGTTTTATTCTTGACTTTTCTATCAAAAATAATAATAAAATAATAATTAAAGTATTTTTCCAGAATAATTAATAATAATTTATTAATTCAATGGATATTACATATTATTTCACCCACAGTCATAGTTTGGAAAGGAATCAAAGAAATAGGGTGAACATCCTTCTTCTGAGAAATCTCCCATGAAAAACCAGATAAAGGATATTTTATGAGAATAATCCTAATAAGATGGGAGCAGAGTATCCATATCCCATGAAGAATCAACAACTTCCACAATATCCGAATAAATATAAACTCCCAAACTTTCATGGACCCCAGGGAAAGAATAAGGAATAGGGTGGACCTTAGAAATGTCCCCTGAAACACAAGAAGAAACCAACCTAGAACCTGACCCATCCAAAGAAATTGGGGACTTCATAATCAGTTGTTCATCCCTCCTCAATTTTGATTCCAAAGTAGGATAATTATGATTCCCTCTCCTTGAGGAATAACTTTCCAGCCATGACCCTAAATAGGGAAATGTTAAATAAGAGGGAATTGGAATCTAAAGCAACAATGAAGCATGAGAAACAAAAGAAGACGACAAACCAGAATACCCCAAGGGAATAATTAGACTATGTAAATATCGTGAGCCCCATAGAGTCCTTCAAACCACCAAAATTTCACTCATAGGATCTTGTAGAGGAGACAAAAATATAGAAGAGGACGTCAAAGAAAAATACCCCCAAGAAGTTATCAAACGATCTAAGGATTTTGAACCCCAAAAAGATCTCGAAACCACCAACTTATAATTCATAGGGACTGAAACAAGAGACGATAAAATACATATCCTCTCATCATGACCCGAAACAGAGGAGCAATCTTTAAAACACACCCTTTGATCCAAAAAGAAAACTTTTCTTCAACTGCAATGATACAATTTAATTCTTCAGCTGAAAGTGTATCAAATAAACAAGGAATATTATATTTGAGCTTACCCAGAAAGGAAAAAGAGTCCTCCAAATAAGGCTTGATAGAAAGACCACCCGGAACCAAATCTACTCCTACCTCACTAACTAAAGATACTTTTTCTATTTACAAGGGAATAGGCTCACCATGAATTCCATCAATTGTTTTCACACTCATCTCATAGAAAAAAAGACATTTTTTCCTTAAATGTCATGTTTTATAGAAGAGGTTACATATGAAAGGAATCTTCTAGAAATCTAGTCACTGAGTGAAATACATATCTCCCCAAATAATCTCAATCTCCTGAGTAAACCCAATAGAAACATAAAACTACACTAAAATCTAGGCCACGGACTTATCCTTCACATGGATCATCTTGTTCTCTAGAAAGATAAACCTACCGACTATATTTGCCACTTCTATGAAGACCTTCTTCAACCACAACTAAAGAGGAAAACCTAAAAGGAGCATCCAAAAGGTGACTTCAACTCACCTTTTCTTTAAAACGTTTAAAGGTTGGATGCCAATTGTATAAAACCATAGAACCATGACCGATCACCCAAGGCTTACTAAGAATAAGCCCAATATTCTCCTCTAAAATTTATGAGAAGCATAGCCACATTTCCACTAACATACTAACCTTTGGAAAATAATCTAATAAAGGCTTCCAACTATTACAAACCCACTTGAATAAGTCCATCATGTTTAATGAAATATATTCTAATATTCCAACGAAATCCTAAGAGCATAAGCTTGCCACTCTGTCCATATTAATGTCATGACCCAACACCATATAGACTTTTCCTCACGTCACCTTAAAGGCCTTAAGCAATCTTCTTGAACTAGCATATTAGCACACTCCAGTTTGTGCTTGGTTTTGGGTCTTTGGTTTACCTTGGTATTATCTTCTTCCCCGTTGGGTTCTATAACCCTAGCTCTGGTTAGGGTTCCGGTTTGGTATCATGGGCACTATGTAATTTTCATTGGGTCTCGGTTAGGGTTTACCCTTGGAATTTTTTACTATTTCATGAGTCATGACACCTTCTGACCTACTCTATTTTTGGACTAGGGTTTGTCACTCCGTGGTAATTTTCTAGCTAGGGTTTACTGCCTTCTACTATTTTGATTATTCTTTCTTACTGACCCTTGGTTATACCCTACCTTGTTTCCCGATGGAAACCACTGATCCTTTTATACCCTCTAGAGATAATACTGTATCTACTTATCCCTCCCGCTATCAGGTCTGACGTAGGTCAAAGATCCTAGCTGCGTTTGGATCATAAGCGTTGCTACGTTGTGGGTCGAGACATTATGCTGGACATAGTTTCGAAACTCTGTCATCGTGCTCTCATCGGGCGTTTGGAATACTGTTTGATGAATAAAGAGGAATGGGTGGCATGGGCCACTCTCCAATGGAAGCATATCCTTACCTATGTACCCACCATTAGTATTTTGGCCAATCGTTGGTTGGTTTTTGTCTTCCTCGATGACTATGATGCCTTGCGTATTATTGATTCACTTTGGACCATAGGCAGTGGCTCCCTGGTTATCAGTCAGTGGCACATGAACTTTGACCCTGTTAAAGAATGGGTTATTAAGCGTCATCTTTGGGTTTTATTTCCTACCTTACCATTTCCCCTCTAGTCCAAAGAAATTCTCACGGGTATTGCCAATACCATTGGCAGGTTCATTGCCCTAGATAAAGATTTCCACACTAATTTTGATAAGCATACTACTAAAGTACTGGTAGAGATGGATGTTTCCTGCGGGATTATTCCTAAGATAGAGATTGATTGTAATAGTGTTGTGATCACTCAAAAACTGGATTATTTGAGGATGTCATTCCGCTATAGCTATTGTCACGAAACTGATCATTTGCGGAAGTCCTGCTCCTTTTTATTGCGAGGCAATCCACCCATTGCTGGCTTCGATGATTCCGAGCCCTCAATTGATTGCTCACCTAATATTTCTTTGCATCTCCATTCCCCTCAGGATTCTTTGCTACAAAATGATGTATCTTCTGTTTTACCTACTCCACCCACCACGCTAGGCCCTTATGATTCTTCCTCTCCTACCTCTGTTGGTGATCTAAGCAAAGGGGAGCTTCTGTTCATTAAGGATTTCGAATATTTGGCTTTAAACACCTCTTGATCTTGTATTGGTTTGGCCACAGACCCTCTGTCTCCTTCACATATGATGACTCCTGTAAACTCGATCTCGCCCCCCTTCAACGTGGAAAATTCCCCCCTCTTACCCATTCGTCATCCCCTCCTATTATGGCTCATCTTGATAGTCCCTTAACCACTCCCTCCTTTGATGATCCTACTCTCCTCAAATCTCTAGATATCTTCATGGAAAAAACCTCGATCTCACCCTCCATCTTTCCTTTGGACTCGATTAGATTCGAGAATGTGACCATCAGAAAGGAAAAAAAAGGAAGTAAAGTCTCCTCTAAAAGCTCCTACCCCACTCTCGGCTCGCATCAAAGCAGCTGCTATATCCAAATCCTCTTCACAAGCACTTAGAGCTATGTCTCCTATCTCTTAGCTCATCCCATGAATATTGTCTCCATGAACATACGTGGGTTTTGGGGACCTACCAAACAGAAATCCCTCAAAGAACTGTTTACTTCTCTTAACCCTAACATTATCCTTCTGCAAGAAACAATGTGTGATCATATTACTGCCCTCTGTCTATTTGCTTACATGAAGTTGGGATGGGAATTTTGTGCAATTGATGCACTTGGTCTTTCTGGGGGTATCCTTTCGGCCTGGAACCCTATCCTGATTCGATGTAAATCCTATCATTACTTTGTAGGTATTCTTATTACTGCTTGTTTTAAAGGAATTGACTCTGTCTTCTCCATTGTCAACTGCTATGGACCCTATGCAAACAAAATAGCCTTCTGTGACTCTGCTGTCACAGGCGATATCTTCAAATATCGTAACCTCATCTTGGCTGGTGTTCTAAAATTCACTATCTCTGATCTTGAGATCTGGGGTGATCATGCCCATATGGATCAACACTCACTATACTTTGCACAGCTTCTGGACTCTTTGCATATGGTAGATCTACCTCCCTCCAAGATTGGGCCTACCTAGAGAAATGGCAAAGTAGGACCTGAGGGTGTTAGAAAAAGACTAGATAGATTCCTTACCTCTTTACATATGATCTCGACCTTGGGTTACTATCACTCCTGGATCCAGCCATCTAAAATCTCTGACCATTACCCTATTTGTCTTGAGTGGAACTTCAGACTGAAATGTCATCTGTACCCTTTTAAGTTCAATCGTTCCTGGCTCCTTGACAATGATTTTACTGGCCTTGTATCCTCCTCTTGGTTGGCACCTTCTCCCTCTGATATCCCCATGTTTGACTTCAGCTTTAATCTCCAGAGACTAAAAAATGATGTAAAGACTTGGGAAAAACTAAAAAATACTTTGAGAACGAAGGATATCATTGAGATTGACAGTGCTATACTCACTCTCCTTGCTTCCCACCACTCTAGTATTATCTCTGAGGAGGCTTCCTCCTCCCTTTCTCTCTTGAAAAGTAGAAAGGAATCCCTTCTTTCACATTAGATCCTCACCTGGAAGCTCAAAAGTAGAGTTGACTGGATTCAGGAAGGAGATGCCAACACCAAATTTTTCACTCCTTCACTTCTGCTAGGAGGAACCACAAAGCAATCTGGTCACTTCAGAATCAGTCTGGGGAAACTATTGAGGACGATGCAAAATTAAAGTCGTTGGGTGTTCAACACTTCTCTGAACTCTTCTCTGACGATAGTAAAACCAATATTGAGGCCCAACTCAAAGTCATCATCCTTTTACCATCCTTTGTTCAGGAAGAGGATCATGACCCTCTCTTGTCAGCTATCACACTTAAAGAAGTAGAAGATGTACTCAAGGGGTTTAAAAAGATAAAATCCTCAGGCCTGATGGGTGGCCAGTGGAGTTCTACCTTCATTTTCTTGACTTGTTGGGGCAGGATATTGTGAAGGTCATTAAACATTCTAGACAAGAAGGTAGGGTCATTGGTGCTCTCAGTGCCACTTTTATTACACTCATACCTAAGTGTGATAAACCTTCTACCCTTGCGGAGTATAGGCCCATATCCTTATGTAATCTGATTTATAAGACTATCTATAAACTGGTTGCTATCAAACTTAAGGTAGTACTTGATAAGGCTATTTCCAAGCACCAGTTTGGATTCCTGCATGACAGGCAGATCATTGAACCAGTTGGTATTGTCCAAGAAGCTCTCCATACTATCAAAACTGAAAATTAGAATGTAATGGTTCTGAAACTTGATCTGGTAAAGGCTTTTGATAGAGTTAACTAGTCTTTCTTGAGGCTGGTCCTTCTTTAGATTGGTATTCCTGGTAGCATTGTCAATTGGATCATGGGTTGTGTTGAGACAACAAAATTTGCTGTACTAATCAATTGGACTCCATCCAATTTCTTTCTTGTGTTTAGAGGCATTAGACAGGGATTCCCTCTGTCTCCTCTCCTATTCATATTGATCATTGAAGGTTTAAGTCTATTGATTATTTAGGCACAAAGCACAGGAGATATATCAGGCATCAAAATTGCTCCCAGTCTTTATCTTACTCATCTTCTCTTTGTATATGATGCAGTTCTTTTTGGCTCTAGCACATTGGCTGAGTGGAAGCATTATAAGATTATTCTTGAACCTTTTGTTGTGCAACTGGTTAGACAACAAATTTATAATATCATGCCTTACAATATGGAACCTATTGTTGTTGGTTTTAAGTACCTGGGCTACTACCTCAAGCCACTGGGGTATGGTATAAAGGAATGGAGATGGTTTATACTAAAGTTTGAAAAAGATTGAGCAATTGGACCTACAAGCTACTCTCTCTGGGTGGTAGACTAATTCTTGTTAAATCTGTCTTGATGAGTGTTGCTGTGTACTGGCTCACACTTGCTCGTATGCCCAGCACTATTCTGACTTACATTAGGAGATACATCTTTAATTTTTTATGGGAATTCTCGCCAGGAAAACAGAGGTATCATTTGGTAGATTGGTCATCCATCTCCAGGCCCTACACTCTTGGGGGATGGAACATCAAGAATCTAGAGTGGTTCAGTTTGGCCCTACGAAACAAAATCCTCTGGCTTGTTCTTAATGGTACAGGGTTGTGGTCTCAAATTATCAAGCACAAATACCTTAAGAACTTACCTTTTGATATCTGGCTCAGGAAGAAGACCTTCAAAGTCCAGGGTACTTCTCATATGTGGAATCGCTTCATACGTGCTATGTCTTGGATCACTAGAAATATTGGGTGGAATATTGGCAATGGAAAAAATATCAAAGTTGGCATTGATCCCATAGCTGGTGTATCCTCTGAATACACTCCAATAGAAGACCTTAGATCGTATTTGGAAGATTATGGTATTCTTACCCTCTCTGATGTACTCAACAGAGGCATTACCACAACCTCGACTGATTATTGGATCTCAGCTGATGAGATAGAGCTGGGTGGACCATGGAATGTATCCTAGTCCAACTATATCAAAGGTTTACAGCATGGTGGGATACATATCAGCCATATACCTGATAAACTGGTATGGATGTATAATAATTCTTCAGGTATGGTAAAATCCAATATCATGTATGATCTTATTGCAAATACCCTTGTTTCTAAAATATGGAATTTTCACATGCCACTTAAGATCATCTGTTTCCTTTGGCTTAGTCTGTTGAATAAGATCAATACATGTGACAACTTAATTAAAAAAGGATGGACTGGCCCTTTCTGGTGCTGTCTATGTAAATCAGAATTAGAGTCAGTTGACCACCTATTTCACGGTTGCAGCTTCACTAGGAAAGTTATTGCTCACATTAGATCTTCTCTGGACATTCCAGATTTCTAGAGGGAATCAAATTTTCATCATAATGTTTCTTCCGGGATCAGCCTAGGAAATACTTTGAAGTATCTTCCTGTTTTTCTTGCTTGGAAAATATGGATAACCAGGAACAAATGTATTTTTGAGGACTTGAATCCTGATATATACTTTACTGTCCTCTCCATCAAGAATTAGTTACATCTCTATCCTGTCAATATGCAACTGATTATCGATAGGAGAACTATTGGACCAGCTCCTACACTGTCCTTTCCAGCAGGCTTCTTTAATGGGGCATCTGTAAATCATATGGGTGGTGTTGGTGTTCAGCTATTGCTCAGTAAAGAACACTATTTTTGCTTCAAGTTGGGAGCAGGCCTGAGCAAAAATACTAGATCAGAGTTGCTGGCCTTGTGGACACTCCTTCACTGTGCAAAATTCATGGGCCTTCCTTCTTTACATATTCATGGGGACTCTGCTGTCATCATAAACTAGTTTAACCATACATCAGCACTTACTTTACTTTCTCTTGATGGGTGGTGTCATTGTATTAGAGAGCTGGAAATTGACTTCATCCAACTCTATGCCATTCACATATATAGAGATCACAATACAATGGCTGAAAGCTTATCCAAGGAAGCATTAACACTGGCTCAAGGACAACTTCAGTTTGTTGAATTCACCAATGGTGAATGTATTGATCGGGACACTTTCTATCTTTTCTAGCCCTTAGCACTTGACCTTTCTGTGTTGTTGTATTTTTGACATCCTTTGGATGCAGGTAGTGATGAGTTTTTTCTGTACTATTCATGTTTTTTCTTCTTTGGATTAGCTATCCAGTTATAGTATGAACTCTCTATGTAATGAAGGGTATGAAGCAGATGTAGTTTTTCTCTCCTAGCTTGTACTTCACTTTGATGTTTTTAAAGTACTTGAACATGAACTGTAGACAACAGTATGGATTGATCCCTCCTTCATGAGCCCTGCTGAAGCATATACTGTAGCCACTCTTGCTTATGTATTACTCCCTCCATGAGCACAGCACATGTTGATGATGTAAAAATGTTCCCTTTGATTTCAATGAAATAGCAAGGAACTGGAATTTTCCCCTGGAAAAAACATTTTCCCACCTTCAAGCCTAACATGTTCAATTACTTACTTTGCTAAAGAAGAGAACGAAGAAATCACAATCAAATTATAAAAATAAATCAATTATAAAATAATTTTATAATTTATATTCTTCAAAATATTTAATATGATATATTAATTTGTCATCTAAATCTATTTTATATATATATTGCATATAGTATTTGAGTTATATATATTATTCTCCAAAAAAATCAATCACGACTTATAAATTTATTATAGTGTAATTTATACTTTTAAGTAAATTTATTATGGTATATTAATTTATAAATCTATAGATCTCCATAATTTTTTTAGGAATTACTTCAAAAAGTTAAAAGGAATGTCTGGTTTGTAATGATGATGATGGTTAACGTCCACTTAGACAAGACTTTGGCCTGTCGGACCCAAAGAAATGAATTATTTAGTTTGTTTTAAAATTTTATTTCTATGCTCGAAGAGCTTGGAGAGAAGCGTCCCGAGCTCACTATAATTTTGACAAGTTAAAAGGCTAGAAAGGTCAGGATTACAACAAAGACTATGAAATTGAGATCTAATGTGGGTGTAAGCAGGGCATTCTGAAATGGAGTGTTTTTCATCCTCAATGTTCATATTCTCACAGAGATGGCATATCCTTTCTACTCATGGGGCTTTAGGAACTCCCCAATGACCAGTTTCACTATGAAGTTCATGAGAGTTCATTCTTATCTTTGCTATATTAATTGTTTTCTTTGAAGTAGTTAAAACTGAGAGATAGTTTTGATCTGTTGATGTATTTGTAACTTTAGAATGTATTCACTTGTATATTTCTTATTGTATTTCATTATACATTGATGGAGATGTTTGTTCCTCTGATCGGGAGAGTCATTAATATAATAAAGTCATGTAAAGTCATTGAGGTTAACCCTCCATTGTAAGTTGAGGAAATAGTCCCCACAATTGAGTTGAGGTTAACTCTCCATTGTAAGTCAAGTAAATAGTCCCCACAGTATAGGGTTATTAGGGTTATTAGACTCTCCTAGTGAGGTCGGATCTGTAAGAGTAAAAGTCAAGTGGAAAACAAGTATAAATAGAGAGTCAGACTCTATTTCGAACACATACTCACTCAATTGTAGCACATGATTGAGAGAGGAGGAGCTCACACAAGTGAGAGAGAGAAAAACTATCAAAGATCATCTTTTTGTTTTTGGGTTTTACTTTTGCTATTGGTGGTCATTCTATCTATGAGGAAGTTGCGGGGTTTTCTCCTTTATGGTTTCCCTGAGGAAAATTCTTTGTGTCTCTTGTCTCTTTTGATTATCGCAATGCATGCTATTCTTTTAGATAATATCCCATATTGATTAAATGATAAAAATCTAACATGGTATCAGAGCCTCTTTGAAAGAAGGCATTGTACAGCTGTGGGAACTAGGGATTCCTAGTTGAAGGTGTTCTCTACACATATCATCAAGAAAGGAGGGCTATGCCAACACACCTCACTAGGGTGCATCTATTGATAGTATTAGTTTCTGAATCAGAGAAGTTTCACTATACAACTGAAATCCAGTTGCAATGGAAGAAAATGGAAATTAGGGTTTCATGCTTAAAAACCCTAAAATAGTAATTTTTGTACATTCACTATATCTCAAGATTGGAGAAGATTTAGAAGCCGAAATGTTTACAGGCCGAAGGGAAATTAGTGTTGTACACTGTGTGAAACTTTTAGCCTTAGAGTCGCTATATTATGGGAGATATGAATCCTCCAAATCAGGGTTCTAGCCTCTCACAGGATTCATCTCTAAACAGGACACCTAGGGATAATTACTATATCATGGGCTATGAAGGTACAAATGAAATTTTGCAAAATGTTCCATATAGGGCATGGATTTAATTTTCATGGTAATTTTTTCATAACACGAAGGTTAAACAATGACATGTGGCAGTCTGTACAAGTTCGTCTATGATGAACAGTCTAGAAATAAGTCACCTTGGGAAAACTCTCAAAAGTTCCAATTTGTGAAACAAATTCTACTAAAACCGATGGTGTTGGAAAGAGACAGATGAGGATACCTCAATATGAAATTTCAGATACATAGGAGTAGTACTTTCGAAGATACCGTAGAAACAATATCAAGCATTTCTGCAGAAGAAATTGGAAAACTAGGGCTTCCTGTTCTTAGAGCTTCCCTCCACTGTTTTCAAGAGTACATTGGACAACTCTCCTTGAAGAGGCCCATATTTCTATCCAAACAGAAGTTTTAGATTCCAAGTTTTGAAAATTAGGGTTTTTCTGACAAACCCTAGATCAGCCTGCTCTGGAACCAGGATAGACATCTCAAATCGGATTATGGGATTCATTCATTCGAGGAATGTGTGCAAAAAGGAAGTGATTTCCTTCATCAAACTCTAGGAGGAGTGCACACAAGAAGAATCTTGACTCATAATAAGAGAAGAGAATATGGGAGCAACTGAAGATCAATCTCTCATGATTCAAAGAAGATCCCTCAAGCGATGAGGAATATAAAGGACTCAATTCTTGAAGAACCTCTTATCCATCTTAGCATTTGGATAAGAAATGATGATGTCATGAATGAAGAAGATGATGAATTTGAAGGCTCAAGAAGGAGTCTACCCATGAAATAAATAAATATAAGTATTTGAATTGTATTTTCCTAGATACCTATTTGTTGATATGACATTGTTTAGTTGTGGAATGTATTATGCATGATAGAATGGTTGCATTAATGACAGTATACTACTAATATCCATGTGATGGGTAAGTAGCCCATGGTTCTATACAACAATCCATTGCTACTTATCTAGGATGAACCTCTTTACTAACATATTGGGATTAGTGCACAATCTCAATAATGTTATGGTAGAGATGGAAAGCATCTGGAAAGTTTCTATGTATACCAGATATGGATGAATGTTGTATTGGCTAAAATAGTTGCATGATTATATCTTTATGCATAATAATTTTCTATTATGAATATGCCTTATGAAATGTTTCTAACCATACAACTAATGTATTTGAATTGTAGGAATGATCGCATACAATCGCCTACAAGAAAAATAAGGATGAGACTTGTTCCGAAGAACAAGTGACGAAAGTTCAAGAAGACGAACCAAGAAGCTTCCATAGCAAAAGAAAAATATTCAAAGCAATATAAAGAGAACGGTAGATGAAGAATAATTCAAGGAAAGCAAGAGGCCTCAGACACAATGTATTTATGTGACACTATTGAGAAACATCATTGATTCAAAACCTTCTAGCTATGAAGAAGTAGCCAAAGGCAAGGAGAGCACCAATTCAAGAAGAATGATGTCTAGGATGCAGTATCGAGACGTGAAGGGAAGTTCGTAGTGTCTTCCATATGGATCTATAAGATCCAACATGCAGTAGATGGAAACATCGTGGGATACAAGGAAAATTAGTAGCAGAGAAAGCCACTTGTCACTCCAGTACAAAGCGTTTCAATACATAGAGTACGAAAGGAAAAGGGAGAATGATTCTCCGCTTCAGAGGGAGTGAGTGCAAAAGATCCCGAGCTTCAACATGGAATGATGGGATGGACAAATTACTAATGGATCTAGGATTTACTGAGAGTAAAGAAAATTCCAAACTTTACTTCAAGGTTGAAGGGGGAAGACCAGTGATGCTCATGTTATATTTCGATGACTTGTTCCTAACATGGAAAGAGGAACTCATTAAAGTTGCAAGAAGGAGACTTGTTACTGAGTTCGAGATGAAGGACTTGGGTATGATGCACTAATTTTTAGGCATGCAGGTGTTGTAGAGTGTAGATGGAATCCCCCTTGGACAAGGAAAGTATGCAGTGAAGATCCTGAAGAGGTTCGGGATGATGGACTGTAAGGCCATGGCCACACCTATGGCATCGAACCTGAAGCTATTGAGTGATGATTCATTAGAGTTGGTTGAGACCACGATGTATCGTCAGATGATTGGGTCATTGATGTATATGACGAACACGACCATATATTTTCTTTTATGTGAACAACCTGGGCCATTTCCCGATGATTGCAAAGCATGTAGTGAGGCACCTAAAGGGTATAGTTGAGTGTGGGCTCAGTTATGATATGAATCAAAAGAGTAACTGGCATGGTTATGTTGATTCAAATTGGTAGCACTAATGATAAGAAGAGAACCCTGGGTTTCTTCTTCAATTTGAGATCCAATATGGGTTACTGGTTTGGTACGATGGAGTCATGCATTGTGCTCAGTATAGCCACGAGAGGAGCAGTGAAGCTCTAGTTTGTGATCCATATCGATATCTCTTGAAAGAGGGAGTTCTAGCATAGCCTATGAGACAAATTGTCTAAGCATAAAATCTTGACGAAGCTCATAGGTTTCTCAGACGTAGTCAGTCCTCTAGGTTGTCCTCAGATGTAATCAATCTTGGATGTAATTAGCCTTGATGTGATTATATGCTAGAAATGGCCAAAGTGAAGTTTGAGTACTTCAAGGAGAATCTTGGTGTTCTCCAAATCAAGGTTCCATCCAAGGGGAAGTGATGAGTCAGTGAGCCTTTCTGGCATGGTGTTAGGCGGGGCCTCCCATGGTCAGATGTAAGTGCAGAGTCTTTCTGACATGGTGGTAGGAAGGGCCTCCCATGGTTAGATCTAAGCGCGTATCCTTTCTGACATGGTGTTAGGTGAGGCCTCCCATGGTCAAATGTAAGTGCAGAGCCTTTATTACATGGTGGTTGGTGGGGCCTCCCATGGTCAGATGTAAGTGTAGGTCCTTTCCCCGGATGGTAGATGGTGTGTCCTACCATGCTGATGGATGTAAACATTGGGCCATTCTGACATGGTGGCATTCTGGGCCTCCCATGGTCGGATATAAGTGCTGAGACCTACATCCAGCATGAAAAAGGGCTGGCTCTGTAGGGGAAGTCCTTGTAGAGGTAAGGCACTACATCCAACATGAAAAAGGGTTGGCTTTGTAGTGCAAATCCTTGTAGAAGAAAGGTATTGCATCCATCATGAAAAGGGGCTGGCTCTATAGTGGAAATTTTGCAGAGGTACGACACTACATCCAGCATGAAAAAGGGTTAGCTTTGTAGTGGAAATCCTTGCAGAGGAAAGGTACTGCATCCAGCATGAAAAAGGGTTGGCTCTATAGTCGAAATCCTTATAGAGGCAAGGTACTTCATCAAGTATGAAAAATGGCTAGCTCTATAGTGGAAATCCTTGTAGAGGGAAGGTATTGCATCCATCATGAAAAAGGGTTGGATCTGTAGTGAAAATCCTTATAGAGGAAAGGTATGGCATCCAACATGAAAAAGGGTTGGATCTATAGTGGAAATCCTTGCAGAGGCAAGGTACTACATCCAGCATGAAAAAGGGTTGGATATATAGAGGAAGTCCTTGCATATTAAAAGCCTACATCCAACATGAAAAAGGGTTGGCTCTATTGATGAAGACCTACATGGAGGCTAGGCCTACATCCAACATGAAAAAGGGTTGGATTTGTAGAACTTCCTATGAGGAGTATATTTGAGAGATAACACCATTGCTCGAGATAACGCAACAGTGATGATGATGATGATCCAGTGATGATGACTTGTGTTGATGAACTAGAGTCAAGAGAATACCTTCATAGTTAAGAGGGAGTGTTCACTAACTTTAGAATGTATTCACTTGTATATTTATTATTATATTTCATTATAACCCGAAAAAGATGTTTGTTCCTCTGATCAGGAGATTCATTAATATAATAAAGTCATGTAAAGTCATTGAGTTTAACCCTCTGTTGTAAGTTGGGAAAATAGTCCCCACAATTGATTTGAGGCTAACCCTCCATTGTAAGTTGGGGAAATAGTCCCCACAGTTGATGGGTATTATAGTTATTAGACTCTCCTAGTGAGGTCGGCCTTGTAAGAGTAAAATTCAAGTGGAAAACAAGTGTAAATAGAGAGTGTGACTCTCTATTTGGAACACACACTCACTCAACTGTAGCGTATGAGTGAGAGAGAGAACAACTCTCGAAGATCATCTTTGTGTTTTTGGGTTTTAATTTTTCTATTGTTGCTCATTCTATCTCTGAGGAAGTTGTGAGGTTTTCTCCTTTATGGTTTCCCCGAGGAAAATTCTTTGTGTCTCTTTTCTCTTGTGATTATTGATGTCCATGTTATTCTTTCAGATAAAATCCTAGATCATATTGATTAAATGATAAAAATATAACATGATCTTCTAAAGTAGGGTTGATTAACTCCTTATAATACCTTAATTTTCTTTTACCCTCTAAATCTTTCTAACGCCACATTTTCTCCTTAAACTTAGAAGTGAAAAATATTTTTAATGTTATTTATATTTTTCAATGCAACAATTTCGTCGATCTCCCAACGTTTTAACGAAGCACTAATATCTTTATACCAACCTCGCTTGAGCCTTAGGTGGTTTTGGATGGACTTTAAAGTAATTTAGGAAGTCTATGGTCTCCCATGTTATTGATTTTGTGCTTGTCTAATAGGAGCCTAGTCATATCTAGGCTCTCGATAGGGGAAATACCCACTTCTATAAGAAGAATACGGTAGGGTGTATTGCTTTTAATTTTGAGGTTATACATTATAAAACACTTTTGGATTTGCTCAATATTTCTCTAGTATTCTATAGAGATGTTGCATCCCCAAACCTCACACCCATACAAGATAACAAGAATGACTAAAGTTTCAAAGAGGAGCTTATTTTTATCCCACACCACAAGGTTTGCTTCTTTACAATTATTTCCAAGACCAAAATAAGCTTTTCATCCTCCATTAATCCTTTTCTTAATGCTATAGTTCCAGTTGAGCTTGTGATGAAGATCAATTCTTAGTTATTTGTAATAAGACACTTCCTCCAAGTTTCTATTGTCATATACAAAATTAGCGTAAGTTTCCTTCTTGTATTTGATAATCATAATTTTTGTTGTCAGTGCTAACAGTCATACCTATGATAGAGAAAAAATCCTTAATAATTCTTAGTTTCTTTTCAAGATCAGATGGACACCTTGCTAGAAGAACAATATCGTCAACATAGAGAAGAAGGATGATGACTATTCTAGCTAAGCCTGCTTCCTCTAAACAACCTTCTAGCTTATCTATGTAAATGCCAAAAATGGTGGGGGAGAGGGGGAAACCTTATTTAAATCTGATATTACACTTAATATTTTTCGACCACTCCTCGTTGTTCTCAAACTTAGCAATGACATTCTCGTATAACCTTATTGTGGTGGCTCTCAACTCGAAAGGAACCTTTAGCGCTACTAATCTATTCCATAGGTTATTTCTAGGTACCGTATCGAAATCCTTTCTAAATTCCATGAAGCAACAAAAGAGATTGGATTTATCATTACGACACTCCTCCACAATTATCCTAAGTGTAACGAGATGGTCCGTTGTAGAGTGTTGCCTTCTAAAACCCACTTGGCCTTTAGCCTGCTTACCTTCACTTTCAAGCCAAATGCTGATCTTTGTTTCCAAAATAATACCATACAACTTGGCTAAGAGATGGCCAATCATAATTTTTCGGTAATTAGAGGGGTTATTTGTATCCCCCCCCTTTTAAAAATAGGGATAATGAGGCTTTGAGTCCAAGGTTTAGGGGACCCTTGCTTGATTGCTTGATTGAAAAGCTTGTGGATGTGAGGGTTGAGGACAGGACCTCTAAGTTTTAAGATTTCTTCCTGGTAACCTTTGATGTCCTTAGTTTTTCCATCTACTAGACAATTAACCCCAAAATCTATGTCTTCTAATGAGAACAATTCTTCCATTGTGAGCAGGGTTTCAATGTTATCTATGCCATTCGAGGATTCATAAAGCTTTTTAAGATAGGAGTTCCAGTAGTGTAAAGAAATTCTATTATTATCTTTATTTTTTCTAGTTAGAATCTGCCTCCAAAATTTCTTAGGAGCCACCTTAGAGAGGTGTAAGAGATTTTCTTGTCTTTTACGAATATATTGCATTTTTTCCCTTTTAGTTAGGGCTGTGTATATTTTTATCTTGTCAGTTTTAAGAGACTCATCAAGAGATTCTTTAATTTCTTTCCTCGCACTTTTACAATCTTTATCATACCAAGGGTTGGTTTTTCTATTTATTTTGTTACTTGAAACTTCAATTGAGAACTTGTTAATAGAATATGAGAGAGTTGTGGTAAAATTATGATAGAGTTCTTCTATATTGTCTATACTTGATAAAGGAAGCAAATTAATTTTTAATTCATTTAGAAAAAGATTACTTTTATTTCTATCAAAGATCAAGTTTTTTGGCTATGAGGATTATCTTCTATAGGATCTCTATGCATGACAAATTGAGAGTTACAATTAAAGGTCTATGATCTGAGCCAGGATCATGGTCATTCAATATGTCAAAATTTATTATTTCGTTGTATAAAGGGATATCAGAAATAACATACTCAACCACGCTGCTACCAAGCCCATGGATACAAGTCATCTAGCTAGAATTGGGCCACTTCTTTAGACCGTCGAAAATTATGAGATCTAGAGCACTACAAAGCTTGGCTAGCTCAGACCCAAACAAATTATCCCCTACATCTTCAGATATTCTTTTGTACCTTTCAACTAGAGTAAGGTCTTCATCTAACCAAAGAGGATTAGGGTTGGAATGATTCCTTAGAAGAATAGCTTGGTTGCTTGAAGTTCGAGCATTAACATAACCCCCCATTAAGAGGATATTTCCTTCATTCCTTAGGCTAGAAATATCGTTATCTAGACCATTGTAAGGGAATTTTTGATCTAAATTGTTTTTCTTATAGAAGTTGGAATTAATAGGGGAAAAATAACATATTGCTATGTAGGTTTTTTTTACCATTAATGTTCGTAATCTCTATCCAAATATACTAGTTGTAAGGTTCTTTTTTATAAATATTGGCATGGGGGAGATGTTCTTCCTAATGTAACAAGCTATACCCCCAATTCCTCTATGTTAGGATCGCTTGCTCCAGATTTCCCAAAGTACAAATCCATATATGTTAGGGACCTTAGATTCTTTGTGCTCCCAAGTTTCAACTAACAATATAATACCAACTTCATTCGACATCCAACTTAGCATGGGGCCTTTGTTCCATGGAAAGCCCTGACAGTTCCAAGAAAGAATCTAGAGCATGTTGAATTGCTATTTATTACTATCTTTTTGGTTTCTATCTCGGATAATGGATTTTCTATTTTTGATTATTTCCAATTTTCCTTCCTTCCTAACTTGTTTTACCTTTTGAACCTCCTTTCTAAATTCTGCTTAATCTTCTGGAATGAGATATTCATTTATGAATATTCCCATTCCTTTTAGACTTGAGGTTTTACTAAGCATGTCATACTTATTGTCAGAAGAGATCACATTTATCCGGATTAGCCTTCCTTTATTCTCAGTTAATTTTCCCAACCTTGTTGCTTCTGTGAGACATGTTGTTTCAATTTTTAATCTATTATGTAATTTTTTCTAGACTATGGCTAAGGTATCCTCATCTACCTCCTCTTTCGCACCGAAGATTACAATGTTCAAATTTGTTTCCTTATGCTCATGG
This sequence comes from Pseudotsuga menziesii, assembly GCA_001517045.1. Classification (NCBI taxonomy): domain Eukaryota; kingdom Viridiplantae; phylum Streptophyta; class Pinopsida; order Pinales; family Pinaceae; genus Pseudotsuga; species Pseudotsuga menziesii. The sequence continues at coordinate 258,624 of LPNX011039799.1, forward strand.
TCTAATTCTATAAATTTTTTCATTTCCTCTTTAATGGGTTTGATATCTAATTTATCTTCCATGCTATTGAGGGTAAGATTGTTATTAACTTCTTCTTCTAGTGCTTTAATCATTTCCTTCATTTTAAGACTTTCTAAAGTATTATCATCTCCTAGTTGGGGTGTTTGGATCTTATTTTGGCTTTATTTTTTTATTGCCTGTAATCCAATCTCCATTGTCTCCATTTTATTCTCCAATAGTTTTATTTTATTTTCTATTTGTTTTTGTATCTTGTCTTCAAAATATGTAAATTTGTTTTTGAGCATGCATTCTAACTCTCTTTGTAGCTTAGCTTCTCTTTCTTCTCTACATTTCTCTAATGAATATATATATTCATAAAGGCTGTGTAAAGTAACTCTGTTAGGTCTAGCTTTGACAATATTTGGTAGATGCGGTGAATTATTCATACTTGCAAACAAAAAGAAATATATGAGCAATATATTTGTATTAGAAAAAAAGGAATGTGTGCACCTAATGTAAAGATGTTGGTCATCACCCACTGATATTAATCATAGAGGGTTTGTCTCATCAACGCATGTAGATCACCTTCATATTAGCCGAGGGTCACCTTCAGTTCACATGCAATAGATTCAGATCATTGAGGGTCACCTTCAGAGTAACAGAGGGTTTCCTTCAGATCACATGCAATAGATTCAGATCGCATGCAATACATTCAAATCACCTTCATATCTCTATGCAATACCATAACCATCGATAGTAATGAATCATAGATCGCACTAGAATAGATTCATATCGGATTATATTCAATCACCTTCATATCTCTATGCAATACCACAACCCTCGATAGCAATGAATCACAGACCGCATGAATAGATCAGATCGCACCAGATCTCTAGCAAATAATCACACCAAATCTCACTAGATGTTGGTCATCACAATGAATAGATCAGATCACAAAGAATCACATGCAATAGGTTCGGATCTCTATGCAATACCACAACCCTTGACAGAAATGAATCACTGATCGCACTAGATAGCATGCAAGATCACAACAGTATAGACCAGAAATATCACAGCAATATAGCATGCAAGATTGCATAGAAGTATATGTGACGCCTTAAGACATAAAAAAATAGATGAATCAGATAATGACCTTCTGGAAATATTCTTGAGAAATAAATCCTACATATGTAAAAACTATAAGTTACATTTTTTCAGTTTGAAGAGGCAGATCGCATGAGATTTCAGTTTGTAGAGGCAGATCGGGTGAGGATATGTGAGGCCGATTTGATTATTTTTCCCCTAATTGCACCATATTTCATTCCACAAATCACAAATATCCTTTAAGATCGAATTGCATAGAGGGCATATTGGAAGCACCAGAAACGAAACCTACAGATGCAAAAATAAATAACTATTCGGGTACATCAACAACTCTACATGCTCATAAATAATTACATCGTAGGAATTTTCACAATGAAAGAAGTTGTCTCAAAAGATTCCACATCTCCCTGGCCACTAACATTTTGACATGTGCAACCTGGTATTTGGCGAGTTTAGGTACAACACACCATGGTTACATTTCCCGGTTCTTATATCCCGTGGTGTGACAGGGACTAAACAAGGTGGCATGGAGTTGATCGGTTAAGTACATGTTCTGAAAATGCTCAGTGTTATAGCTGATTTTACCACACATGGTTGATCACATATTTATGTCCTTCCCTGTCCCTTTGTAGACTCTTTATACCCCATGGACTTATATTATCCTTTGATGTTCCAAGATCATCCCTAAAAAACCCCTGTTTATTGTTGTATGCAACTTTTAAACCCATACTCGCGTGTACACGTGACTTTTGATCTCAAACCTGTGTACATCAAGATGTCTGCGTAAGTCCAAACATTTTTGGATTTTTCCTTATATGAGTCCAAAGATCCTGACTCTTGGCCTTCCATGTGCCTTGAGATCACTCGGATTCAACCCTCCATTACCCTTTTGGAATGCTATATAAGGAACCCCTTGGATACATTGAAGAGGAGGAATTGAAGACCAAAGAATTTAGAGTCAGTTGTTGCCTTAGTTTTCTTATACTTGAGTCTACATCCCTTTGTCCCTTTGGAGCACTTTGTGTTCTTCCCAAACTTGACTTTTCTTTGTGAGCTTCCTATCGAGAGATGGAGGATTGAGGTGGTGGAGGCCCAAGTGGAGGACTCGGTTTCTTCGATTCGTAGACATGCCAACAAAGGTTGTCACTATTGTAATCTCTAATTTTATTAATAGAAATATCTTTTCCTATCCAATTATGTGCATTTGCATATGAATATTGAATCCTTGGATGTATTTAATTGCTTATACATTGTTGAATATATATGCTAGAGTATGTCTAACATATTATTATATAGCATGCTTGTGTTGTTTGCTGTTGTCGAGAGAAAATTACTAATGCAAGTGTGAATTGGAAAAGATCAATGGGGATCTACTTCAACTGTCCAAAACAAGGTATGATTCGGTATCCATTAATGTTAGATGTTTGGTTTCTCATGCATATTGGGAAAGATTTATTTATGGTGTCAAGTTGTCTGTTGCAGTACCGCCAAGCCATAGGAAGTTTCTCTCCATAACAAAATTGGCAACTGCACTGGCAATGCGCCTTGTTTTTCTTTGGGGATGGGGGCACAATGTGTTTTATACTTTCTCTTTGTTTCTCCCTATTTCTATGTCGCATTTTATAGTATGTTCATACATTGACACTCCCCTTGATTGGTTTCACCCTTTGCCTCCTTTTTACCACTTTCTTCTCTATATACACATGTTTCTAGCTAAAAGTCGCGTACATATGTAGGTTTTTGGCCAAAACTCATGTATACATGTAAATTTTTTGGCCAAAATCCACGTATACATGCAAGGTCTTGACCAAAAGTCCTGTACATATGCTACACTTCTTTGAACAGTCATGTACATCCTCCCTTTTGGTTGATTTTGATGTTGTGGGAAGTTGTTGGGTGGGTTGTGAGTGTGGTTGGGTCTTCCTGGGTTCTGATGTTGTTTGTTGACTGCTTCTGTTGTGACCAGAAACCATTTTTTCATTGACTTTTCTTTGAAAATATTTTTTGTCATTTATCTTTTTGTTTTTCCATTAGTGCATTACTCTTTTTGTCTCAATGTCTTATTGGGATTGTGTTTTATACTGGATGTAGAGATTGAGAGTTTTAATGAATTTTATTGCATTTTCATTCTTTTATATTGAAAATAAAAAATAGTTGCATTCTTACTTGCATCTCACGTATGGACTTGAGGAGGTACTTGCATTGGATTACTTGGATGAGTGTTGTATTTAGTCTTTCATATAGGAACGATTACATTGGTATTCAGAAAGGAATGAATATATATGCATCTTATGTAGTGGCATACCCTGTTTTTCATTCTAAAAAATAACACATGGCATTGTTTGTTAAGTGTGCACATTTATTTCACTGCTGAGGCATAACATCATTAGTTGTATGACCATTTCCCTTTGAATAATCATAGCCAATTAAAATCAACGCTTAATAAAATGAATTACACTCTTTTCTTTTATAGGATGCACTAACAATATTAGGTTTTAGAGTCTTGGAATAATTCATTGTAAGTCAATTCTCCAAGACTACTAAACAACAACAATTAGGTGTCTGTCCAGATGAGCGTGTGAAATCCTTGGTATAATTAGTGTTTCTTAGGATGATCCTCTTACATAGGATTTAAGCATGAGGCAGTGTGAGAAATTGTGATTGGGATAGACCTTGGTCACTTCTGTGAGCACAGGAGATATTTCCAGGATCGTATTCGTATCTGGGGGCTCTTTTGAGTTTCGGGATTTGTTACCCTTCCCATACGGTCAATCCCGCTTGGGAATATCCACCTAAGAATTGTTTATATTGAGGTGACCTTAGTTTCCTTACCTAGGTATCAAGGGGGTATTCGCAGAGGTTATTCTGCAAGTGTCCTGTTTAGGTAGGGGTTAGATAGCACAGTCACTTTACGATTTGAAGATGAGGGCCACTATAATTGGTTACGTACCTCCCCTTGTAGTGTATTGGAGTCTTTGGCCTCTCCTAGGCGATACATACTTGCTTCATTCAGGAGCTCACATACCCTCCCCTTGGTTTTCTTGTATTTTGGATTGTGGTCTTTGTGCACTAGTTGGCCTTTGGGATCGCAGTTACTTGAGTATATTTATGCTCTCTTGAGTTCATATCCTTTTATTTTCGGCATGCCTGGTATCCTATCACCCATCCTTGGTCCTAGTACGGACCCTAGTGTTGGATTTGGGGGCATCACAGCCCCTTACCATGCTCATGGATTTTGGAATGGTCATAGGATTTTCGGAATCCCAAATATCGAAAATCGGAACATGGGCAGTTTCTGATTTGAACACATACAATATTCGGAACTCGAATTGTCGGCAATCGAAAATGTGCAAATCAAAAATTGGAATATTGGTTTTCCTTATTCCATAACATACTATTTTCTGGAATCCAACATGTCAAAAATCAGATTAATGAAATATATTTATAGTGATATATGTTAATGAATAACAACAACCAGAGTAATGAAATATGTTAATGTGAATTATTTAGTTTTTTATATATCCATTTTAGCCTGTTCACATGATTATGTTACATTGCAAAAAAAATAAAAAAACCATGCCCTGTTTCATTCCACCAAAAAAAATAACCATCACAATATAGAGACTATGGTAATGTTATCAACCCAAATGGAACTTCTCTGTTGAGTGTCGACATTCCTTATGTTGGTACACAAAAGGACATCTTAGGATTGAAGTTTTCCAAAACACTATAGATGGGCATGACTTGGGATGCATTTACCCTTGAACCAGTTTACCATATTATTTTTCTAAGTGTTGAGTTGGGTACGCAACTATCTTCATTGCAACTCGTGTACATACGCGAATGTTTCCATTGACAACTCACGTACTATACATGACTATTTGCATTACAACCCGCATACATCAATGTATGCGGGTTGCCTTTAAGCAACTTGCGTGTCATACGCAGGTTGCCTATATCAATAGTTGCGTACATCTTGATTCGACATTAAAAATATAAATAATGATTAATGGAGATTATTTGGGCCCTAATCATTAACTATCCTAATTCTTTCAACCTCCTCAACCTTCGAAACCACCATCTTTCCCAAAGTGTAAATAGAGGCCTTGGGGAGGGCATTAATCAATCAAGTTTGGAAAGCAAAGTTATGCTGGTGGTATATCTTCAGAGGTCTTGGAGCAGCAAAACTTAGAGTCCTTTTGTTGTAGAGGATTCCTTGTCTCAGAAGCTGGGTTGTACTCTTATCTCATTCATCGATTGTTAATAAAGAGAATTCTTCTTCCAACATTGTGTTGAGTCTCTTTCATGTATCATGGTTAATGAATATTTTGATTATATACTGGATATATTGTTTATCTAACCTCTCATATATACATGTATAAGATTGTACTTGGAGAATTTTCTCTTTACAGGTGAAGGAGGTGCATCCCTCGAATCTTTGGAGAGAAAAGGAATGGAAGAAGATCAAGCTTGGATCAACCATCGATAATCGGGTAAGTCAATACTTTCTTCCTATTTCCTTTATGTTCTCTATTAAAGATGATTGTCTGCAAGGTTAGTAGTAAGTTGGTAACCCCAAACCCTAGGTTACAAGGGTGTTTAATCCTGAACAACAGAACTGGCGACTCCATTGGGGAGTTCATCCTGCTGTGGGTTAGTCCTGTAGACCCTTGCCCAGTATTTTCTTTGATTCAGTGTCTGGTTTTATGTCTTGGTTTGGACTTACAGTAGTGTTTTAGAGACCTTTATAACTTTTTTTTTTTTGAAAAATTTTACTCCTGTACGCGGGTTGTTGTGCTACATAGTTGCATATAGAGACTTGTATATGCGGGTTGCTATATTGAACAGTCATGTACAGTACGTGGGTTTCTTAAGTAGACAATCATGTACATACCTTGGCAACAAAATTTTTGGGTAGGGTTGCTTGTCCCTGTCCTTTTTTGGATTTTGTCTTGCTTTGTGGTCTTCTAGTACTGGCATTTCACTATAGGTTTGAAATTCCTGTTAACCATACTTTGTGCTTTTTAGTAAGCCCTTGAGTTTTTGTTGGTTGGATTTTCTTTCTTTTATCAATTTGAGGTGGATTTTATTGTTGGGTGATAGGTCCAAGTGTTGTGTGTCTGAATCAATGATCAGGGTTCTAGATACCGTGTATCCCATGCTATTTCCAAGTAGCATCAGTTTGTCACTTGCCTTTTATTGATTTCAGTGGATTTCATCCATTGTGTCTTCCCAAGCTAGGTTTTTTCCAAATTTCTTCCTTAGGAGATTGATCTTTGGTTCTTGTAAGTCTGCTTTACTTCATTTTGCTTGCTTTATATAGTTTGATTATTCAAGCACACTCAATAATTTTTGCATTTAGGTGCATAGTAATTTTTGAAGAATTTGAAAAGTGAAAAGAAAAGGATTGAAAACATTTGTGTTTGAATTGCATATGGTAGTTTTTACTTTCAGTTTTTAAAGAAAATATCAAAAATACAAAAATAAGTCTTAGTTTTCTCTTTCCTAGTTGCATTTTCATTAGTCCATATTTACAAAAAGAAAAAGAAAAAGAAGCTTGCTTTAAGTAGTGATAATTTGCTTTGGAATTAGTTTATACACCTGTTTTACTTTTCTTATCGAGTCTATAATATCATAGTCATTTATGCCACTTACCCTCTGATTAAGAACAAACCTTAAAATGAACACTATAATTTAAAATTTATTAGTAAGTTTTGTTTTATAAAGTCATACACCTACTAGCCTAGGCTAGACTTGTGGGATCGGAAGTGTAAACTCCCCATAAGCACTTAAATTCATACGTAGTTGGCTAATCGATAGGTAAATCCTTCTCTGTGTTGATAGCATCTGGGAAGCTCCTCTAAAACTGGAGTTAAGCACGAGGTTGCATGGAGGCATTGGACTGAGGAGATAACCCTCTGATTCCTTGTCAAAATGTAGACCAAGGTTTTTATGCATCTAGGGATTATTTCCTAGATAGAGTTTCGGGCTTTGATACCCTGCTGATGCGTATGAATCAAGCTTGCGAGTGTACCCCCAAACTGTTGACATAGTTAAGGTAGCCTCTAGTCTCTTGCACATCTAGGGTTTATACACAGGTAAACCGAAAGGCTATTTCTGGTTCACCTTGGACGGGCTTGGAAGGTAACCCTTGTTGAAAGTGTAGGAGGGTGGTGGGTGATTCCTCCACTTGTGCCTAAGAACCTCATCAAGGACACAAAGAAACTGTCTCTCATATTTATTCAGGAAAGCATATCTTATACCCCTTGTGATTGTTGAGACTTTAGGAAATTTTTGTAGTGATTGCTCTATGGTTTGTCTGTGTTTTTAACCAACCTTAGGGTGTGAAGATTCAAATTTACAATCGTGCAGGACCAATCTATTAGAAGGTCATGAAGGTTGCAAAACCTTCCTTCACTCATCACATTGGAACCTCAAGCTCCCCCTCAAAGGCCGAGATTAGACACAGATGGTTCTTTCGAACCGATAGGAGTTAGTGAAGTTCTGGGTGAACCAAAAATTAGGGCAAACCGTTTTAATTTAAACACAGTTGAGATAGAAGAATTCCAGGTTGATGAGTTTGCAAGGAATTTTAATTCACCTCTAACTAACTTAAACGATCTGGTGATCATTCATATTTTTCCTTTCAATCCACCTGTGATTGGTGTCCCTTTGGGCAGAATAATGTCTACTGCAAGAGAAAGTTCTTCTACTTCCACCTCAGCCACTCCGGCTGGAGGGATGCTACCTCCCCCGGCAGTTGCCCCTAGAGAAAGTATACCTACTACACCATTAACTCCAGCTATCCAAGTGGTTCAACCATCGGCTCCCACAAGTTTAGCAGGTGCTTCTGGTGGTATGGTCACTGGGATTCCTAGTGTACCTACAGTTCCTACTTCCTTCGCACACACTGCCCAAAGTGGTCCTATAGGATCCTCGGATTTTGTCCAAGGTTTTACTTGGAATGGGGGGCACATTCCCCCATCCACTCCATATGTAGGCCCAACACCCGCTTATGTAGGGGTGCAGTTTGGAAACCCCAATCCTTATGGTCAAGGTTTTCAAACTCCGGTTTCAGCTTCGTTCACGAGCTCTCCTTTTTCGCTTTTTAGCAGAACGATAACCATTAGAGGAAATTTGAGGTCTAAAATGGGCCTCCTAAGGAAAATAATAAAATAATAGTTAAAATAATAAAATAATAGTTATTAATTTTGGAGGAATAATGAAAAAAACTACTTTTTTTGTTCGTATTTTCGACATATCTCCCTGTGTTTTTACTCAAATTCCAAGCATGAGATCTTGTTGGATGCAGAATTTAATTCCGCATCCAATGAGTACCCACACTACATACTTTTGATGGACCCTGCTACCCAAAATATAATAAATACCTGAAAAAACATGATGATGATGTCATCATCACGTGTTTTCAGGTATTCCCATGGGGACATCACTAACGAATCAATACAATAGCACGTTCGTTCATATTGGGGGTAATAATTTTAAAAAGACCCCAAAAATTATATTGGGGATGTATTAAGGGTTAAAGGGTTTAATTTATTTAATATAATAATATGCCAATATTAAAAGGGTTTTTTTATTACAAACGGGGTAGAAGCGGGCTATGGAACGAGCTATGGGAGCATGACGGGAGCCTTGAGGAGCTTGAGGAGCTTAGCAGTGTTGGGGTTTTCAGGGGGTTCGAGGTAGACTGCACTGTGGGAGTAGCAACATAGGGTTTTCATAAGCCAAAGATGAATAGGGACGGTGGAATAGGTCCCAACAGCGAGGATGGCGCAGATCTTCATGGTGCAGATCTTCAACAATATGGGGATGGTTTCCCGTCAAATCCCAAGTGGAAGCCCTGCAATGGCCATTGGAGGGCATGAAAAATATCAAATATCAAAATTATTTACAGTTACAGGCTTTACTGGCAGATCTTCAACATCATCTATGGCCATTGGAGGGCATGCAAAATATCAAATATCAAAATTATTTACAGTTACAGGCTTTACTGCCCGGTCTCATTTCTTAGCAGCAGGCTCCGCTTTCTTGGGCTTGGGAGGGGCAACCCTCTTTACAGTCTTCACAGCCTTCCTGGCAGGTGCCGCCTTTTTAGCAGGTGCTGCCTTTTCAGCCTTCTTAGGTTCCGTTGTAGCCTTCGGCTTGGAGACATTGGCTACTTTGATGGGGTTTTTAACGGGCTTTGAAACCTTCTTGGGCCCAGGCGCTGTCTTGGGCTTAGCTGCGAGCTTTTCTGCAGTGAAATTAGGGTTCACAGGCTTGGCGGCCTTGGGCTTCATAGATTTCTTCAGCTCTTCAGAAAGCTTGAAGGAGTTCTGATGCCAATAATAATTATGTTTGATATGGGTTTGGATATCCCACCTTCTTGGAGATTTATCTGTGTTATGTTTGAATATTTTAGCTTGTTTTATTATTTATTTATTTTATGAATGACCTAAAAATCACTTGTCTTGTGCCAGAGTGACGCATAAACTCCAAACATCTGTTTAAATGTCGTTGGTGCCACGAATAGAAAGTTGTGAGGAACTATGTGTAGATATTCCAAGCAGGAGAGGATTTTGAGAAATAAAAGCAATCTTTCAATTTTTCTGTGATTGTTGACAGTGAGTAGTTTCAGGTTTTGGGGATCTCTGTCTATCCGGTGTGTTGAACATGGAGATGAAAAAGTTGTGAATCAGACAGCAAGTGTTGTTGGACCATCTGAGGCCTGCTCATTTTCCTAAGGCTTCCAAGGATCTAGTGGTAAGTTGAGACTTAGTCTCTTTCAATTTTCATGTTTTAACGATATGATTCCCATTCTATTAATAATCCCATTCTATTGATGCATCTTTGCACCTTTAAGGACAAAGGTTTATTTTTTGCAGGTATGTAGAGTACCTTTTTAAGTCACTCATAAACGTTTTCGGCTATGAAAATGATTCTCTCTGAAGAAGAGCCCATATTTTTTTTGGTTGTTAGGGTATATATTATTATAAATTGTCTAAAATTGTCTATTTTCAAAATGATGTTTTGAATATCCGAGATACATTATTGTATAAGCAATATAGCGTGTTAAGGTACGTCTTGAGGTCTTTATATGGACAGATGAAAGAAATAGACAAGATCCAAAAACCGAAAGGCACCGTGGGTTTCTTTAATAAATTGGTGGCAAGTATTGCACCATCAAAATATCATGCATGCAGGGTTACTTATGCTTTTGGGTGGAGTACACAAATCATGAGCGAATTTGAATTAAAGAAGGTAATTGATGTTGCATCGTTGGAGATCCAAATTGTGTAAGACACATTTTCCGAATTATGTTTTCCACCACTTGACATGGTAGAGAATTTATTTGTTTATTGACTAACTAGGAAAATTCTTTTATTTCGTTTTAAGAGATTTAATTTAGAGAATCTCATATAAATAAATACAACATACATTTACAGTTCTATTAATGAGAACATGCATTTCCAGGGGCACATCACGATCTTTGGTTATTTGATGAGTTAACATAAGTTCAATCAAATCCATTTGACATATAAATTATGATATTCTCCACAAATAGGCCCTACCAATTACCCCGTGCGGTTATCTCAGAGCTAAAAGTCCTGTGTTGCCATATGTTGTTCATACTAATAGTCCAAAGGACCCAAAATCCTTTTAAAAATTTCAAGTATATTTTTCCTAGCTCTAACACAGATGCATTTATTGGATTGAGGGAATGTAACTCACTAATATCTGGCATAATATTTTAAGTATAGCACATCAAGTTCCTTGCAGAGGGATGTTTAATTGCAATTCAAGATTCTCCATGTTATAATGAGATATATCTCCTTAACAACTGTTTTTATGGTATGCTTCAAACACAATATTCAGGACTCTGTAAGATCTACATATGTTGCAACGTTAATAGCAACTTGTAAAGGAACCACAGCCCAGAGAATTCTGCATTAAGGTAAAATACTTTATCTTGTTCAATGAAATTTTGAAGACCTACGTACACGAGAAGCTTGAGTCAAAATGGCAAACACTGCTATTTATCTACTAGACTACCTTTGCCCTGCAAGCATAACATTTTGGTTGTTAGTAATGTTCTTTTGGTATTTTCAGAAATGTAAACAGTACATACATCCATGGTGTCCTAGTCTGGAAAATGGGAGCTTGAAAGTATTAAACAATAATAATAATGTACAAATACTGAAGTTGCTCCACAGTTTTCCACTACATGTACTCACTTGAATTTCTTGGGAAGTGTTCCACTGCACGAGTTCTTTGTATTGCCTCTCCTTAGCATTCAGTTCTTCAAATGTGATGAGCGTAGTTTGGTTAAGAGAGGGAACTCGTTGAAGAAGGTGGTCAACCAGTTCATCCTCTTATGGCTATTAAGATTGATATGCTTCAACAACTGGGTCAGAACATTCACCAAAATTTCCAATGGTCTATCGGCTACTTCTTGAGCTTTCTATTCATGTTGCCAAACTTGTGTAACTTCCTCTTATCAGATTCCTCTTTTATCTGAATAGCCATTAACCAACCCCTGCTACTACCTGGCTGACAACCATTATGTGGCCACCTTCTAGATACTACATTGAACTATTTGAGTCTTTGGTTCTCTCCAGTTGTTAGACTTCCAGTCCACGACCCCTGTCCTCAACTCCACTGCATATTCAACTGTTGCTCGACTCCTTCCAAATTTTCTGCAGGTTTATGAAGACCAAGTATTGGGCTCCAACATGGGATGAAATAACTTTTCCCCCTAATTCTTCAGAAGGAAGACTGCCTGCTTTTTTATCACTCAGAAATAAGCCTATACCTGGGGCCTTCCCTTCTTGGCTGATTCATCTTACCTTCATTCAAGCATAGCGACTGAATTTCAAAGAACGTATGTGCAGTTGAAGATAAATAGAATACAAGAAATGGCTAAGAGGGCAACTTTTGATAGTTAGTTAGCCCACTCATGGGAATAAATAGTGAACCTATGTACACATTGCTAATAGGTCCTGCTGGCAAATGTTTGCTTCTGTTAATTCTCTCCTAGAATTCATTGCTCATGCCAGTCCATTGTAGTTTATTTGACTTCCTCTATTATAAGGCTTTGATTATATGGTTTTTGAGCAATAAAGTTATAGACATTTCCCAACGAGTAATTAATTCCATTCAAATCTAATCAATGAAACATAAAATTGTAAAACATGTTGAAATAGCTCTGATTTAACAATACAATACATATGAACATCGGTCCACTAACATTGAATGAATGTTTAGCATTATTATCTCTAAGCTAGCATCATGTCTCTAAGCTATGTAGGAAATGTAACTATTCCAAGTATTTTTAGTGTTTGATGCAACACTTCCTAAAACTTAGATGTTCATCAATGTTGACCATAAATTGTGATTCATCTCCTCTTGTAATTTCTTGTATGGTCTAAAAGGTAAATAATATCCAAACTGTGGATTTCAATATGGGATGTCTTTGTAATCTGTTAGGCACATATCTATTTACATTGTGAACCAAATATATTGAAGTCTGGTATGCGATGCTCTCTAGAAAGAGTCTTTGATGCACAGATGAATCTGATAAAAATCATTGTATACAACCAAATTTGTTGTATAGATGAATTTGATAAAATGGATGTCAAAGATCAAGTATATTATAGTTCATGCTATGGAATGAGTATAACACTTTGCAGTCTCAATTACATATTGATTTGGTTGCCATGCCATTGATCCCACCTCTGATGAGAATCATTGCAATTAAATGTTGCAATTCATGAGGCTATGGAGCAACAGACAAGCCTCACAAAAGCTTGGCATTCACGCAACTCTCAACGCTCATACCCGTATATTAGCACTTGTGAATCCTACTGATGGGCATAGTGATAAATCAAAGCCACTAAAGGTAATGTCTGCAGGTCATTTTAAAGCAAAAGCATATTGATCCAAACTTGATTGAGACTTGCAACATATTAATTTGGTCTTTCTCATTATACTGTTTGATTTTGTAGTACAAGGTAGCACTTCCTCCTACCTTTCTTTCTAGGTTTGACATAGTTTATGCCATGATAGATGAGATAGATAATCAGACATATCAACATTTGCAAATAATTTAATTATAATTTCACAAAAGGAATAAAGAAGCAGTGTCTCCATCTTTTACTATTGTCCAAAATCAGCAATACATTGCTTCTGGTTGTCTCTCCCAGCAATACTATTGAGCCTGGTTGTGGAGGATAACAACTCTTAACCACCCAAGCTAGTGGCAACTGGCTGACATTCTGTCAATCATGAATTGTCTGATATTTTTTTGGTATTCAGAAGTCTACTTCTTTCTCATCTCGAATTCGATGTTTTTTCAGAGATTGTTTTGGGTATGCTCATTTTTTTCAATTTTTAGGGACTATATTTATCATTTAGATTTATTTTCCTGTAAACTTCTGCAAGTTTACAATAACGTATATTATTATAACTTTTCTAACTATATGTGCCATTTTTTTCTTTCTTTTAAATCTTCCAGGTGAAGGATGAGACTGCCACAAGTCCTGCAACATCAAAGACTGGGTAAGAAACAGTTTTCTTTTATCTTATGATTCAAATGAATGATATTGTCATTTCACATTGTTGACTAGGTTCAATATTGAAGAAGAAACATACATTTTGCACAATGTAAAATGCTGCAAATTTGGAAAAGCTAGCAAGTTTTCTATGTCATTAGTTTAAATTGAGCAGATACCCTAGGATGCCCAATTCTACTAATGGTCCTGGAGATATATGCAATGCATCTGTTTTGCACCTTGTCTCTTAGCATAGACTATGCTTCACTACATGAAATTTTTTAACTTGTAGCAGAAAAATATTGTAAAATATGATTGTGATGAAGTACATGCAACTAGTGCGGTGTTTGAAGAGTGCTTTCTTACCAATATTAGTAACTTATTCTGGAAGTTTGAATCTATTTTTTTTGTTTATATTTAGTAATATCTTGCCTACATGTTTTGTATATAGGCATGAGTTGCTCTTATTTGAGGCTCTTCGTGAAGGTTTGGATGAGTAAATGGAGAGGGACCCTCGAGTTTGTGTTGTGGGAGAAGATGTTGGCCATTATGGAGGTTCTTACAAAGTAACGAAGGGCATGGCTGAAAAATATGGTGATTTGAGGGTGCTTGATACACCCATAGCCAAGAATTCTTTTATAGGGATGGGTGTTGGGGCTGCCATGACAGGGTTAAGGCCTGTCATTGAAGGAATGAATATGGGTTTTATTTTGTTGGCATTCAATCAAATATTAAATAATTGTGGCATGCTTCATTACACTTCAGGTGGACATTTTACTATTCCTGTTGTTATTCGAGGCCCAGGTGGTGTGGGGATATAGTTAAGTGCAGAGCATTCACAGCGGTTAGAATCCTATTTTCAGTCTGTTCCTGGACTACAGATGGTTGCTTGCTCCACTCCATACAATGCAAAAGGGCTGATGAAAGAAGCAATTAGAAGTGAGAATCCCGTTATCTTGTTTGAGAATGTTCTTCTCTACAACTTGAAAGAGAAGATCCCAGATGAAGAGTATGTGTGTTGTCTTGAAGAAGAAGAAATGGTGCGTCTAGTTGAAGATGTAACCATTTTGACTTATTCTCGTATGAGATACCATGTGATGCAGGCAGCAAAGGGTATGATCCAAAGATAATTGACATCCGCTCTTTGAAGCCATTTGACTTGCACACGATTGGGAACTCAATAAAGAAGACACATAGAGTGCTGATTGTTGAAGAGTGCATGCGTACTAGTGGCATTGAGCTAGTCTCAGGGTTGCAATTGTTGAAAACTTCTGGGAATATTTAGATGCTCCCATTACGTCCTTATATTCACAGGATGTTCCAACACCATATGTAGGTACACTAGAGGACTGGACAGTGGTGCAACCTCCTCAAATTGTATCAGCAGTTGAGCAGCTTTGTCAATAGGATTCGACTTGAGCTCCCACTTGAATAATGTGTATTGCATCATTTTTTATCACCTTCTTCTAGCTGATTTCCTTCATGTCATGTATTCTTGAATTGTGGTCTTCATGCAATAATTAAGTCAAATGATATCATGCAGTGACAACAAAATCATGAAATTGATAGCACAACATAAATAATGACCCTGGCGTGCTTTCTGTCAAATTTTTAATAGTTTTTTATATATTGTCTAATCATTAAATCGAGTGCATAAAATAAGTAATGACTATTTAATATATTTTGCAATTGATTAATGATGGCAATCTCTGCAGGCAGGAAACTTAGTTTTGCAGCCACATATTTTGCAATGTATTTTCGCATTTTTCTAGAAAAGAAGCATCTTGCATGAAAACCTAGGAACTAGTTTTAACAAAAAACAAATCGGTGCCAATTCAATTAAATGTAAACCTAAAACTAGGCCTCAAGAACCTGAATCTCATCCATTAATAATTTTCCAGGTTGCTTTAAATTGCATTCCATATTCTTTGGTTTGCAAGGAAAATACATAGCCTTTTTATGGGTTTTTATAACGACTTTCAATCAAGCTTTTCACTTCAAATTCATGTTCTGAAATTCCAGAACATGAATAAGGTTGTTTAAATTTTTCAAACAACATATTTATTATGGTGAAAACATACATTGAATGTGAAAGAAACTTACTGTAACAAGGCTTGCACCAAGAAAATTGGCATGAAAGCATAGCCTAGTCGACATATTGCCACAATCAAAGTAGAAATCTAGTAATGTAAATTCTAGTTTGACTTCGTTATTTCTTCCAGAACGTGTATAATTGTCTATCTTGTTTCGAGAGTTATCACACACTGGATGTTGAGAATGTTGAGTCATTGCTAGCAGCTATATTTTCTGAAACCAATAAGCACTCGATGTCAAGCTCTCCTTAGCCATAAAGCATGTAAATTTATCTAAAAATGTGAACCAATGCATCTCTTAATTATCAGACTTGTCTGATGGAAGAGTATAGAAGGCAGTACATGCTAAATTGTAACAAATGTCATAATAATAATCACAAGGTCGAGTTGAGCATTGTTCTTTCTTAGATTTTAACTGCAATTTAGAAAAAGATACAAGCACCAACTCCTGAAAGAGTAAAATCTTGTTTTGCTAAAACTAACCAATCTAGTTAAAAATCCAATGCATACAACATTGGATACAACACTTCCTAGAATAACAAGTAAAACTGGAATATTTAATATTGCAATAGACTTCAACTGATGGACACTGACACAATTGTGGAGCAAATAAAATAGCATACCAATGGAGGTAGTTTGACAATTGTGATCTTTGGGGCAATGAACTCAAGCAAGTTGGCATGCTTGATTTCAGAGTAGAGAACCCAGTTTCGGTCATCAAATGCAGCCTCGATTTCAATGGCCCACTGAAGAAGTAAATGGCAAAATGAGTCCAATGCTGTTAAAATATAGGATACTTTTCACTTGCAAGTATTGATTGAACAAAAAAGTTGTGAGTATGACTGTGTCATCTGCTATGTAAAGCCATTGAGCCATTAAATATTGATTTGCATCAGTTGTCTCAAGAAATTCAAGAATCATTTCAATGTAACCTGCTTTTTCATCTTTATTCTGCATCGAATATCTTGAGTCGGATACACCCATTATACCTTGTTGGAGGTAAGGGATACCTTGTAATACTCCAGCATCATTATTGTTGGTCACTGAAGAAGCAAGGAGCAGATATATTTTACTCCGAGGGTTACCATAGAATGTTCTATGCAGTATCTGCCATCATTGCTGCCATATTGAATTTGGTATATGCCAATCCAGTATGCATTTTGAGTGTCTGAGTCATGGTATGACTTGAATATGCTTTATTTCCTTTGATCTTTTCTATCTCGTTTCAGAGTACGTAGAAACTGATAAAATTCATGGTGATAGAGTACTTACCAAATAGTTGCTACAAGCCTATTGTACATAGGGTCATGTTACCTTATAAAAATAAAAAGTAATTAAAAAAATTAATATCAAAACTGATAAAAAATTTGAGATAAAAAAATTTATACATAACGAAATTGGATCCCTCTCGGTCCTTGATAGATCCCTCCGGGTTGAAGATGGATCTATGATGGTTGTATGTCACCTAAGTTATTGGTTGTAGATGTATAATGGGAGACTTACAGAAATATAATATCTTAGCTACCTATACGTAAAATATTCTCCATCTACTGAACTCCTATATATACATAAAGAAGTAGAGTGTACAGTGTTTACAGTTGTCAATTTTTCTCTTGCACTTTCCTTTTTGTGTGATTGTTCTCATTGCTGTTCACGTGTACACATATCATGTTGAAGAAGGATTTGTGTTCTATATTAATTTTCTATTAGCATTTACCTCAGTAATTAACATACATGTTGCTAATTAGTAATTACCTTATAAGTTTTCCCTAAATAAAGTACAACCGCCCTGTATATGTGAGCTTCAACTACAAAATAAACCAAGAACTCTGTAATTCCTTCTTTACATAAGCGATCAACTATCTAAGTGTTCATACAACATGTGTTATCAGGTTTGTCTGCATCTTGTTCTTGTAAAATGGAAGTGTTATAGGTCATCAAGCTGTAAATTAATATTATATATGTTTCCTTGGTTTGTGCCATATTTTTATTTTCTCTTTGTTTCTTACACCATTTCGTTATATAATCTTTGGTACAGGAAGTAATAAAGAATGACCACATTCTAACACCTGTAGAAATAAGTGAAAAGGTACTTATCATTAAGATATGTTAACATAATTTATTTCCAATATGCGAAAAGTAAAGTAGACTCTAGAGACTTCAATTACTTTTAATTGTCTACAATATAATTTCTATGGAGTAATTTACATAAGAGAAAACCATTCAGTCATTTTCTCAAATTTTGCAGCTGTACCACAATAATGTATGATTTCCTTCAGCTGCTGAAGGTACCAAACAATCATAGCCAATGTCTTTGATGCTTACTAATGGTCAAGTTTTCATGGTTAATGAAGACCCTGCCTTGGCACTCAGTCAGAGGTGAGTTTGCTTATTTCAGATTGTTTTACATGTCCTTCAATTTGGTCATTTAAGACAATTTAGTATTCTTCGCAATTTCTAAATATACGTTTCCCGATTGGAGTGAAAATTAACGATACATGTGAAATATTTTTTTTAGAGATGTCATGTGTGCTGCAGATGCATCTCTTCGTGTTCCTTCAGGATTCATGTACAATTGTAAATAGGACAATATGGAGGACACATCCATTCAATTATCAAAATTTTCAAACCCATAAAATTGATGTGGGCTGAACTTGCACTTGGAGTATCAGGGTTCCTCATACCATCTTGATTGCCAATACACTCATTCTGATGTAACTGTAGAAAAGGAATCCAAGACATAATTGAGTATGCATGGAACAACCATGGATTATGGCACCCAGCTGGTTGGCATGGGGTTTGATGGGCTGCCTCAACAGTGGCCTTCAAGTTATAATCACGTAGAAGGGTCACTTTTTTACAAGAACTTATATTCATGGGTAAGCACCTTTTATTTTTCAAGTAGCCTATTCTGATAAAGCCACCTACAATTGACATGACACTATATTTTTCAATGCCATGTGTGCATCTCCTTGGTTTTGAAGATCACGTTTTGATCGCTTATGATATCTGGCTAGCTATGGTTTTGTTTTTATAGCATAAGATGTTGAATGGCGGTTATAAATTCAATTAGAAAGCAACTATAATTGATGCTTCTTCAACAGTTCTACCCTCAAGTCTTAATATTGTGATTTTTTATAAAAAAATACTCAGAAAGGAATAGTCCATGACATACAGCCTTCTCTTTGGTAAATGCCAAAGAAACAGGATGATGGCCTCTTTTAACATTATGTAGAAAATCATAGAAGTTGTAAACAATTGCTAATGACCATTGTAGATATGTTCACATACTTATGGTTTATTTCACAATTAGTTATTTTAAATTAAGATGTGAGCATAAAAGAATGTATTGTCCATATTAGATTCTTGGATTCTAATTATGTTCCTGAATTTTTGTTTTCTTGCAGCAACAGTCTATGCCAATGTTTGGATCGGCTTTAGCTTTAACTAGTCATCAAATCAGCTCTTTTCAACAATTGGAGCAACCACTAGGCACACAAATGTATGCAGCATATGAATACCATGCAGCAGCTTCATGCATAGCTTCTTTAATGTGACAAAAGAACATTGGAAAATACGCAAGTGCAAGATTATCCTGTTTTGTACAATTTGTCTAGAACATACTCTGGAGTCTGAATGGCTTGTTCAGATTTTGATAATCAATAGAAAGTGATTATCGAAAAAAATATGTTTCATAAGATTGCATTTATTTGGCTATGATCAAGTGAAATGAATGTGATTAATTTTGATGATTTGGCTTATTGGACTAAGTATGAAATTTCAGTTTCAATTTCAAAATGTAAATTAGAGGTGAAAGGACTTCTGAGATATTTAAATAGTATTTCTGACAGAATAGTGCAGATAGATGGATATAATAATCCTAGAAGCACAATGCATTGTTTAATTTATGTTTTGAAGTGCTAAACCTACTATACCAGTGGCATGCTACAGTATTTTCTTGGTGAAACCCATCTCAAACAAAAACCTGGCAGAAACCCCATTCTAGAATGCATTTCTTGAATCTAGGTAATTAATGTGTTGCAAGAGAAACCCACTGCATTTTATGTCAAACCTATCCATTTCTTGAAGAAATACCATCCTATACTACTAGCATTTCTCCAAAAATATTTTAAAAAATCATAAAATCAAACACTGATGAAAACCCTAAACCTAAACCTTGTACATCAAATACCAGTGCCAATTGCAGTCATTTCCTCTCATGGAATTTGGAGTTTGTCTAAAGCTGTTGCTCAAGAATCAAGACTCTACTACTAAGTTAAAGATATATTTCTTTGGGTTCAGAAATTCAAAAGTTGGCAGGGATTTACAGTATCCTTGTGTTGAATATGGTACTCCTGTGCCTGAGGAGATTAGATTGTTTAATTTGAAATTAAAGATGGTGGATGTATCACTAGTGTTCTTTTCATTAGAGCTAACTCTAGGGATGCCAAGAGAGATGACAACAATCATGGGTTTCAGAAGAAAAAAAATGGAGGATTTTGATGATGGTTAACAGTGTGAAAATATGGATAGGGATAAGAAGAGGCAAGGAGATTGTTTAGAAGTATGTAAAGAAGATCAAGCTTCTGTATGTTATGATTTAAGAGAGGTGTCATGAAAAAAATAGGTCCATATATCTGGAGAAACTCAGTTAGAAAAGAACAAGGGAAGATATCTGGGTTCTGAAAGAAGTGAGAACCAGATCTTATTCTGAAATTGGAGATAAAGATGAAACCCTTGTGAAAAATGATTGCATTGATTTTGGAATTGGAGAGCTAGAGAAGGAAATCTCCCATCTTACACAAAAACTAGCAGAATTGAAATTGCAAAATGCTTGTCAGACACCATCCCAAGTAATCGGTATTCAACACAAATCTAGTGACAAAAACACACCAATGAGAATTGCAAATAAGATAGAGACAAGGAATGGTCCTCGGGAAGGGAGTTCTGAGAAGAGAAAAAGAAGGAAGGGTTGTCTCTGCTAAATTTATTCAATATAGTTCGAAATCCCAACCAAGATTTAAGAAAAAGAATGAAAAAATGACGAAAAAGAGCATTTCCAGTGGAACAATCCCTCAGATTCAGAAGAAATGTGGGTCATCTATGCCTCAGTTAAGAAGCACTCCTAGCAAGGTAGGTTGTCTCAAAGAAGACAAGTTTGAAGGGAAGAAAGATAACATTGGTAGGAAATTGAACCAAAAGAAAATATATGTGTGTAAGGATTGAAAAGGAGATGGATATTCTTCTGGAAGATTTGATGGAAAGGAGAAAATATCTCCATGCTTAACACTTTTAGAGAAGAATCATAGTTTTCACCTAGGTTCAAATTCTAAAGAAGTTCCAAAGGATGAAAGGAAGCTAGGAAAATACTTGCTTGAGAATTCCAAGAAGCTTTGTGACATACAAGGAGTGATATGCCATCTCTTTATTATACCTTTAGATGCCGCAAATCATAATGATATGTGGTTGAGTAATTGCTTTTTGGGTGAAGTAATGTGCATCCACAATATACATCGAAAGAAGCAAGGTACATTGTAGAATGCATGTGGGGTCATAAGAGGGGTATCATGTCAATATACTAGGTAGATATATAAAGGGGTATAAAAAATGTAAATGAAAAAATGGATACATACAATATATAGTGAAAATAGGGGTTTTTTTAATTTGGGAAGGCATATTGGGAGGGGGTTAAAAAAAGTGATTTTGGGAGGTATTTTCCAATATTTATTGAAATTAGGGGTATTGTTTCATATGCCACGAACGAACGTGCTATGTCATGGTTTCACTAAGTGAATACCCCGTGGGTATTCCTTATTTTTGGGGTAGAGGGGTCTGTCAAAAGTATGTAGTGTGGGTATTAGTTGGATGCAGAATTAAATTCCACATCCAAAGACCTCTCCTGATCGGAATTTGAGTAAAAACACAGGGATATATGTCAAAAATACGAACAAAAAAGTAGTTTTCTTTTATGACAAATATGTCAATTCAACCATTATGGTTGACTCATTTTATTGAAATTCTATTGGTTCCTGAATTCCAACTCACAAAATTTATTGTTGGTGTATTTTCTTGTAAGGCCCATTTTAGACCCCAAATTTCCTCTAATGTGCTCCTGTATTCCAAACCCTAGCTTCGACTGGGGCAGCTAGAACCTCTTATACTGCACCGCACATAAACAATCCGCTGGCTTATGGATGGAATACTTTCCAAAGAAGCCCACCCACTTCAAAACTAGCAGAAGGGGGAAACCCCACCTTCACATATGGGAATATGGGGGCAAGTCCCTCTAATCCCCAAGATGGTACTTTTAATGCTCCAGTTAGACTCAATATCCCTTTCTTGGAAACGGTAAAATTTCCATATTTGCTGAAACTAATGAATGACCTGATAAGACATGACCTCTCCTCGCCACCCGTACCTACCAAGCTGCCTTCGGATATCCCAAAATTCGAAGGCAAAGTTGGTGATGATCCTGGAGTTCATTCCACCACTTTCCATTTGTGGTGCTATTCCAACTCACTGAACGAGGATTCAGTTCGATTGAGGCTGTTCCAAATAAATTTGACCAATACTGCAGAAAAATGGTATATTGAATTTCCTTCTGCTGCGTTTACTAGTTTTTGGGACTTGGATAATGCATTCCTTAGTCACTTCCAGCTTCCTGTCCGATATGATTTCGGGATAGACTTGTTATCTACCTTCCGGCAGGACAAGGCCACCCATATTTCAGATCACATCCAAGAGTGGAGAAGATGGAAGAGCCTTATCAAAGCCACTATTCCTCCCAAGTTCTTATTATAATGGTTCCTTAAATCCCTATTGCCATATATATCTAAGGATGTATCTACTTCGGGAGTGACGAATGAGGAAGAAGCTATCCTCAGGGCCTAGCAAATAGATTTGATATATTCTCAGTCTGGGATCTTATATGAGATTATCCCTGAGGCACTGAGTCCAATGCACAATGTAGAGAAACCTAAGCCTGGACCCCATGCCTATGGTGTGGTTGGTTCTATGAATTCTCCCACTATAGAATCTTTGGCTAAACAACTCCATCAACTGTTCATCAAACATTCTACGGTGGAGGTAGCAAAGGCTTCCCCCTCACCTCAAAATGAAAATGTTTTTGCACAAACCTCTCAGAAGGGAAATCAGCAGCTCGATGGGAAAAATAAGAGAGGAAAAAAGGGTGAGGGAAATCAAAACAATAAAAAACCCACAAACAATGCTGATGGGGGCAAGAAAGAAAAGAAGAAGGTGAAATTCCCATGTAAGTTGTGCCATGAAGATCACCTGACCCATCTATGTCCCCTGATGGAACAAGCTCAGAAGCTGTTAAAAGGCCAACAACCAGCTGTCCTAAAGGATCCTTTTCCACAAGGATAGAATTATGCTTCAGCTTCAAATGTAGCAGGGGGCACCCCAAATGCTCCTGACTCAAATTATATCAACATGGTTTGATCCGAGACTTTACAACAAACCAGGAACGAGAACTATGAAAAAGAGACTTCGGAGAAGGGTAAGTCGATAGGTGAAACTTCTAACCCTCTCACAATCGAGAAACTTGTCAAAATTATGCCCAAGATACCGAAAGGTGTCTTTAAGAAAACCTTGCATAATCCTAATGCTAGGGCTGCAGCAAACTACTCTGTAGTTGAATACTTAGTCTAGACTCCTTGTGCAATGTTGGCTTCAGAGGTGTTATAGAGCTGTCCCGCCCAATGGGATTCACTCTTAGAAACCTTAGGCGATATGGACTCATCGAGTCTCATGGCAAAATTTAATTTGTCTGATGTTAAAATTTGCCTTCCATATCATGTAGCCTTATCAATAGATGTCATCCATGGTGGAAATACCATTGGAAGGGAAATTGTCGACGAGGGTGCTTCTACATGTTATATGTCCCTGTCTTGTTGGAAAGCTCTTGGATCCCCAGAGCTGGTCCCATTGAACACCCTACTTACTACTTTCGACGGAAGGTCATTCCATCCATAGGGTATCCTACCAGCTTTCAAAATTAAGTTGGCAGGGAAATCCGTGTCTGTTGAGGTAGAGGTGATTGATGCACCTTTGGATTATAACTTTCTCTTGGGGAGAAGTTGGACTTATGCCTTTTCAGCTATTGCATCAGTCATTTTTTGGGTGGTAGTGTTTCCAAACGAAGGGAAGTTGGTTACTGTAGACCAACTCAATTTTACTCAAAAGGGCCGCATGGAAACTAACGAGTCCACCATACCATTGGTTGACCAAGTTAGACCTACTTCAGAGAGATTAGGGGCTGGAATGTATGCATCATTGATGGGAAAATTTGATTTTCCAGCTTCGATTAACTATATAGGTTCTACTAGTCTGGGGAAGTCCATAGCAATAGTTATTGATGTTGAAATATTGTAACTTCGAAGAATATTCTATATGTATCTTTTTGTGGTCCCCAATGGTCCTACCAGGAGAACCACTTGTATTACATTGTACCTCGATGCTCCTAATCGGAAGAACTAATAAGAGTCATGAGATAGTCCCCTCTAATTGTAAAGGTGGGTCATCAGCACCCCAGTGTGGTTACTTGAGCCTACATGTGTAACTGAAGCCTACATGATTTAACTCGAGCCTACATTTCAAATGAGTTAACTTAAGTGAACGGATGAATATAAATAGAAGTGTAGTGCTCCTCATTTGTGACACACACACTCTCACTTGTGTGGCGCATTAGTGGAGAAGAGAAGTAGCTAGAGAAGGAGGAGGATCAGCCTTTGATCTCCTTGCTGGTTTTATCTTTTATCTTTTTGGGGCATCTATATTGAGGAAGATTTTGCTGGGTTTTTCCCTTTAGGGTTTTCCCAGGATAAATATTTGTGTTCCTTTTTTATGGTTGTGCTTGTCTATCTTTCAGTGATCCTGTTTATATTCTTTTGTCATGAAAATGAAATGAAATACTGATGTCTTAGATAAGCATATGAAAATTTAACATGGCATCAGAGCCACCCTGAAAAGAAGACATTGTGCATCTACAGAATCTAGGGATTCTTACTTTTTGGTTCTCTCTCCACAATTGATCAGCAAAAGAAGGCTAGGCTAACTCTCCATTGAAGGGCGCATCTTTCTGTCGAAGTGGAATTCGATTCCAAGCATTTTCAGTTTTCAGTGCAGGAAATTAGGGATTCTTGCAGAAGAAGAATTTTTGAGTGAGCCCAGCATAGGATTGATCTCCTCATAAAAATCGAAGTCTAGATACCTGGATCAATATTTTTGGTTGGGTGAAACTCCGGGAAAGTCAAACCCTAGTTTGACCCCCAGCTAGAAAAACCCTAAATACTAAAAATGCTAAGTTTTGATACATTCGCTATATCCCAAGATTGGCGAAGGTTCAGGACCTAAAAATTGCAGAGGCTGAAGATAACATCTTGATGTACACTGTCTCCAACATTCATCCTCATATGTACTATATTTTGGGAGATACAATCCCTCCAAGTTAGGGTTCTAGCCTCTTCCAGAATTCATCCTTAAACATGACAGCTGGGGAACATTGCTATAGCTTGGGATACAGAGGTCCAAATTGAATTCCTGAAGATTTTACAGAAATATCACGGATTGTACTTTTTTTGGTCCAAATTTTAGAACCAGAAGATGAAATAGTGACACGTGGTAGTCTGTACAACTTCACTATTCTGAACAGTCCTATAACAGGTCACCGTAGGAAAAGGATCATAAATCCCAATTGGTGAAACCAATTCTAATGAAACCTATGGTTTTGGATCAGGGACATACGAGGTTACCTTAGTGCAAAATTTTAGACACATAGGAGTATTAATTTCATATATATCATAGAAACAGTGATAGGCATTTCTGAAGAAGAAATTGGAAAACTAGGGCTTCCTGTTCGGGGAACTTCCCTCCATTGTTTTCAGAAAAGGAGTACATTATACAGCTCCATTTGAAGAGATATATATTTCTATCCAATCAGATCTTAAATATTCCAAGTTTTTAAAATTAGGGTTTCTCTAACAAACCCTAAATCAGCTAGCTCTGGAAGCAGGACGGACACCTCAAATCGGTAAGATCTAATCTTTTGCTATTTGCATTTGAGGTTCTCATTTCAAAGTGATCTATCACATCAGATTTATGATAAGCTTGGTAAAGTTGACAAATTCCAAGCATGGAAGTATATGATCTCTCTAAAGAAAATGAATTGGACACCTACATAAGTAGAGAGGTTCCAGTTCCATACGGAGATGAGGCTCAAAGCCTTACACAAGAAGAACTTGATCAAGGCCAAGAAGATCATTGTTGATTCAATCACAGATCAACTTGTACCACAAGTGTCTTCCCTAAAGACACCTAAGATGTTTGATTCCTTGATCAAGCTATTTGAATATAAGAACTTAAATCAGAAGATGGCTTTGAGAAAACAGTTGAAGAATGTGAAGATCCAGAATGCAGAACAACTTGAAGCAGTAGAAGAAGAAGTGGAGTTTGCAGAAGTGGTGATAGCCACCTTGAATGGCCTCCCAAGATCATGGGATTCATGCAAAGAATGTATGCCAGAAGGAAGTAATTACTTTTATCTTGACTCATAAGAAGAGAAGAAGAATATGGGAGCAATTGAAGATCAAGCTCTCACCATTCAAAGAAGATCCCTCAAGCGATGAGGAATATGAAGAACTCAATTCTTGTCATTTGGATAAGAAATGATGATTTCATGAATGAAGAAGATGATAAAGCAGAATGATCAAGATGGATTCTACCCACAAAACAAATAAAAGATAAGTATTCAATTGTCATTTCATGATATTGTTTTGTTATACATTTAATTATATTCAGTTGATGTGTTATGCATGATAGATTGTTTGCATTAATGACTGTATACTACTAATATGCATGTGATGGGTAAGTAGCTCATGGTGCTATACAACTCTCCATTGCTACTTATCAAACCTCTTTGCTGACATATTGGATTAGTGCACAATCTCAATAATGTCATGGTGGAGATGGAAGGAATATAGAAAGTTTATGTGAGATATGGATGAATGTTGTATTGACTAAACAGTTGCATGATGCATATGTTTTATCAAATAGTTCTAACCATGCAACTGGTGCATTTGAATTGTAGGAAAGTTCATGTACAACCTGCTACAAGAAAAGAAGGATGAGACTTGTTCCAAAGAACAAGTGATGACAATTCAAGATTCACTCCAATAAACATGAATATGAAGCTCCCAGGGTCAGAGACACCATGACGGAATAAAGAGCTTTAGAGAGTGGTAGATCCACCTTGAAGGATGAATACCACCATGGGTACAAGAGATAACTCAATATGAAGAAAAGAATGCTATGAAAGAAGCTATGATCAAAGAATAACAATTGATCATGGGGAATGATGTATACGATATGATGGAACAAGTGTACAAAGCAAGGTTCATGATTCTCCCCAGAAAGAATAGACTATGACATGACATACTCTATTGACCAGTATTTATCAAGCATAGAACCACCTGTACAGAATGAAGAGGGAAGATGATACTCCACTTCAGGGGGAGTGACTACAGAAAATTATATCTAAGTTCGACATGGTACGGCATGATGGATAGCTTTGTGATGGATCGATACTTTACCAAGAGTAAAGTGGGTTCCAACCTTCAAGGTTGAATGCAGAAGACTAGGATATGTTGATGACCTGAGAAGACAAACTCATAGAAGATGTTATGATACTAGAATGATGTTTGGGATATAGTACTCAAACTAGAAAGCAAGAATGTGGTATCTTCCAAATGGATTTGCAAGATAAGATATGTTGCTGATAGAAGTAAGGTAAGAGTTGTGGCTAGAGGTTTCTATCAGAAAGAGGGAATTAATTCTGAAGAGACACTTACTCTAGGAAGCAAGGTACACTTCCTTCAAAACTATCATGGTAATTTCTTCCATGATGAAGTAAAGAAAAGCCTTCCTTAATGGTATGATTGAGGAAGAGTTTTACATCGAATATTCATGAGGATTTGAAGTTGAAGATAGATGGAATCAAGTATGCAAGTTGAAGAGGGCCCTCTATGGCCTGAAGCAAGCTCTGAGAGCTTGGTATGGAAGAATAGATAGTTTCCTGATGAGCATGGGCTTTGCCAAGAGTAAAGTCGATCCTAACCTTTCCTACAAGGTTGTAGAAGATGTACCTGTCATTATATTACTATATGTGGATGACTTATTCTTGACAGGGAATGAGAAACAAATCATGGAAAGCAAGAAGAAACTAGCAGAAGAATTTGAGATGAAAGACCTTGGGTTAATGCATTATTTCCTAGGTCTGGAAGTATGGCAAAGTTCAGAAGGAATCTTTCTCAACCAGGGAAAATATGTGGTAGAGATATTGAAGAGATTCAATATGTTGGAATGAAAAGTCATGGCCACACCCATGGAATCCAACTTGAAGCTGTTAGCTGATGACTCATTAGAGTTAGTGGATGTGACTCACTACAGAGAGATCATTGGGTCATTGATGTACTTAAAAAATACCAGACCAGACATTTGTTTTGTTGTGAACACCTTAAGTCAATATCTTGTTCAACCAAGATGGGTTCACCTAGTAGCTGCAAAACATGTGATGAGATATCTGAAAGGGACTATAGACTTTGGTCTATACTATGATGGTAGCCATGAGTATAGATTGTATGGCTACACAGATGCATATTGGG
The DNA here is from genome assembly GCA_001517045.1 of Pseudotsuga menziesii. Classification (NCBI taxonomy): domain Eukaryota; kingdom Viridiplantae; phylum Streptophyta; class Pinopsida; order Pinales; family Pinaceae; genus Pseudotsuga; species Pseudotsuga menziesii. The sequence goes on from LPNX011039799.1 coordinate 287,052, forward strand.
TTGGAAGTATCTCAAATAGGAAAAGCACATCAGGTATATCATTTTGTTTGAGGTCTACTATGAGTTCATGGTTTAGCAGGAAACAGTCCAGTGCTTCTCTTAGCACGGTTGAAGAAAAATACATAGCAGATTGCTCTACTAAGTTGTGAAGCCATATGGATTCAGAATCTGATATCAGGTCTCTTTGACCTAAAGATGGACACTACAATGATTCTATGTGATAACGATAGTTGTGATGACAAATAACCCTGTGTTCCAACGTAACATGTAGAAATTCGGTATTTCTACATACAAGATAAGATGCAGATGATGATACTGTAGATGCAGATGATGGTGATTCAGTATTTCTATACTGAATATAGAGATGATGATGATTTCAGTATTCCCATACTGAAGATAAAGATGATGATGATTTCAGTATTCCCATACTGAATATATAGATGATATTTTAGTATTTACATACTGTAGATACAGATGATGGTGATTCCGTATTTCTATACTGAATATAGAGATGATGATGCTTTTAGTATTTCTATACTGAAGATATAGGTGATGATGCTTTCAGTATTCACATACTGGAGATATAGATGGTGATAGTTCAGCATTCACATACTGAATATGTAGATGATGATGGTTTGGATGATGATGTACTGACGAAGCCAGTAGAGTTCGAACACTTTCGAGACAATCTTGGTTTTGTTCGGAAAGAACTTCCTCGAAAGGGGGAGTAGTGATGTTGCAGTGGGATTGTATCATCCTTGGGCATTTTCCCTAAAGTGATCCGAAGACCTCGATCCTCGAGAATGAAGAGGGATTGTATCATCCTTGGGAACTTTCCCTAAAGTGATCCGGAGACCTCGGTCTTCAAGAATGAAGAGGGATTGTATCATCCCAGGACATCTGTCCATAATAGATCCAGTGGCTTCGGTCCTCGAGAATGTGGTAGGATTGCATCATCCTTGGACATAGTCCTAAAGTGATAGGGACTAATTCTCCCGTAATCAATCTGGTGGCTTTGGTCCTCGAGAATGTGGTAGGATTGCATCATCCTTGGACATAGTCCTAAAGTGATAGGGATTGATTCTCCCATAATCAATCCGGTGGCTTCGGTCCTCGAGAATGTGGTAGGATTGCATCATCCTTGGACATAGTCCTAAAGTGATAGGGATTGATTCTCCCATAATCAATCCGGTGGCTTCGGTCCTCTAGAATGTGGTAGGATTGCATCATCCTTGGACATAGTCCTAAAGTGATAGGGACTGATTCTCCCATCATCAATCCGGTGGATTTGGTCCTTGAGAATGTGGTAGTATTGCATTGTCCTTGGACATAGTCCTAAAGTGATAGGGACTGATTCTCCTGTAATCAATCCGGTGGCTTCGGTCCTCAAGAATGCGGTAGGATTGCATCGTCCTTGGACTTAGTCCTAAAGTGATAGGGACTGATTCTCCCATAATCAATCCGGTAACTTCGGTTGTAGAGAATGTGGTGGGATTGTATCATCCCTGGACTTTAAGTCCAAAAATGATCCAAAGAATTTCTATCTTTGAGTTGTGGATTGTAGGTTGTTGCTGATGATGATGATGCTGTACTGATCGAAAGATCAGAGTATGATGACGTACTGATCGAAAGATCAGAGTATGATGATGACGTACTGATCGAAAGATCAGAGTATGATGATGACGACATATTGATCTAAAGATCAGAGTATGATGATGACTATGATTATGATGTTTCTGATCGAAAGATTAGAGTATGATGATGATGTTTCTGATCAAAATATTAGAGTATGTTGATGATGTTTCTAATCGAGAGATCAGAGTATGATGATGATGTTTCTATGTTGATGATGTTTCTGATCGAAATATCAGAGTATGATGATGATGTTTCTGATCGAAAGATCAGAATGTGATGATGATTATGATTGATAGATCAGAATATGATGATGATGATGTTGCTGCTGATCGAAAGGGCAAAGTGTTGATGATGATATTGTTGATCGAGAGATCAAAGTACTGAAGATGTTGCTGTTGATCAAAAGGATAAAATGCTGAAGATGTTGTTGCTGATTGAAAAGTCAAAGTGCTGAAGATGTTGCTGATCTAAAAGTCAAAATGCTGAAGATTTTGTTGCTGATCGAACAGTCAAAGTGCTGAAGATGTTGCTGATCGAAAGGTCCAAGTGCTGAAGATGTCGTTGCTAATTGAAAGATCAAAATGCTGAAGATGTTGCTGATCAAAGACTGAAGATGTTGCTGATGATGAAGACTAAATATTGAAGATGAAGACTACATGATGTTGAAAAGATTCCAATGATTTATAGATGTGTTACCCTGCTGATGTCGATGATGGCCCCTATCTCTACTCTTGTTGTTGTTGATGTTGTTGTAGAATACCCTTCTCGTTAAGGGGGAGTGTTGAAATATTGTAACTTTGAAGAATATTCTATATGTATCTTTTGTGGTCCCCGATGGTCCTACCGGGAGAACCACTTGTATTACATTGTACCTCGATGCTCCTAATAGAAAGAACTAATAAGAGTCATGAGGTAGTCCCCTCTAATTGTAAAGGTGGTTCATCAGCACCCCAGTGTGGTTACTTGAGCCTACATGTGTAACTTGAGCCTACATGATTTAACTCGAGCCTACATGTCAAATGAGTTAACTTAAGTGAACGGATGAATATAAATAGAGGTGTAGTGCTCCTCATTTGTGACACACACACTCTCACTTGTGTAGCGCATTAGTGGAGAAGAGAAGTAGCTGGAGAAGGAGGAAGATTAGGCTTTGATCTCCTTGTTGGTTTTATATTTTATCTTTTTGGGGAATATATATTGAGGAAGATTTTGCTGGGTTTTTCCCTTTAGGGTTTTCCCAGGATAAATCTTTGTGTTCCTTTTTTATGGTTGTGCTTGTTTATCTTTCAGTGATCCTGTTTATATGCTTTTGTCATGAAAATGAAATGAAATACTGATGTCTTAGCTAAGCATATGAAAATTTAACAGTTGATAGAAATGATCCTTGGGTTCTTCCTTCCCACCATGAACCTGAAGTTCCCTTATCTGTAATGGAAGTGGCTTATCAAGCTATCATCCATACCGCTGTTGATTCCATTATGGTCCCTCTCACAGTCTCAGAGGAACCGGAAGAAGCCTATTTTCCTTCTTGGGCGAAGAACTCTGTGCATTCTAGAGATTGCTTAGATATGGTTTTACCTTTAGATGAAGCCATTCTGGAATCCATGTGGAGACGAGATAAGATCTACGAAGATCTTCACCATCGATCCTATTTTCTTCCAGGGTTAAGTAGGATCGAGAACCAAGAGTTCCATATGAGACTGGCAAGTGATGTTGATACGCCTATTAATCCCTTACCAAGGGAAGGAGTATTTGCTGAGGGGAATATGGAAAAAATGTCTACTAAAATTCCTATAAACATCTCTGTAAATCCAAACATTGTGGAAAATGTACATATCGACGCGAACTGCTCTCCGGAGGACATTGCAATCTATACGGCCTTGTTTAAGGAATTACGCGACATATTTGCCTAGTCATATGAGGATATGCTAGGCATTGATCCATCAATAGTTGAGCATGAAATCTGAACATACCCTAATGCTAGACCCGTTCAACAAAAGTTGAGACCTATCAACCCACGTAAAGCGGCAGCAATGAAGGATGAAGTTGAGAAACTGCTAAAAGGCGGTTTCATTTACCCCATAGCTTTGACAGAATGGCTATCTAGCCCTATTCCTATTGAAAAAAGCAAGGGACTATATGCATTTGTACTGACTTTCAAGATCTAAACAAAGCCTGTCCTAAGGACAACTATCACATGCCATTTATAGATCAAATTATTGATGCTTGCATAGGAAGTGAAGTCTTTTCGTTTATCGATGGTTTTTCTTGATATAATTAAATCCAAATTAAACTGGAAGACCAACATAAAAAAAAAATTATTTGTCTTTGGGGTACCTTTGTGTATAAGAAAATTCCCTTTGGATTGAAAAATGCAGGGGAAACCTTTCAGCGGGCAATGAATTTTTCCTTTCATGACATTAAATCCATTGTCGAACCCTACCTTGATGATCTGCCAGCACATTCTCGTAAGAGGATCGACCGCCCTGATCACTTGCATTTGATTTTTGAACAATGCAGATACTACAAAATTTGCTTGAATCCCGACAAGTGCATTTTCTATGTCGAGTCAGGGAGACTGCTCAGATTCATTGTTTCCAACAAAGGCATTTAGGTGGATCCTTTAAAAGTTGAGGCCATCGTAAATATTCCTCCTCCTCGTTCTATTAGGCATCTTCAAAGCCTGCAAGGGAAGTCCAATTTCCTTTGATGTTTTATTGTAAATTATGCCAATATTACTAAAGGTTTCATGCGCCTATTGAAACAGAACACCCCATTCGTATGGGATGAAATTGCACAATTTGCTTTTGAGGCATTAAAAAAATCTTTGTTGTCGTCACCGTTATTGCATCCTCCAGATTAATCTCAGGATTTTATATTGTATCTAGCCACATCTGAGTCGACCATAGGGGTAGTACTAGTCTAGGAGGATGATAAGATCCAAGAGCATGTCATCTACTATCTTAGTCGTGATTTAGCCGGCCCTGAACTTAGGTATTCCCACATCGAGAATTTGGCCTTGGCAGTTGTGTATGTTGTTCAGAGGTTGTGTCACTACATCTTACTAAGGACCACGATGACAGTGGCAGATGTTAATCCTTTTCAATATGTTTTGTCCCGATGGATAGTTGGAGGAAAATTCAACAAATGGATAGTCATTCTTCAAGAGTTTGACTTAGATTTTCAATCTGCCAAATCCAAAAAATCCTTAGTTTTTACTGAGCTCATTGTAGAATTTCCAGTAGAGGGAGATGTATCCATTGAAGAATACTCATTCCCAGATGAGCATATCTTTTTGATTTCCACCTCTGACCCCTGGTACAGAGATATACTTATCTATCTCCAGACTTTGAAGTACCCTGCAGCTTTCTTGCAGGAAGAACGGTGCAAACTACACGTACATGTCAAGAACTACCTCATTATTGGAGATACTTTATATCGTAGGGGGGTGGATTTTGTTTTGCATCGATGTCTTACCCATGAAGAAGCAAAGATTGTCCTAAATGATGCCCATAGTGGAGCATGTGGGGGTCATTTATCTAGGTTAGCAATGGCCCAGAAGATCTTACGTGCCGATTATTTTTGGCCCACGATCTTTAAAGATTGTGTAGAAGCAGTGAAGCCCTGTCATCCTTGTCAGCTTTACACCAAAAATATGCAATCGCATCCCGCTCCATTATTTCCCGTCATCTCAGTGGGCCCCTTCACGAAGTGGGGGATGGATTATGTGACGTGCAACGCAGTCTCATCTGGGGGGCACAAACATATCATTGTCACCGTAGATTAATTCACAAAATGGGCAGAGACAATTCCCACCTTTAAAGCTGATGGAAAAACTATAGATTTTTTCGTTTTCAACCAAATTATCGCACGATTCGGTATCCCTAAAGTGATTGTCTCTGACCATGGCAGTCATTTCCAAAATAGTATGGTGACTGAATTGATCACTATGCGAGGGTTTAGACAAGAACATTCATCTTCATTCTATCCTCAAGCAAACAGTCAATTCGAGGTTGTTAATAAAACTTTGAAGACTATTCTCAAACGCACTATTAATGCAACACATTCCAACTAGCACATCATGTTGTATCCTGCACTTTGGGCATATCGGTCCAACGTGAAAACTACTATAGGGTTTTCTCCTTTCCAACTCGTTCATGGAGTGGAAGCAGTTACCCTGGTCGAATGCGAAATCCCATCCTTAAGGATTGATATTCATGTGTTACCTGATACGATTGAGCTGGAAGAATGTTTATTACATTTAGAACATCTAGATGAGCAGCATGGAGATGCGCTGATAGCAAACGAATCTCATAAAAATAGGGTAAAAATCCAATATGATAAATCGCTCAAGCCTCGAATTTTTTCTGAAGGGGAGCTTGTCTTACTTTGGGATCAAGACAAAGAACCCCTGGGGGAAAGAAAGTTCAGGTCTATGTGGTTAGGACCTTATGTCGTGTCAAAGGTGTTGAAGAAGGGCGCATATCAATTGACTAATTTTGAAGGGAATAAGATGCCTGAGCCTAAAAATGGGCTCTACCTGAAAAAAAGTACTATGCTTAGGATTAGTACTTTTTCATGTATTTTATTGTATGCATTTTTATGTACGATAGTTCGTTGGTTTGTGTTTTCATACCATATGCTGGTTATTACAGATGTCTTTCGAGTGGTTCGTAGGTTTCACCGATGGCACCAGTCATCACACTTGTAATTTGGCTTCAGTTGCATGGGTTATTTACTCGCTCTCATGACAGTTAGTTTCCTCGGGAGGCACTTGCTTAGGCCTTTCTACCAACAATGCGGCTGAATATAGGGCTGTCATTGAGCTTTTATGGGATGCTTTGTCACGCAGTATCACTCAGCTGGAAGTCCGATTTGACTCTTAGTTGGTGTTTTCCCAGCTCAATCGAGCTTATTAGGTGCGAAACTCTATTCTACTACGTCAGTTTAATCAAGTTAGGTTATTGGAAAGAAATTTTAAGTTTATTATATTCAACCATATCCCAAGAAATCGAAATTCATTAACTGATGCATATGCTAATTATATCTTGGATTAGCATTTAACACATTTTGCATAAAAAATATACAACAGAGACATAATAAAACACTTGTACATAAACTGGAAAAATATATACATATGTGAATATTTGTCCATATAGATAGGTTAAGTTTATGATCCTCAGATCCAGTCATAATTGTATAATATACAAAAAATATACAAAACATGGATCAAAGTCCATAAAATTCTCCTAAGTCTAATCTTGACCACCCTGGTCACTTGGACCACCTTGGTCCCCCTAATCATCATTATCACCCCTCTCTCGGGCTTCTTCAGCCTCCTCGGCTTCAGCAGCATCAACAACATCAATATACACAAGTACTGCTCTCACTACCTGCCTCATAAGGCGTATCCAGATAGGTGGTATACCAACCACTAGCTCTTGCATGACGGAAGGGATATGATCAATGCGTAAGGTAGGTACTCGCTGGATAATCCTGGCTATATTTCCCTCAATAACCCTAATCAAAACTTGGTCCTCTCCCAATACAGGATGCACAAACATGCGTGGATGCCCAGTAGGGTGGACTGGTCCAATATCTACATTTTGACATTTGAAAAGGATTAAAACTCTTAAACATATGTATATATTTATATAATTAAAATTCATAAAAATTTTAAAATTTGAAAACAAAAAATACTTGACTCTCCCCATGCTCCTCCAAGAGGGAGGACAAGGTCAGTATCACCTCAGAAATCTAACCCAACATATGGAAACTGCTCCAAGGCTGGTAACTGTCGGTCCCACCAAAAGTATAAGTCATCGTCATATACACTCTAGACCGATCCACCGCCTCCTTGGTAGAGGAATATCTCTCCCCACCTACTCAGTCTAGGTTGACAGGGAGAATGAACTAGAAATGGTACTGTAGGACTCAAACGAGGAACCCTCTCAAAGAAAAAGGCTACCAATATGATGGAATAACCAAAATTATTCTGCCTGCCTCTTTTACAGTCAGAGAGTTCTTTCCTCATTATTGGGATCACTCCCGAACACTAGTCATATATAGCTCCCTGTATACAGTCTACTGCTAGTCTCATTTGGTTTCGATTTGCAAGGTGAAGTGATGATGACCTTGCAACCATCACTATAGTGCTCACCAATACCTGTAAGGGAAAGTTGCGAATGCGAGCAATAGGGATGCAGCTACCCCTGTTTTGAGTGTCGGGCTCGCAGTATATGTCTATGTAGTTCTGTACACTTAGAAGGTCACCGCCTCTACTGATACCTTCCAAGTTCACTGGAGCTCCCCGTCGTGATAAACTGGAAATAAAAAAGACATCTTCTAAAGTAACCTCTATAAACTCACCTTGAAGGTAAAACATACCAAGATCGTGATCCCAATAGTTTATCAAAAACTCTAATAGGTGGACATTTGACCACATAGGTGAGGTACAGAAGAATTTCAATAACCCACTTTACTGTAAAACATTTACCGTGGGGGCATCTCATAGAGCTTCTTGGTCCATGTCTTCATGTTCCCTCTCCCTCCACTCAAGCACCATTTTTTAATCTAATAAACAAGCCATTTCAAACCATTAGATTCATATAAAAAATTGATTTTTTGACCCTATACAATCTTTTTCTACCTCGCGTAGTGTACACAATTGTCCTTTGGACAAGTTGCATACTGTACGTGACTTTCCTTCGGGAAACCCACGTACAAAATGCGTGTACGTGACTGTTGATATACCATACCTGTGTACACAGTTTCATGCTTTGAGAGCGTTGGAAAATATAAAATTTGGGCCCAAAATTGAAAATTTCTTGGATCAAATGAAAGAGCATGGAGTGTAGTTTTACCTGGCACTTGCGGTTTCGAGAATTGTCCACTGAGTCGTCCACACAGAGCAATCAAAGGTAGAGGTAAGACTTGTCTATTTTGGATAAAAATCAAATGGTGAGTTTTTTATTCATATTTTGAACTATTTATAGAAAAAATATTTTCAAAGAGGGTTTTTTCCCTATAGTTATATTTTTTATATAAAATAACACTAATGCCATATCTTTTTTTCCATGTGATAGGTTTATGTTCATTTAAAGTTGTTTTTTCACTCATATAGGATGGTTTTTTGTTCATTTTACATGCATTCTATATTTATACCTAATCCATCTTAATCCTAGCATTAACACTTCAACCATGGACTATGGTATCTTTAACCATTAGTTCCTCGTTTATACCATTGTTCTTCCGTAGATAGGAATTTCCTCCCATGAGTATCCTCATTTAGAACCTACTTATTGTCTTTCGATACTCATGCTGCAGCTGTCATAGGTTTAGGGGAGTCTTCTTAGCTATTTTTCACGCCAATTTGAGCCTCATTTTAGTCTCTTTCTACAAGCTATCCCTTTATAAGATTTCCCACCCTTATGGATTTTCTTTAGGCCCAGGTCTAACTCCTCAAAATAGACTTGACTTTCGAGTAAACTTGTCCATTCAAGCTTGTTAAGAATATGTGAATGGGCATCCGCATTGGTGGTAGGTTTTATCTTTCTCAGACAATGCGGAATAATACGAGAAATGATCACTCTCTTTTCTACAGAATTGAGAAGAGTATTCTCAGGTATAGGTTTATCACTTTTCCGGACTGAAGGGACTAAATTTACGGAAAAGGAACACTTGGTATGAGCTCAGTTTTCTCTTTTTTGTGCTTTGGACCTAAACATAAAAAATATTTCGAGTGTACTTCATGTCTTTGTCATGCTCGTTAAACACCAAGAACAAAGCATCGAGTTTATTGTTGTAAGCCCCATTCCTCGTACTCAAATGGATCTTTATGAGTGATCTTGCTTTCCTTCACACTTGTAAAACTAAAGCTATATGCTTCTCTCGAAGGAGCGTTGGGTAGGTGGTAATTTAACCTTTTTCAAACCTCCCTGACTAAATACAAAAAAGGTTCACCTTTTCTTCTACGAGAGTTAAGAGAGTTCTTCTGTGGTATGTTTTATACTTTTTCAGCCTCAGGAGACTAAATTGGACGAAAAAGGACCCCCCTGAAGTCTTCTTCATAGTTTTTAGACTCTCTAAACATGAAAACACCAAGTGAGCAAGTACTAGTTCGGGTTCATAAAATCCACGAATCAGTAACATGATCAAGCATTATTCCATATTCTCTTCAAGCTTGTCAAAAAATGAAGAGAGATTTGAGTTGACTTTCTTGGACTCGTTAAAATTTAACAAGGAAGATAAGGAAGAAGTTTTCTTTTGGTTCTCAATTGGTGGCAGCATGTCGTCCTTGAACATAGCACTCTTTGTCTTTTCTGATACTCATGTCTCAGTGTTCACTTTCAGTTCAGCTATTACTTCAAGTTTCTTCCTACTCCTTTTGTCAGTTCTACTTGGGGAATCTAATCATGTCTCCTACATGACAGATAAGTTTAGTTGTACTATCTACAAAGTTAAAATCTTCCTTGGGTCATCTCTGTGTCGTGCTCATTGTTCAAGGACTTAACCCTATATCTAATTTATACCTTGATTCCATCATTGGCTTATCTTCTATTACTTGTGTTTTCCTTCCTTTACCCAGTTCCTAGTCACTCTTGTGATCTATTGGAGGATATATTGCCTTCCTCATCACAGTATGGTTCCGCATCAGCACTTCCTGATGACAAAGACCTAGAGTTTTTGACGATCGTACCTTAGGATTCACTTTCATTATTGGTGAATTCCTTTTCTTCAGTTGTCGATTATCACCTATTGGTTGACAATCTGATGAATCCTATCCATGTTTGACTTCAATAAAATCTATTCACATGGCTTGAATTGTACTGGTTCTTTGGTATTTTTGACGAAGACCTTAGGTTCATATTTATGGACTAAGTTGCGCAAGACTATGTTGTGGTCACTTACATAGCTTCCAGATCTTGGAATACTCATCATTATTGTATATTGTGGCTTTGATCCACCTTTGTAATACATGTGGTCTTGTACCCGTGCTATATGATATACTCAAAAATTGTAAAGGAGCTAGTGTTCCAGTATATTGAACATAGCAGCCTCAGATATGACTTTCTATATGACATTATTATGTATTTGTTTCAGGTACTACCTCTGCTCCATTGGACTTCTCAGTTCTCCAAGATAATGATTATAATCTATTTCAGCCATCATTTCCCTCTGACCTCACACGTTAGGGGGCATCTGTTATCAACCCAAATGGCACTTCTCCATCCGAGTGCCGACATTCCTTATGTTGGGACTCAAAAGGACATGTTAGGATTGAAGTTTTCTAAAACATTATAGATGGGCATGAATTGGGATGCATTTACCCTTGAACCAGTTTTCCATATTATTTTTCTAAGTGTTGAGTTGCGTACGTGACTATCTTCATTGCAACTCACGTATGTAAGCAACTGTTTCCATTGACATCTCGCGTACTATACACAACTATTTGCATTGCAACCCGTGTACATCAGTGTACATGGGTTTCCTTTAAGCAACTTGCGTGTCATATGTGGGTTGCCTATATCAATAGTTGCATACATCTTGATTTGACATTAAAAATATAAATCATGATTAATGGAGATTAGTTGGGCCCTAATCATTAACTATCCTAACTGTTTCAACCTCCTCAACCTTCGAAACCACTCTATTTCCCAAAGTATAAATAGAGGCCTTGGGGAGGGTATTAATCAATCAAGTTTGGAGAGAAAAGTTATGATGGTGGTATATCTTCAAAATTCTTGGAGCAACATAATTCAGAGTCCTTTGGTTGCAGAGGATTCCTTGTCTCAGAAGTTGGGTTGTACTCTTATCTCATTCACCGATTGTTAATAAAGATAATTCTTCTTCCAAAATTGTGTTGAGTCTCTTTCATGTATCATGGTTAATGAATATTTTTATTATATACTGGATATATTGTTTATATAACCTCTCATATATACATGTATAATATTTTACTTGGAGAATTTGCTCTTTACAGGTGAAGGAGGTGCATCCCTGGAAGCTTTGGAGAGAAGAGGAACGGAAGAAGATCAAGCTTGGATCAATCGTCGAAAATCGGGTAAGTCAAGACTTTCTTCCTAGTTCCTTTCTATTCTCTATTAAAGATGATTGTGTGCAAGGTTAGTAGTAAGTTGGTAACCCCAGACCCTAGGTTACAAGGGTGTTTAATCCTAAACAACAGGTAACTAAAGATTGTATTTCACTATTGCTACACGGTGTTGTCAACCTTTTCCTGCTGGTACTGATCTCTTCATTAAAACAAGTGAACTCATTCAACTCATCATATATTCAGTTCTGAATATCTATCTCATACGACTTTCACAAGCATGAGCTACTGCTTCTAGTTATATACAGTGATCTTGTATAAAATGGACAACTAAAACAAGGAACTATAATCAAAATTACCCAATGTACATGCAACATTTTACATAATGTAAAGTACATTTAATTTTTTTATTTTTTTTTCTCACTTAATCAATTTCACACTGTTCATTTATCCAATGTTTTTCTCTCCCATTGAACTCTAACATACTTCATCTCACAGGACTGTCATATTGCTTTCACTTGAGGTTATCATAGTGGATGCAACAATTATTAGAGATCCTGCACCTTACCACTTTCATGTACATTCTCCCTCGGAGAGTAGTTCCTCTGTTTCGGTCAACACTAGATTAATAAATGAGAACCCTCACTTCTCTGGATCGACTATGCCATTCACATCACTCTCCTCTTTTAGCGAAGTTTGGAACATTCAAGGTCGAGTTACTGCCAAGAAAAACATACATGAATATGGAAACCAACGAGGGTATGGAAAAGTATTTGTATTTGACCTTGTTAATGCTTCACATGATGAAATAAATATATCTACATTCAATGAATTGGAACTCTCTTTGTATGACCAAATACAAATAAGAATAGTGTACATTGTATCAAATGGCACAGTCAAAGCATCGAATCCAATTTTCAACCATTTGAAAAGCCATAATGAGATTTTTCTAGGTTCCTCCTCCATCATCCAACCATGCTAAGATAAATACCCCTTAATACCTTTATATTAATTTAACTTTCAAACTATTCAGGATATTCAAACTATGCTAGTAAATTCCATGGTTGAGCTTATTGGACTTGTCATTTCAGTTTCACCTACATTCACGATACAGAAACAGGATAGTGTTGAAACTGTTAGGCGAACCATTGGACTCCATGACATGTCAGGCTATAGTATTGACATAACACTTTGGGGAGAGCATTTTCATATCCAATAAGCTAAGATTTCTATCCTTTGTGATTTACCTACTCCTCCAGCGGTAGAAATCAAAGGCGGTCTTGTTACATATTTTAATGGAAAAAATGTTGGAACTATCTCCATTTCTACTATATTTAAAAACCGAAATATTGAACAAACTTCAGTTCTGTAGAGATGGTTTCATGACAATGGATTTCGTTGAGCATCACCATCTTTGAGCCGCAAATTCAATGCCTCTCGTTCTTGTTCTCATAAAATCATTACCATCAATGAGCTACAAACTCTTCAAGCATCTGAAAAATTTGTTAGGTATTCTCTTGTTGCAATCATCACAAATGTTAACATGGATGACTTTAATTTCCTTTCATGCCCTCTTTTTGTTGATGGTATACAATGCATGAAAAATATTGCCTACAAATTTGCAGACATTTGGCATTGAAGTAAATGTGATGGAGAGTTTCTTGAATGTGACTACCGATACATACTAAAGGTTGACTTGGAAGATGTAACTGGATATCTTCATGGTGTGATAGATTTTGATGATGTTGCAAAACAACTCATGGGCATCTCAGCAAAATAATTGTGTCTTCTCTCAACTAAATCAGCATCAATTGTTGAAATAGTCCAAAGGATATACAAGAAACATTTACTTCTTTCTCTTTCAATTAGAACAGAGACGTTCTGTGGAATTGCATGCCTAAAAGGTGTAATTGTCATGGTTGAAAATACATAATCAACAACTTCACTGGATACATAAATATATATGTTTGTTCCACCTGATACATAAGCATATTCTTTATTGTCTGTATGAATGTTTTGGCCATTTCAGCAAAAGACCTATGTCTTGTCTCAACTGAATCGGCATCAACTGTGGATATTGTTAGATTTTTATCATTTAAGCAATATGATATTAGGATCTTATCTGAGAGAATAGCATGCACAAGAATAAACACAAGAGACAAGAGACATAAAGAATTTTCCTCGGGGAAACCATAAAGGAGAAAATCCCACAACTTCCTCAGAGATTGAATGAGCACCAATGGCAGTAGTAAAACCCAAAAACATAAAGACGATCTCCAACAGCTTGTTCTCTCTCTCTCACTTGATAGATCTTCTCCTCTCTCACTCATGCGCCCCAATGAGTGAGTGTGTGTGTGATAAATAGAGAGTCTCACTCTCTATTTATATTCTTTCGTTCACTTAATGTCCAATCCAACATGCCGGCTTCACTTAACAATTACTTACTAGGGACGACATCTCTAGGAGAGTCTAATAACCCTAGTGCCCCTCAACTATGGGGACTTTTCCCCTCTGATCAGCAAGGAGGGTTAACCTTAACACAATGGTGGGGAATATTGCCCCGACTTACAATAAATCACCTAGGGCCGACTTCTCTAGGATAGTTTAATAACCCTAGGGCCCCACAACTGCAGGGAGTTTAACCCTTGATCAATAAGGAGGGTTACCCTCTATGAATTTACATGACTTGTTTACATTATTGAATCTCCTGATAGGAACATTGGGATATGACATGATTCAATTACATTACAGATGCTTCCTGGAATAAACATCAGGGTACAATACATAAAATATACAAGTGAATACATTCCAAAGTTACAAATACATCAACAGAGATAGTCCAAAGGATATGCAACAAACAATACTTCTTACTCTTTCAGTTAGAAGTAATACGCAACAAACAAACAATTACTTCCAAAAAATCCATGATGCATACACTTGTTCTTGTTGTATTCTATAACGAAAAGGCCATCGCTTTTCATTTGAAAACAATATCGACCCAGACATCCAACCACCTGTCCTTGCAGGACTTACGCAAGTTGAAGAAATGCTCATTGGTCGTGGTAACCCAATTTTACAAGTTACACATGCTCATGGTGGTCAATATGAATATTTTGGACATATTATTTTCTCCCCACAAGACATTTCCAATATTTCCAAATACCTACCCCAATTAATATCAAAACTTGACATCCTTGTTGTTGAATACGTGTTATTGCTTCCCTTCAATACAAAATGACAAACAACCAATACTACAAGGATGTATAGTTCAACCCAGTTGCATTAGCTTCATTGCCTCTTGTCTCAATAGACATTTTACCTTGGATTCCACATGTTAATAGCAATTCTACATTATCTCATGTTTCCTATTTAGGGGTATTAACAACTATTTTTTCATGTGTATTAACAACCATAATCTCCAATTTTAAGACATTGTAAAACATTAGAGGAAATTTCAACTCAAAATGGGCCTTTTAACCATAATTAAATTTCCATGGAATCATGTGTTAGCTAATGAAATTGACTTAAATTTGAAATATCGTATAGGTATTAAACAATTTTTTAATATAAATTTGAGGATATGTATCATAAAAAAACTACTTTTTTTGTTTGTATTTTTTACATATATCCTAACTTTTTTACTCAAATTTAGATCGTGATAGCTCCCTGGATGTGAAATTAAATTCCGTATCCAACGAGTACACACTCTGCATACTTTTGACGGACCTCGCTACCTGAAAAAGAAAGAAATACCTGAAAAACGTGATGATGACATCATCATCACATTTTTTCAAGTATTTCTTGTTCTTCGGGTAGCGGGGTCTATCAAAAGTATGCCGAGTGTGCACTCGTTGGATGTAGAATTTAATTTCACATCCAAGGAGTTCTCCCAATCGAAATTTGAGTAAACTCACAGGGAGATATGTCAAAAATACAAACAAAAAAGTAGTTTTTTTTCTTTTCTTCCTCTAAAATTAATAAATATGATTTTATTATTTTTCATAGGAGGCCCATTTTGAGTTGAAATTCCCTCTAATGTATACGTGGCTTATTTGAAATACTTTTGTAAATATAAGAGTTTTTTAAAAACAATTTACTTCTTCAAAATAAATAATAATGTGAAAAATGGAATTGTTGTAAATTTTATTTTGTATATATTAACTATACATAAACCTAACTATGACTCTCCAATTTTCTCTGTATAAGTAATAACAACACAACTCTGGACGAGTTGGTTTAATATACAAAATGTTCTCCATCCCTGAACCTGGCATTAGAGGAAATTTCAACTCAAAATGAGCCTTTTAACCCAAATACAAATTCAATGTCATCATGTGTTAGCCAATAAAATTGCTTTAAACTTGAAATACCATATAGGTCTTAAACAATTTTTTAATATAAATTTGGGGATAGGTATCATAAAAAAAACTACTATTTTGTTCGTATTTTCGACATATCTCCTTGTGTTTTTACTCAAATTTCGATCAAGAGAGTTCATTGTATGCGGAATTAAATTCCGCATCCAACGAGTACCCATTCAACATACTTTTTAGGGACCCCGCTACCCCAAAAACAAGAAATACCTGAAAATTTTGATGATGACATCATCATCACGTTTTTTCCGGTATTTTTTGTTTTTAGGGTAGCGGGGTCTATCAAAAGTATGCCAAGTGGGTACTCGTTGGATGCAGAATTTAATTCCACATCCAAGGAGCTCTCCCGATCGAAATTTGAGTAAAAACACAGGGATATGTGTCGAAAATACGAACAAAAAAAGTAGTTTTTTTCTTTTCTTCCTCAAAAATTAATAAATTTTATTTTATTATTTAACTATTATTTTATTATTTTCCTTAGGAGGCCCATTTTGAGTTGAAATTTCCTCTAATGTTGCCTGCCTCCAGAGGTGAGAAAAGTTTCCTTCCTGCAATAGCCTGCATCTATTAATTCATTATATTTACATTTTTCATGAACATATAGCCATAAATTCAACCAAAATTTATAAAAAATTATAAATTAATAATTAACAGAAAAAACTCTAAAAAAAATCATATTAATAAAAAACATAGGATTTAACTAATTTTATAATAACAATTCTAAAACAAAACTTCTGAATTTTATTTGAAAAGACAACACTTCTGTGATTCGAAATGCCAGATATCGAAAAATCGGGGAATCAGAAATAGGAACAAAGGGTGTTCCTTATTGGAAAACATAGAATTTTCGGAATCCAAAATTTTGGAATTGGAAAACATAGAATTTAATCACTTGTTAATGTAAGAGATCTTGATCACTAGTCTTTGTCTCCTAATAGGAAAAAAACACCATTGAAACAAAACTTGCATCACAAGAGTTACATCCTTTTCAAGCCTTCGCATTTCTCCACATTTCTCTTTTTCTAGATACTCTCGAATGCAAGACAATCCATTTGTACAATGTACGAAACAAGAGAAAATATTACTTGCTTCAAAGTCTTTAAAAGCAAATTGTGGTTGAAGCTTTTCATTGTTTGCTCTGTAATTGTATTATTTTTATTTGATCACTTCTTATTCAACTTTTATTTCCTTAAATGAACTTTATATAAATATTAAAAATAAAAATTTCACATTTCCAATTTTCAAAACACAATACCCAATTTCCAAAATCGAATCTCGGAAACAACAAATTCGAGTTTTTGTTAAGGGCATTTCATGTATCCGAAATTTCTTATTTTTGATATTTCAAATATCAGAAATCAGATCATCAAGTTTCTGATATTTAACAATTCATAAATCCCAAGGTATAACCCTACAAAATGTTACAATAGATATTGGAAACATTGGTAGACAAAAGCTTACATTCACTGCGCAAATTGTAGTTGAAGCTTCTCATTGTTTGCTCTATAAATGTACTGTTTTTATTTGATCACTTGTTGATGTAAAAGATCTACTTTTTTTCAAGAAACATCCAATAAAGTTTGAAATAATTGCATTTTAGAGTAAACTATCTCAGGAAATGAGACACTCGTTGTGAAAGTTATTAAGTAGGAAATAATTATACTTTTCTTATATGTCTTTCGTTATTCTTCTCCAAATTGGTAATTTGGATAATTGATAAATACATAGGTAAAGGGGGTTTCTTTCTTAACATACAAATATGCAAGCTAACATCAGTCTCCACAAATTGTAACAATTTAGAGGCCAAATATTGAACAAACATCAGTTCTCCAGAAATGGTTTAATGGTAATTTGGATAATTGAAAAATACATAGGTAAAAGGAGTTTCTTTCTTAACATACAAATATGTCGGCTAACATCAATCTCCACAAATTGTAACAATTTAGAGGCCAAAATCTACGCCAAGTTTTGAGGCAGAGTGATTAAACATAATGCAAAGCGAGTTTAAAATAAGGATGGACTTGGCGGAGAAATAAGTTAGGAGAAAATAATACGAACAGTTAAAATAAAACCTCAAAATCAAAGTTTTCTGGTTTCGAATACCCCGACCTCGAAATTTGAAAATAATAGCTTCGACATTTCTTTATTTGAAAATAGAAAACTTTCGAGATTAGAAATGGTTACACCTGAATCTCATCATCAGCATGTGATGAGATCCCAAACTTCAGTGTTGTCCTCAATCCCAATTTGTGAAGTAAGAATATTGGTCCAGACATCAAATTTATATGTGAAAATATAGCACCGCCTCTACCCTTTAGTCAAAAAGCGGTACCTCCTTCAGTACCTCTTGTAAATTATTGGAAGTAGGCAGTGGCACCGCCTTTATCCTTTGTTCAAGACGTGGTTTTTCCTAACACCGCTCTGCCATGGTGAGTAAGGAGCGGTGCCCTTGATAAAAAGTGAAAAAGAGAGGTTCTCACGAAGATTCTCGAAAGAAGGCTTCATGGCACCCTTATCCCTAATCATTAGGGCCAATTGGGCTCGAGATCCATCCTTGTAGGATCTCCTAGCCACCTCACCCACCAATTTATCAACCATCTCTATCCATTCCAAGCCTATAAAAGCAGGCTCAATCTCCATGGTTGAGGAGAGACTAAAGTCAGGTTGTTGCTTTGACATTCTCACCTAAATCAGTCAAGAGAGCTTGAGGGAGTAAGTTGGAGCTATTGGGGACGAGATGTTGGCTTTGTGAAGGAGTACATCAACACTAAGGCATAGGTTGTAAACTTCTTCTCTATTATCTAATGCAAAATTGGTTCCCTTCCCATAAAATATATTGTGTCATTATCGTATTTTTTATTATTGAATTTCGTACTCATCAATATATAATAGTGCATTATATTCTAGTTCTATTTGATCTCATTTGTTGTTTTTCTTGTGATTATGTAGGTACATCCGTGAAGGATAATCTTTGTAAGAAACAACTATAATGGTGCATCAAACAGACTTGATTCGAGATCTCCACCCATTCTAGGGAATGTCTTCCAATATTGTTGTGTACCATTTGTTCTAGATCTGAACCATTCATACTAGAGGCACAGATCCTATCTGCAGGATGTGCAAAATTCCTAGCTTCAGAAATGTCGCAAATCGGATCTTGCGAAATCGAAAATCAGAACATATGGTGTTTCTTAATGGAAAACATACCGGGACATAGGATTTTCAAAATCCCAAATATCGGAAATTGAAAATCGGAACATGCGCAATTTCTGATTTGAACACATAAAATATTCGAAATCCGAATGGTCGGAAATAAAAAAACCCAAAGCTTGTTTAAGGCTTGCATAGTGAGGTACCCTCTTCACAAAGTAGATATATAGAATGAAACCAATTTTGGATAATTGAAAAATACATAGGTAAAAGGGGTTTCTTTTCTTAACATACAAATATGCATGCTAACATTAGACTCCACGAATTGTACCAATTTTGAGGCCACAATCTGTGACACATTTAGAGGAAGAGCAATCAAACATAACCTGGGATGAGTTTAAAATAAGGATGGACTTAGAAGAGGAATAAGTTATGCAAAAATAATACGAACAGTCAAAATAAAGCCTCAAAATTGAATTTTTCCAGTTTTTTATACCCGGGCCTCGCAAACCGCAAAATAGGAACTTCGACATTTCTTTATTTGAAAATACAAAACTTTCGAGATCCAAAATGCTGGAAAAAGGAAATAGGGAATCGAAAATCGAAACAATTGGTGTTCCTTATTGGAAAACATAGAACATAGATTTTCGAATACGGAAATGTTAGATTTTGGATTCTTAATATATTTTTTGATGACTTGCAGTTTCCTCACGCAATTTCAAAACGTATATAGTTCAAATAGATACAAACTAGACTAATCAAATATGTTAATGAATAATAGCAACTAACGTAATGAAATATGTAATTTGGGTAATTGAAAAATACTAAAAGGGTTTTCTTTATTAACATACAAATATGCAAGCTAACATCAGTCTCCACAAATAGTAACAATTTAGAGGCCAAAATCTCCACCAAATTTTGAGGCACGATGATTAAACATAACACAGGCCGAGTTTAAAATAAGGGTGCACTTAGCTGAGAAATAAGTTATCCAAAAACAATAAAAATAGTTAAAATAAAACCTCAAAATCGACGTTTTCTAGTTTTGAATACCCCAACATCGAAAGTCGAAAATACTATCTTTGACATTTCTTGATTTGAACACATACAATATCCGGAATCCAAAATGTCGGAACTCGAAAATATGCAAATTGGAAATTGGAATATTCGTGTTCCTTATAACAAAACATACTATTTTCTGGAATCCGACATGTCGAAAATGTTGCTAAAAATTTGTGACATGTATTAGTTGTGCATGCTCTATGAATCAAATGATATGTATTAGTTTTTTGGCTCAAATCATAGGTGTTAGTTTTTTGGCTAAATCAAAATGTTGAAACATTGTTGTTGTGTTTTAATTGACTCTTACTTCTGCTATGTTACAAAATGGCTTTGACTTGTATTGGTTATGTAACTTCATAATCTTGTAAGAGTCATGCTATGTCACATAAAATAACATGTATTAGTTTTATGATGTAGTTGTACCTTACAAATATGCATGCTAACATCAGTCTCCACAATCTGTGGCACATTTAGAGGTAGAGTTTAAAATAAGGATGGACTTGGCCGAGGAATAAGTTATGTGAAAATAATATGAACACTCAAAATAAAGCCTCAAAATCGAAGTTTTCTGGTTTTCGATAAACAGGCGTCATTATCCAGAAATAGGAACTTCGACATTTCTTTATTTGAAAATACAAAACTTCCAAGATCCGAAATGTCACAAATAGGAAATTGGGACATGCACAGTTCTTTATTTGAACACTTAGCATTTCTGAATTCTGAAATGTCAGAAATTGAAAATCCGCATCCTAAATGTGGCAAATCGGAACAATTGGTGTTCCTTATTGCAAAACATAGGACATAGATTTCCGGATTCAGAAATGTTGGATTCTCGATTCTTAATTTATTTCTTGACGACATATTTTAATGAACAACAACAACCAGAGTAATGAAATATGTAATTTGGATAATTGAAAAATACATAGGTAAAAGGGGTTTCATTCTTAACATACAAATATGTAGGATAACATCACTCTCCACAAATTGTAACAATTTAGAGGCCAAAATCTACACCAAATTTTGAGGCAGAGCAATTAAACATAACGCAGAGCGAGTTTAAAATAAGGATGGAATTAGTAGATAAATAAGTTATGAGAAAAGAATATGAACATTTAAAATAAAACCCCAAAATCGAGGTTTTTTGGTTTCAGATACCCTGACATCGAAAGTCGAAAGTACTATCTTCAACATTTCTTTATTTGAAAATAGAAAAGTTCTAAGATCGAAAATGTCATGAATCAGGAATTTGGAAGCTAACATCAGTCTCCACAAATTGTAACAATTTAGAGGCCAAATATTGAACAAACACCAGTTCTCCAGAAATGGTTTAATGGTAATTTGGATAATTGAAAAATACATAGGTAAAAAGGGTTTCTTTATTAACATACAAATATGTAGGCTAACATTAGTATCCACAAATTGTAACAATTTAGAGCCCAAAACCTACGCCAAATGTTGAGGTAGAGCGATTAAACATAATGTAGAGTGAGTTTAAAAAAAGGATGGACTTAGCGGAGAAATAAGTTATGCGAAAGAATACGAATAGTTAAAATAAAACCTCAAAATCAAGGTTGTCCAGTTTCAGATACCCCAACGTCGAAAGTCAGAAATACTATCTTTGACATTTCTTTATTTGAAAATAGAAAACTTTTGAGATCAGAAATGTCGCTAATCGGATCTTGTGCAATCGAAATAGGAACATATGGTGTTCGTTAATGGAAAACATAGGACATAGGATTTTTTAGAATCCAAAAGATCAGAAATCAGAACATGTACAGATTCTAATTTGAGCACATATAATATTCAGAATCCAAATTGTCAGAATTCCAAAATGCGCAGATCAGAAATTAGAATATTGGTGCTCCTTATTCCAAAACATAGTATTTTTCGAAATCCGACATGTAGAAAATCGGGTTATTGAAATATATTTATGAGAATATATTTATAGTGAGATATGTTTATGAATAATAACAACCAAAAGTAATGAAATATGTTAATGCGAATTATTTTGTTTTTTATATATCCATTTTAGTCTGCTCAGATGATTATGTTACATTGCAATTTTTTTTTCATGCCATGTTTCATTCGACAGGAAACAATAACCATCACGATGTAGATACTATGGTAACTGAAGATTGTATTTCACTATTGCTACATGGTGTTATCCACCTTTGCCCGATGGTAGAGGTCTCTTCATTAAAACAAGTCAACTCATTCAACTCACCATCTATTCGGTTCTGAATCTCTATCTCAGACGGCTTTCACAAGCATGAGCTACTACTTCCAGTTATATACATTGATCTTGTAGAAAATAAACAACTAAAACAAGGAACTATAATCAAAATTACCCAATGTACATGCAACATTGTACATAATGTAACGTATGTTTAATTTTTGAGTTGTTTTTTTCTCACTTAATCAGTGTCACACTGTCCATTTATCCAATGTTTTTCTCTCCCATTGAACTCTAACATACTTCATCTCACAAGAATATCTTATTTCTTTCACTCGAGGAAATAATTAACGTATACAAATTTTAGATCAACTCTTATTTCCTTAAATTAAATTTAATTAAATATCAAAAAACATTTTCTCAATTTCAATTTCCTATTTCCAAAACACGATACCAGATTTCTGATATTGGATATATGAAAACGGAAATTCTAGTTTTTGTTGCAGTTATTTTCTATCACCACGATTTCTAATTTTTTATATTTCGAATATCGAAAACCTGATATTCACATTTTTGTTAAAATAATTTGCTGCCTTCGCAATTCTAATTCTCGATCTTTCGGATATTGCAAACTTGAAACATATGTCCTTTGCTATTTCTATTTAGTATATATATGACTCGGATATGTGGATATATATGTGTGTGTGTGTGTGTGTGTGTGTGTGTGTGTGTGTGTGTGTGTGTGTGTTCAATAAAATTATAAACATTTATTATAAGTTTAAAATTTTCATGTAGTATATATCTATATCTTGGGATTAATGTGATATGTATATAATTCCCTCATCTCTTGGACGACACGAAAAATCACTTAAACGTACTGAAATATCTTAACGTCGTTATAATGCTTCCTCTTTCTGCCATAACATCATCATATTAATAACAAAGCTGACTTTTACCCTTAGTTGTTATCATAACGTCAACATAACGCTGCCCCTTTCTGTCAGAATGTCATCATATTAATTGCAGAAGTGACTGTCACTCTCACTTTTTATCAACCTCAAGTCATCTCATACTATGTGAAGTCGACATTTGTCACCTCATCGATCCATACTAGGTATACATTTGTCACATCATCGATCCATTTGTCACATTTGTCACCTCATCGATCCATTTGTCACATTTGTCACCTCATACGATCTGTTGCAGCTGCAACTATTTCCCAAATTACTAAAACATTTTGGACCCTCTTGATTTTTTTTGGCTCAAATTTGTTTGATTTCTTTAAACTTGTCTTGGAAGTCCGGTTTTTCCACTTAAAATTTACCTTTTGGAAGTTGGATGATTAGTTGACTATTTTTCTGTTGTTTCAGAGGTTAAACGAGCTATTATTACCATCGGCCAACCAAAAGTCTTTCGTTTTATTTGAACACTTAACATTTTGATTTTTTAATGATTTTTTTTATAGCTGTCGGAAGTTAGTTGAAGAATGAATTGGGGTATTAGTCTTCTATTCCACCGACGTTTTGGGAGGAAAACAATGAACACCCCAATGATTGGTCATGTTTCTCGCCGATCAGCGCTTTTATCTCCTTTTTTGTTTTATTTTCTCAGACTGATTGTTTTGACTATCGTCGATCATGTTTTTTTATCGCTATCGGAATGTTTTTTGACATTGGATTAGAGGGTTTGTCGTTTGTATCATTGACACTGTGATTTATATTGTGTCTTGAAGTTCCGATGTGTTAGTGAGTAGTCCTTCCAATCATCGATGCATAACAACCACCAAGACTACGGTGACATTTAGTGTTCGGAATCACCGACACTTCGGTAGCACTTAGGCTTGCATCACTGACACTGCGAGAACTTTGAGGTTTAAGTTGCCAACCTGTAGCATGTAGAGCTTTCGACCGCCGATGGGTTTTATGATTCATGGAACCCCCAGTTGGTTTGTTACCCGCCATTGCGGGTGCCTATGGAACTATCCACCCGACGTCTAGTGCTTCCGACCGCCGATAGGGTTTTTTCCCATCGATTCTTTTATAGAGGGTATATATAAGAGCTAGAGCAGTATTTTATTATTATCCTTGATTGAAAATCACATCTTCTCCAGTCCTTGTTGATCTATTCGTACTACCGTTGCTCAGCTGTCCGGATTTCATTTGATTGGCATGCTTTCGTGGAGGTTTCGGGTCATCCCGCCAACTGCATAGCATTTTTCCAGGTATGCAAACCATGGTTTCCTCTTTTTTGATCCTTATTGGATGTTTTGGGAACCATGGTTTTCCCTGGTTAGGTTTTCCCACTTAGATTTTTGCATGGGTTTTCCTGCTTAACGATTATCTTCTTCGCTGTAATGCTTGCATAACATTTTAAAGGTCTAGGATTTAACTATTACAGCTAGCTATTCACATTCGTTTCTTTTGAACCCGCGTGCCTGAGCCGTTATGTATGCTTTACCTTTGTTTGAAAGATTGAGGGGTTGGTGCAAACAAGCGTTACCCTGTCTGCACCACCCATTTTTTTGGGTTGTTCATGGCCGTCCGAGGGGGGGGGTTATTTTCGTATGCGTTTACCCTATTTTCGTGGGACGACGAGTTTTTTTATTTTTTTATCAAGTTGGGGTTCTTCGCGATGGGGATCAGTATAAGGTCTAGGGGTTTGAGGTTTAACAGTAGTAGCAACGCGGTCCATGTTTTATTGAGGAGTTAGATTATTTCGAATACAGTCCAGATTAAATGATGGGTTTTGTATCAGGGTTGTGTTCTTAGTTGCAGATGGTGGACTTAGAGGATTTTAAGACACAACTTGCAGGAGTTTCTTTGCCTTGTCATTTTTTCTTTTCATGCATTAATACTCTGTAGAGTTTATTTTTAAGAATGCATATGGGAGAGGTAAATAGTTTGATATATTTTTTCTTCATTTCTAAAACACTTACTAAAAGCTCAAATGGTCTAAGAACATACTGTGTTTATGACAGGGTGACTGTTGCAAAGGAGATATGTCTAAAAGACAAAAGAAGAAGGCTCCAGTTGTGGAAGGAGAACCAGAGGTTGAAATCATCACCAAGGTTGACTACATATATGAAGATACCAAATCTACCACCCAGGTAGAGCTAGATTATAAATGGGGTGAAATATATAGGATGATTGTAAATCAGAATGTGCCTAATGTAGGATTTGAAGGGCTGACTATTTATGCAAATATCGAGAAATCGGCTCTTATGAAAGTAGCTAGAAGATCGGAGTTGTTTCCATGCTCAAAGGCGATCGATTGGATTCTGCCTAGGGTAGATGTAACTACGATGATCCTTGAAAATACTACTAAATAGGGCTATGCTGCATACATCCCTACTTATGTCTCCATGGCATATCATCTACCTCCTGCTCAAATTTACCTAATGGAAAGCTGGTTGAAAGAAACAACTATGGACCTAGTAGAAACAGTAAAAATAATGATGATACCAAGGAAGAACTTTTGAACCAGGCCATCAGGAGAATATGATACATTCACTCTCCAGACCCCTTATAGATTTATAGCACTGATGTTGAATAGAATTTTTGGGAGAGCTCACAAAAAAAGCTTCAAATTGGGATGGATACCAATTATTTTCTATGTGGCTAGTCAAGGAACCATATTCAATTGGTCAAACATAGTGTCCAATAGCCTCTGAGCATGCATATCTTTAGCTTTGGGAGGGGTATCATAGAAGAAGTCAGAGTTCTACATGAGCTCTATCCGAGTTGATAGTATACTATGTACCCAATCTTTTCCATCCTTGAGGTGTAATTGGGATAGGGATAGGACCCTGGTATACACTACATATAAATTATTTTGGGCACACAAATACCATGGCTACTATAGAGAAATATGTGAAAACTTCATTATGTCGTTGTACACTCTAATTTTCCTAACCTAGTGCAACTACATGTACGAAGAGGCGTTCAAGGTCATTGAGGAATATGGAGACTATTATTTAACTGAGGAAGGTATGTATATTAGAATGTATGGGGGTTCCAGAGCACCTTCTCTACTCCCTAAATATGCCACTGATTATGTGCTGCATAAAGAGGAAGTTAGGCAAGTATATCTTGATGGTGTGGGGATTTTTTTGTACGAGCATAAAAGGGTAGCATTTCCTACCATACCTTTTTGGCTAGCGAGTTATAAGTTTTCAAAGGTAAAACATACTGCAGAATTTGTACAGTAGCTAGAGCACTTTCGTTTTGGTGAGATGAAATTTCACAGGAATGACTCCCGGAATAAGGTAGCAGAGAACTGCAAGGAGACAAGCATTCATTTTGAGTGTACCAACTTTTGGGACAAAGACGAGGAAACCTTCAGGAGTGCAAAGAACATGAGTGCCTTAAAGAAGAGATTTAAACAGAAAATCACTACTGTGGGCGGAAAAGGAAAAACTGCACATAAGCCTAAGATAGCTGAAGAAGAAGAGGCCAAAAAGAGGGAAGAAGATACTAGAAGGCTATCACAAGAGGCAGAGAGTTGGCTGAAGAATGAAGAAGAAGAAAGAAAGAGAGTTGCAGAGGAAGCAGCAAAGAAGGAAGAGGAAGAAAGAAAGAGGAAGGAAGAATAAGAGAGAGAGAAAAGACAAGATGAAAGTGAGGGTCTGAGATTAACAGGATCTAAAAAATATCAGCAGACTACTGACTAGGTGGATACACAGGGGGAACATGATCATATAGATCAAGGGCATGGACAAGATAATCCTGATCCCCAGGAGCCTACTGCAAGTTCTGGAAGCACTCAAGGGCAAGCTATGTTTTTTGGAATGAATCTGATCCCTTTCATGCAGAAAGAAGGGGAGGAGGTACCTGATTTTAGCAACATTTTCTATGATAAGGAGAAGAAAATGATTGTTAAAAGAACCGAGAAAAAGGTTGAAACAGGAGGACAATCAAGAAAGATGATCATTGACAAGAATTTGGTGTATGGGATAGATGCAGAACCAAGATTGACAGCAAGAGCTGGGGTGGCGTTAAACCAAGCTACTGAATATAATGTAGATAGGTTGATGATGGATCTTGAGCTGTCCAAAAAGAATGCAACTCAATTAAAAGAAACACTGAAGAAAGAGAGAGATGAAGGTCATAAGTTGAAGAGGAAATTTGAGGACATGCAGAATGAAGTAAGGACTTAAAAGACTAAACTTCAGACTCTACAGGCCAATAAGGAGGATTTAGAAATTTCTACAGGAAAAATGGAAAAAGATGCTCATAACAGCTTAGCAGAATTACAAAGGCTGCAGCTAGAGCATCAAGTATTGAAATATGAGTGTTAAGTCAGGAACTTGTTTCTTCAAATTTTATGTTTGATTGTCATTTTTATTTTAGCTTGCATATTTGCTTGAGTTTACTCTTTTACTTACTGTGGAATTTTTTAGATTTTTAGTGAAATTTTCAATTTTTACCTTCAGATTTTTATTTAGTTTTGTTCTTTTAATCTTTTGAAGGGTTTTTAAAGGTCATATTATTGAATAATGAGGTCACAAGTAACATCATGAGCATAGTTTAGCATTTAAACCTCATTCAAAATGGAATTACTGACAAAAAAGTGCCAAATTTGGTTTTAAATTATTCTTGTAGCGCAACTGCCAAAAATTAACACTGCAACGCTACAAGAAAATCGTTTTTTTCCAGAATGGTCATTTTTCAGTCTGATTTTTTGGGGATTTCGCTCCTAAAGTGTTAAATAAATCATTGGTCACGTTTGATATGTGTTTTGCCAAGTTTTTTTATGTAAACAGGCGTCAGTCTCATGTGAGGGAGATTTCGGCAACTGTTCTGGCAACTGGATGCAAATTTCTGGCAAATGATGATAGTGAGCGAAATAAGGCAAGATTTTCAGGGAAGATGTTCTAAATTAAATATTATGGAGCTGATGGAGACACTAGAACCAACAATATCTGCCCAAAAACCGGAATTGTTGTTACAGAGCATGGTCGGGGTTTTCATAGTCACACAGGAAATTAGGGCTTCCTTATTTTTCCACTTGCAATCGAATTGGACGTGGAGGGACACTTGTATAGCTAAGGTGGACAATCTGACAGCTCAGGCCACAATTTTAAGCAACTATAGTTGAACATTTAAAAGGTATTCCGCGCTAAGCCATTATTGATGAACATTATGGAGCATTTTCTGTAGGCCCTGCCAGAGAGGATGTACCCTCTATTGGAGTTACAACTACTGCTAACCAGAGCATAGATTTAGAACTCTCTACCAAAGATAGTAAAGGATATTTTTGCAAAAGAAGAATTTAGCATAGTGAGTCTGAATTTGTTGCAGCTCGGTCAAAAGAAGTTACAGAAATGCATAATCTTTCAGGAATTAGAAGGTCTAAATTCAATTTCATGAATCTTTCAAGTCAGTTAAAGCTCAGGAATGCCTCAACGTTGAACTTCTGTGGTGAAAAATCACTGGAGGAATGCAAGGCAATATTGGAACCCATGGCTGAAGATAATGGTGCAGTTGCTTGCTCTGAGAATGTGATTACTAACAAAGGAGAGTATGATTTTAAGAATCATTCAAGCTCCCTATTTTCTTCATCTGCTATTTTATCTGGTAGAAACACAATTTCTCATGCAGCTCAGAATAATAGATGGATTATTAGGGATGTGGTGTTGAACAAATATATACCCCACAAATACTCTAATGATTTCTCCAAAGTTGAAAATAAAAATGAGGCTTTTGCTAGTTCAACAAAATTCATAAACAGATCCATGTCAAATGCATTTTTAGTCCCTATTTCTTCAGTAAAAATGCAATCCACACTGGATCTTCTGGCGGCCACTTACAATGATGTATCATATTCTGATGAACTGGGTGATATTGCCAAAAATGGTAAATGTCGTCCTGCTCATGAAGAGTGAGATGTTGAATTAGATAATGTTGACATTGCTCAGTTTGCATCTTTGGCTGGTAACTATCATTTGAGTAGTATTCTAGAAGAAAACACCCATCTTTCTTCACCTAGATCAGCTAGTAAAATTTCTATGGAAGGGACTGACAAAGATATCACAAGGGTACTTTTTTCTTCAGATAAGGTATCATCTCTACACACCAGGCAGAATGATTCTCTTTGTGACATCTTGAAGCAGAATACAGGTTTAAAGAAAGGGCCTCTACTAGCTTTGAGCCATTCTCCAAAAAGGAGGACATTTGTTTCTGACTCTGTAACAGACAATCATGGGAATATCCATGTCAATGGCCGAGAATTATTTTCACCAGAATCCAGTAACTTGCTAGAGCAGTCAATTCTAACTTCCCCACTCTGTTAGGCTTCAGTCAAAGAGACTCCTGGGGGCAAAGCACTACCAAGTATTCATTTTAGTGATGAAAAAAATTGAATTTGGAGAGACCTCTGAAAATATTTCTAAAACCAATGAAGGCATTCCCAGCATAACATTTTCCTCTGTAAAAGAGACCAAGAACATGACAGTTCCCACACTAAACAAAAATTATTCTATATTAGATGCTGGTGCAGTATCTAAATGTATTACTATGTGTCCTGAGGTGTTCTCAGTTATTGGTGAAAGCAGTGCAAATTTCTCTACAAGCTATTCCGAACAGCCATCTATTATTTGTGACCAACATGTAGCCAAGAAATTCCCTTTAGAAAATGATTTGAATGAGAACAGTAGAGAAGATTCAGACATTGTGTCAATGCCTTTTGTGGCTAATGTTTCATGTAAAGATGTTCATCATAATAGACAGGCTACTAAAGCAGGAAAGGGCAATATGCGAGGACCTGCAGCAGGATATGCTTTTCAAGAAAATATTCCTTTTACAGCAAATGCAATGGGGAAGGGAAGAACATCATCACTATGGAAACCTTGCAAAAGATTCATGAGACCACATGTATTCTGCCTGGAACATGTTCTTTTAATGCTTGAAGAATTTGAACATCATATCAAATTGGGTAATCAAGTCCTACAATCAGAAAAGGTTCCTCGATTGGATAGCAGACAACAAACTTTTGATGTTTTGCCTTCAGATGTTTCACAGAGCCCTCAAATGCAGACCAATTGAACTACATTTCATGAAGGAAATAGTGCAAATAATCTGTTGGTAAACACTTGTGGAGATATATAACAGTAAAGAAGCATCCAGTTTACAGTGAAATGCACAGATCACTGAGAATTCTGCTCAGTTTTTCCTGTTTTGGGTTATTGAATTAAAATGCCAACCACAAGCAAATGGACAAGAATTTTTGAAAACAAAAATATATTTTTGTTCATAAGATACCCATATACAAAAACCTCTCTCAGTTTTGCAACAGCTGTCAAGGTTTGAAAGATTCAGTTTAATCTTTGCAGCCTATTTTTCAGGGATTTTTAATATTTAATATTTTCCTGTTTTAGTGTTCATTTTGCGGGGAAGATTATGATTTATTGAAGATGAATTTTTAAAAACCAAGAGATTTTTTTTTCCATCATGGGCCCATTTAAAAAAACCTCTGTCATTTTTTACACAGGTGTCACCAATTGAGAGATATGGAAGCTTCTTTGACACCTATTTTCTAGAAATGCGCCATATTTGCCAGGAATCCGATTTGCTATTTTTAGTCAATTAGTTGAGTTAGTTAGTTAATGTAACTACTGGGTGGTTTCAATTTCGACCTAATGAAGGGGAGATAGAAATACTTCTTTGTAATTATAAAAGAGGGACAAAGGGACTGAAGAAGGGTTCAATTTTTGGGATAGCTTCAGGAGGTCTTCAGATTTGTTCATGAGTTAAGTATCAAAGCTCTTGTATGCATTTGATGATGAAATTATGACATATATGACACTTTTACCCTTCAGTTTCTGTGTTGGCTTCATTGTTGATCTTGTTTAGTTGCTTAACTGATATACTCATTACTGGTTTCAGTTTATATGCTGGTGATGCTTGTCTTTTATGAATGAACTTCAATACTATGTTCTGTTGGATCTTGTTGAATATATCATGCATCTTTGTCTTCTTTTGCTTATGATTTACTTACTATTTTGCTCATGAATGTATTCCCTTTCTGTCCCCAAAGTTTACAACTATTTAAACATTCCAGAAAACCTAAACCTACTTTACTTTACTGATTTTATTTGAGATTGTGTTGGCTTGTTTCTCTGGCCTTGGAAACAATTTCTGGCACAAACAATGAGAAAGATAACCTTCAGGTGTCCTATGAAACTTTGAGTGCAGAAAAGGACCAACTACAAAGCAGAATTGTTGAGTTAGAAGAGGAGAAGGCCACCACATAAGAAAGAGAAAAGCAATATCAGGTATAGGTGGCAGCCTTGGAAGAACATAATACTTCATTGACAACATCATTGAAGGATGCTATAGAACAAAAGACAGACTTCCAGCCGTTAAAAGAGCATGTTCTAACAGAAAGAAGAAAGACACACCATCTGCAAATATGTATTGAGGAAGAAAGATGTAAAATCTTACAGATAGATAGTAGACTAGAAGAGATTTTGGATACTACATCTTATTTTTTGGACAGATCTCAAGAGATTTTGGAGATTCTGACGGGAAGAATAGTGTGGATAGAAACAAATGAAGAACCTCCTACGGAGCTACCAGTTAAAGATCGGCATATTTTAAAGCAGGATTATGATTTATTGGAGTTTGCACTCAATACTGTGGAAGAATGCAAGAAAACTGTAAGGAAAATGAGAGGAGCATGTGCTGAATACTGCAAAAGGGTACTTGCTACATATAATAGATGCCATATTTTAGCAAAGAGGAGATTGGATGCAATTCCAGAGCATTAAGTGTTTGTAGAACATCTACAGAATAGATGTCAGGAAGATGAGCAGGAGATCCAACAGGCAAAGGATCTAGATGAACATATTTTAAAGAATGCAGTCACACATGCAACTGTAAGTATACACCTCCTGGAGGATCAGATGTGCCTCAGTCATGCAAGAATAGAAGGGGTAAGGAACCAAGCATCCAAATATGAGATAAATATCCATTTTCTTGAACCCTCAGGATTTGAAGGTATAGCAGCGGAGGCTCAGGCATGGAAAAAGTTCATCAATGATCAAGCAAGCCCATCTTCATAAAGTGTCTAAAATATTTTTGTTTTAAAATGTAATATATTGTATAAATTATGAGCACTTACTAAAAGACAAAATTTTGAGATTGAGAGGTTGGGGAAGCCTAAAGGTTTTGATTTTTTGTATAAATAAAGGAGAGTTTAGATGTAGAAGGGACTTCTTTCCCAAGAAATTTTTGAGAGTATATTTTAAGAAGAACTACTTCCTTTTACAATAAAGAATTACAAGTTTTTGCTGGAGAAAGTTTGGTGGAATGTTTCAAATGCTTTGCTATGGATCAGTTGAATGTGAACTATTTCATTTTCAGCTTATGTCCATTAACTATGAGATTGTTCTAACTCATTTCATTTCTGTTTATGTTATGGATGTCTTATAGTTTATTCTGTGAAATTTCCATTGTGAGTAATGAAGGTCGTCATAAACAATAAGCTATCTTGTTGTTCATATTTTTATTAATGTTCATGTGTTCTGAAATAAGTAACAACTATCTGTAACTTTTCTTAATACATGCACAGAAATACCTTACTCATTGATAACTGATAATTTTTTTCTCCTTGGGGATAGGTTAGTTAGTTGTAGTTATTTTTGGTTGTTTGTGATTTAGATGTGAGAGAGGTAAGAACCTATGCATCACATTGTGACACTCCTCATTATCTCTATAAATTTGCATTTTTTAGATAGGCACTTGCACATCATAACTTAAACACAAAAAAATAAAATATACGGTTGACCGGGCCGTAACTGATAAAACCTTTTAATTTGTTACTTGACCTATGGTAGTCGGACCGTAAACCGGATGGATTCCCCATACCAAATAGTAATGGGCTAGTTGGGAACATTTATTGGGGATAATCCCTAACTGTTGTTACCTGCAATTTTTCAAGCCTCAACAGTTTTTTTGCACTAGAAGGAGGGCCACCAGTGCATGGCTAGCCAAGGAAACTCATTTCCTCGAAATTACTCCATCGGTGACAATTCTGAAAGTATTTTGTTTCACAAATCCACTCCTGAAGATAAAGAGAAAGGGTATTTGTATCATGTAGATAACGAAGTGGTTGATGATTTAAGAAGAATTACTAGGGCATATGTGAAAAAAGTTGGAGGATTACCTATCATTTTTGTATTACCTAGAAGGGAGTATCAGAAGAAAGATCACCCTCAATTAGAAGCCTCGGTGTTGGTAGAAGATCTTGAAGAACTGGCAGAAGCATCCTTACAAGAAGTTGACCAACCTTTGAATCAATTGGATCCAAATTCACCTTACTGTTGACCTTTCCAGACCCCTATTCATTCACAACCTCATTCTCCACTCAGAATCATGGCTAATGTAAATGCAAACCAACCACCTCCACCGCCTGCTTGGAGAGCTACGTCACCTTTAAATTTGACACCTCCCTTGCATGATTTGTTTCAAGCTTTTGACAAGACGTTACCTAAGTTTGAACCAAGTGAAGGAGTTTTGGTAGATGATCATTTACAAAGTTTTTACTTGGCTATAGAAGAATTACGAGCTGGGGAGCATGAAGATGTAGTGTGTAGATTGTTTCCCCACACTCTGAAAGGAAAAGTAGCCTCATGGTATTTTGCACTTCCTGCAAATTCAATCATGGATTGGAACACATTTGAGAGAATGTTTAGAAGTAAATATGCAATTCACAAAACTCATGCAGCCTTAATGAAGGGGTTATGTGCTCTAAATAAAGAAAGAAAAGAAAAAGTACATGATTTCACTAAAAGATTTGCTGCTTACCTAAACAATTTTAATGCAGTAAATAAGCCATCTAAAAATGCTCTGATAGAATACTACACCTCAGCCCTTGGGGCTGACCTAGCCATGTTTTCCAAGAGATTAGTGAGACCTACATTAGCAGAAACTTATCAAGAAGCTGAGATGGAAAGCATAGAAAATTATCCTGTGTAGTCAAAAGAAAAGACTTTTGGAAGCAAGAAACATTTATTGCTGACTAAGCCTAAGGATGAGCAGTCACAGGATTTAGAAGGGATGATGGAGATGATGCAAAATTTATCCAACAGAGTGATAGATTTAGAGAAGGAAAAAGAGGCTCACAGATCATATAAGCCTTATTATAAGAAAAGGGAAGACAACAGTCAAACTAAGCCTCCTCCACATAGTCCTTCAACAATGAATTTAACTGATGTAGGCATGGATACTTTTTGTACTTTTCATCAACGGCCTCATTCTGAGAAGAATTTTCCCCAATGGATAAATACTATGACATTGGTAATGAATCAATTATTGGATTCCAAACTGACAGAAACTGGTAAAGAGGAAGAAAAGGATAATCAATCTACAGAAAAACAAGAGGAAGATACTTTAGTTTTATGGGACTGTGTTTCAATGTTTGATATAGAAGAAGAGAATTCTCTAAAACAGGAGGAAACATCAGAAACCAATGTGACAATAAGAAGTCAGAGTTTGTTAAAAGAAGATAATTCAATACTTCCTAAAATTAAGAAACTTCAAGAAAATATGAAGAAGATACAAAATATCACTACAACTATTAAAATACCTGAATTTACCATTTCAAGTCAAGATCCAAAGAAAATTAACATACGTGTTAATCCTATTGAAGATAATATTGATAATGGCAAGAGGAATCTCAAAGAGCATGAGATGGGGTATGATATTGTGGAAGACATTAAAAAGGCTAAGGCAAATATCTCATTTTTTGAAATGTGTAATTTACCTCAGCAGAAAGAGAAATTGTTAAAATCACTTGAAGTACCAGAAGAAGAGCTTCCCACTAACAACCAACCTGAAGAATAAATTTGTGAAGCAAGTGTGGAAGGTAAGTCTAAATATAAAACCCTAGCATTTCTTCTAACTTTTGAGATTTTCAACTATAATGTGCACAACTGTTTAGTGGACTCAGGAGCATCAGTCAATGTTATGCCGTGGTCAGTCTGCAAGAAAAATAATGGACAACCTAAACCATCTAATTGGCAAGTTATTCAATTAGACAGGACAACTGTGAAAGTAATAGGAGAAATGGAAGATGTTCTAATTCGCTTATCGACAGATGAGAGGGTATGTCAATACATCGACATTGTAGTAGCTGACATACCAAATTCTTATGGATTGGTTTTGAGTCAATATTGGGCAGCAAGGTTAGATGGATACTTTGCATCTGATTGGTCACATTTATGGTTGCCTTATAAGGGAATTCCAAATAAAAAAAAAGTATTAAGAGAACCTCAAATGAAATACAATGTTACTCAGTTAGAAGGAAAGAATGAGCCAGTAAACTCTATGTTGGGAAATTACTTCATTGAATTGGAACCTAGAAATCACCAAGCTGAAGAAGCCAGCAATACACCTGACACCCAGCCCGATCTCCTTCGATTTTCATGGGCTGATGAGATTAACTGTAAAATAGTAGATTTAGTTTCAGATGTATTTTTTAATTCAAGTTCAGTAGAAGTAGATAGTTTTTGGGCCCTTTATTTTGATGGATATAAAACATTGGAAGAATCAGGATTTGGCTGTGTCCTGATTGATCCAAAGAAAAATAAACATTTTCTTTCTTGTAGATTAGAATTCGAATGTACAAATAATACAACCGAGTATGAAGCACTAGTTCAGGGACTTTAAAAGGCGATAGAACTGAAGTGAAAAATATGAAAGTATATGGAGACTCTAAAATTGTTGTTAAGCAAATTCGAAATAAGATACACTATATTTCACCACATTTGAAATCCTATCAAAATGAAGTTTGGGATTTGCTTATAAACTTTCATGCATTCAATATTGTATCCATTCCTACATTAAAGAATGTGGCAGCTGATTTACTAGCTACCTCAGCTGCAAGTACCTTCTAATAATAGATGCTCTATTGAATTACTTTTCAGGCCTTTTGTTCTGGATATGATCACCAATCTACAGGTTTTTGATGATGATCAACAAATTTTGGAATGCTTGATGAATGATGAGACTTTTATAGGAGCAATAATAGATGATGAAGACCATCAAGCAGAATTAAAATTTGGGAATTTTATTTCTAAGGGATTCAGGACCCTAGAACGAATGTTTGACTTGAACAACAAGTTCAGAAAGCCAGCGAATGTCAAGACTCATAGCTCATCCTTGCAATTTGAGCTAATAAATTTGGGGACTGAAGTTGAACCCAGATATGTAATTTGGGAAAATGCTATTCTTTGGGCGAAAGAAGTAAGTTCATTAGTTTGTTCAAACATTACAAAGATGTGTTTTCTTGGACATATGAAGAGCTTAAAACTTATCACACAAATATTATACAACATGTCATCTTGATTAAAGCTGGAGTCAAGCCTTACCAACATCCTTTAAGGAAAATGCATCCAAAACTGGAACCTTTTGTTCAAAGTGAGGTGAAGAAATTGTTGGATGCTAAAATCATATTCAAATTCAGACATTCGGAATGGGTTTGTAATTTGGTTCCAGTAAGGAAGAAGTCAGGAGAGATCAGGCTCTGTGTAGATTTCAGAAACCTAAATCATGCGTCAGATAAAGACAACTATCTTGTCCCACCCATGGAGCAAATACCGCAGATGGTTTCACGTTCTGAATTGTTTTCATTATTAGATGGATTCTCTGGCTATAATCAAGTATTAGTAGCTGAAGAGGATAGGCTTAAAACCACATTCAGAACCATGTGGGGAACTTTTTCTTATAGGAGAATGCCCTTTGGACTCATAAATGATGGAGCTACTTTCCAGAGGGCCATGGATATAGCTTTCTATGATATAATTGGCCATAGTGTTGTGGTATATCTCGACGATGTCACAATATTTTCAAAAAAGATAGAGGAACATGCATTCCATCTGAAACAAATTTTCGAGCGTTGTCGAAAATATGGTATTTCACTGAATCCTAAGAAATGTGTGTTTGTGGTCATAGAGGAAAGCTACTGGGTCACATTGTTTCTAAGAAAGGGATCTCCATAGACCCATAAAGGATTAAAGCCATAGAGCAGATCCCTTTACCCCATAACAAAAAATGTATGCAATCATTCATGGGAACAATCAATTTTGTGCGAAGGTTTGTACCAGATTTTGCTCAAATTGTCAAACCTTTGCAGCAGATCGTTAAACAAAGTGTACAATTTAAATGGACTGATGTGGAAAAGAATGCATTTAGTAAGATAAAGACATCTATTGCTCATGCACCATCACTCAAAAGTCTGAATTTTGAAAAATATTTTATCCTGTACACTTTTGCATCCGATGATTCATTGGCAACGGTGCTTACACAGAAGGAAGATGGGGGATATGAGTATCCCATATCATTTATGAGCACTGGTCTACAGGGAGCTGAATTGAATTATCCAGCTGTTGATAAACAAGCTTATGCAGTTTTCAAGGACATACATACTTAAGAACCGTACTAAGGTAATAGTTCCACACCTAGCTATAAGATCTCTTTTTGTACAAAAGGAATTAGGAGAAAGAAGAGGCAACTGGATGACAGCCTTACAAGAATATGATCTTGAGTTCAAACCAGCATCCATAGTAAAAGGGGAAGGATTGTGTAAACTAATGGCTGAAGGTAAAGACAATGAAGAAAATAGTTGGGACAATGAAGCTGAGTTACAGATGGTGGATGTATGTCCTCTATTCATAGCTCTAGACTCCTGGTACCGAGACCTAGTTCATTACCTTCAAGAAGGATATATGCCGGAACATTGGAATCCCAAACAATGAAGAGCATTACATCTAAAATCAGCTTCATATCAGATAATTAACGGGGTATTATTTAGAAATAAATTATGATGGAGTTTTTCTCAGATGCTTAGACCAAGAAGATGCAAAGAACGTCATAACAGAATTACATGATGGGTCTGCTGGAGGTCATTTTTCCGGAGATACAACCTCGCATAATATTCTTAGAGCTGAATATTACTATCCTACACTATTTAAGGATGCTCATGCTCATGTTAGAAAGTTTGATGCTTGTCAAAGAGGTGGTGGAACACAAGCTAAAGCAGCAGGGCCTTTGGTGATGATAACAGAACCATTCGAACAATGGGGAATTGATATCATTGGAGAGATAAACCCCAATTCTTCCTTGCAGCACAAGTGCATTTTGACGGCATCTGACTACTTCACTAGATGGGTCGAGGCCATTCCGTTACGCAAAGTAAATGAAGATGCAGTCATGGATTTCTTACAAGATCACATTATGACCAGGTTTGGGGTTCCAATTTCCTTGGTTTTTTATAATGCTACTTACTTTTCTTCTATTAGATTAACTGCATTTGCTAATGAAAGAGGAATCAAGTTGCATTATTCTGCAAACTATTACCCACAAGGAAATGGCTTGGCAGAATCTACAAATAAGAATTTGATTAGAATTCTAAAGAAAACCATAATAGAGAATCAGAGAACTTGGAATTTAGCATTACTTAATGCTCTTTCGGCTGATAGAGTCACACCCAAGAATTCCTTAGGTGTGTCACCATACACTCTTGTTTACGGAAAAGACGTTATTCTTCCTCCCAACATTCTGTTACCATCTTCCATAATAGCTCAGGAATCTAGAGGTACCAATAATGAAATCCTATAGACTAAAATCTATAATCTTTTGAAGTTAGAAGAGTCTAGGTCCAAATCCAAAGAATGATCTAAGCATCGGCAAGAAGTAGTGAAACGTTGGTTTGATAAGCATAAAGTTGGAAACAAAGAATTCAAAGTGGGAGATATGGTTCTTAAGTGGGATCATCTGCATGATGAAAAGGGAAATCACACTAAGTTCCAACAGTTATGGGTAGGCCCTTTTCAAATTGCAGCCAAGCTTGGCCCCTCAACTTACAAGTTGCAAGACCTGCAGGGGTGGGAAGAGAACTTACCAGTTAATGGTTTAGTTCTCAAACCTTATTTTTCATGATTTTTATTTCTTGGTTCTCTTGTACATAAATAAACTGATTGGTTTGTTTTATTTTTGATTGTTTAGTTAGGGTTTGATTGATTTTAATAAAAAAGCACAACTTTTGGTTGCATGGAGTTCATCAAAATTCTGGATTAACTAAAATCCTTGATTATAAGACTGTGTACTATTGATTTATTTGAAAGAACTTCTTCTAGTTTAGCAGTTTTCCTAAATGGCTATGAACACATTGAAGTCCTACTTAATCCTTGTAAAATAACTCAGGATGAAAAGGTCTGGAATACTAATTCGAGGCTCCATCCATCTCACATTAAAAATGTCTTAGGGGGTGACAGCAAAAGACCCATGGAGAGGAAGCATGGTAAATAGTATATTATATTTAAATGATCCCATGCCAGGAATTGAAAGCCAAAAGGAAAATAAGAGTCAAAATCTCCTAAGAAAGTAATACGTATCAAAACAAAGTACTGAACCATATTAGTACAAGATTTGCAAAGTTCTTCTCCATCCGTGAGCTGAAAATTAAATACATCTCTCACACAAAAGGAAACTATGGACAGAGGAGCCTAAATAAACATTTCAGAAAGAAGGCATGCATGAGAACTCAAAAGAGGACAAAAGTGCAAAATGGCATGGGAATGAGGAACAAACGAATATTTATGTTTACCATATGTTACAATCCTGTGGTGTCTAAGCTGGTAGCTACCGAAGACAAAGGTAAAAAATGAAACTCATATCCCTGTCCTCAAAAGAGTTATCTAGACTTTGAAATCTTGGTTTCCATTTTCCCTAAATTGGACTATCATCAATTATTAAAAGTACATACATCTGCCATTTGGGAAACCCAAACATCTAGAAGAATGCAACATGTTGGTATTATCAAAACAGTCTGTTGCTCAAAGAAGAAATTGTCCAGATATCTGTGTTCACCAAGTAGTCGCCAATTGTTGCAGCTGCAACTATTTCCCAAATTTCTAAAAAAATTTGGACCCTCCTTTTGATTTTTTCTGGCTCAGATTTGTTTAATTTCTTTAAAGTTGTCTTGGAAGTCTGGTTTTTCTACTTAAAATTGACCTTTGGGAAGTCAGATGATTAGTTGACTGTTTTTCTGTTGTTTTGAAGGTTAAACGAGTTAGTATTACCGTCGCCCAGCCGAAAGTCTTTCGTTTTATTTGAAAACTTAACGTTTTGATTTTTCAATGATTTTATTTATCGCTGTCGGAAGTCAGTTGAAGAATGAATCGGGGCATTAGTCCTCTATGCCACCGATGTTTCAGGGGCAAACAATGAACATCCCGATGATTAGTCCTTTTTCTCGCTGATCAGTGCTTTTATGTCCTTTTTTGTTTTATTTTCTCAGACTAATTGTTTTGACTGTCGATGATCATGTTTTTTATCTCTTTCAGAACTTTTTTTAACATTGGATCAGAGGGTTTGTCGTTTGTATCATTGACACTGCAAAATATATTGTGTCTTGAAGTTTTGATGTGTTAGTGAGTAGTCCTTCTGATCGTCGATGCATAACAATCACCAACACTACAGCGGCGTTTAGTGTTCAGAATCATCGACACTTCGACAGCGCTTAAGCTTGCATCGCCGACACTGTGGGAACTTGAGGTTTAATTCACTGACCCATAGCATGTAGAGATTTCAACCGTCGACAGGTTTTATGATTCACGAAACCCACAGTTGGTTTGTTTCCTACCATTGCGGCTGCCTATGGAACTATCCACCCAACGTCTAGTGCTTTCGACCGTCGATAGGGTTTTTGCCCGCCGATAAGTTTTTTTTCCTGCCGATTATTTTACCGAGGGTTTATATAAGAGGTGGAGCAGTAGTTTATTATTATCCTTGATTGAAAATCATGTCTGCTCCAGTCCTCGTCGATTGAGCTGTACTATCGTTGCTCAACTGTCCGAGTTTCATTCGATTGGCTTGCTGCCGTGGAGGTTTCGGGTCATCTCGCCAATTGCATAGCGTTTTTCCAGGTAGGCAAACCACGGTTTCCTCTTTTTTGATCCTTATTGGTTGTTTTGGGAACCATGGTTTTCCCTGGTTAGGTTTTCCTGCTTAGATTTTTGCGTGGATTTTCCCACTTAAGGCTGATCTTCTTCGTCGTAATGCTTACATAACATTTTAAAGGTCTAGGATTTAACTGTTATAGCTAGCTATTCACATTCGTTTCTTTTGACCCCACGGGATTGAGCCGTTATGTATGCTTTACCTTTGTCTGAAAGATTGAGGGCCTGGTGCATACAAGTGTTACGCTATCTGCACCACCCATTTTTTTTGGGTTGTTCATGGTCATCCAGGGGGGGTTTATTTTTGTATGCGTTTACCTTATTTTCGTGGGATGACAGGGGTT
The DNA here is from genome assembly GCA_001517045.1 of Pseudotsuga menziesii. Lineage (NCBI taxonomy): Eukaryota > Viridiplantae > Streptophyta > Pinopsida > Pinales > Pinaceae > Pseudotsuga > Pseudotsuga menziesii. The sequence continues at coordinate 328,798 of LPNX011039799.1, forward strand.
TTATTTTTTATCGAGTTGGGGTTCTCCACGATGGGGATCAGTATAAGGTCTAGTGGTTTGAGGTTTAATAGTAGCAACAATGCGGTCCACGTTTTATTGAGGAGTTAGATTATTTTGAATACAATCTAGATTAAATGATGATTTTTCTATTAGGGTTTTTTTCTTAGTTGCAGACGATGGACTTAGAGGATTTTAAGACACAACTTGCAGGAGTTTCTTTTCCTTGTCATTTTTTCTTTTCATACATTAATACTCTGTATTGTTTATTTTTAAGAATTCATATGGAATAGGTGAATAGGTTGATATATTTTTTCTTCATTTCTAAAACACTTACTATAAGCTCAAATGGTCTAAGAACATACTGTGTTTATGAAAGGGTGATTGTTGCAAAGGAGATATGTCTAAAAGACAAAAGAAGAAGGCTCCGGTTGTGGAAGGAGAACCAGAGGTTGAAATCATCACCAAGTTTGAATACATATACGAAGATACCAAAGATACCACCGAGGTAGAGCCTGATTATAAATGGGGTGAAATATACAGGATGATTGTAAATCAAAATATTCTTGATGCAGGATTTGAACAGCTGACTATTTATGCAAATATCGAGAAATCAGCTCTTATGAAAGTAGCCACAAGACCGGAGTTGTTCCCATGCTCAGAGTTGATCAGTTGGATTCTTCCTAGGGGCACATATGTAACTACGATGATCTTGGAAAATAATGCTAAATAGGGCTACACTGCATACAGCCCTGCTTATGTCTCCATGGCATATCATCTACCTCCTGCTCAGATTTACCTAACGAAAAGTTGGTTGAAAGAAACAGTTATAGACCTTGTAGAAACAGTAAAAATAAAGATGATACCAAGGAAGAAATTTCGAACCAGTCCGTCAAGAGAATATAATACATCCACTCTCTGGACCCGTTATAGATTTATAGCACTGATGCTGAATAGAACTTTTGGAAGAGCTCACAGAAAAAGATTCAAATTGGGATGGATACCAATTTTTTTCTATGTGGCCACTCAAGGAACCATATTCAATTGGTCAAACATACTGTCCAATAGCCTCTGAGCATGCATATCTTTAGCTTTGGGAGGGGTATCACAGAAGAAGTCAGAGTTCTACATGAGCTCTATCTTAGTTGATAGCATACTATGTACCCAATATTTTCTAGCCTTGAGGTGTAATTGGGATAGGGACAGGACCTCGGTATACACTACATATAAATTATTTTGGGCACACAAATACCATGTCTACTATAGATAAATATGTGAACACTTCATTATGCCATTGTACACTCTAATTTTCCTGACCGAGTGCAACTGCATGTCTGAAGAGGCATTCAACCTCATTGAGGAATATGGAGACTATTATTTAACTAAGGATTGTATGTATATCAGAATGTATGGGTGTTCTAGAGCACCTTCTCTACTCCCTAAATATTCCACTGATTATGTGCTGCATAAAGAGGTAGTAAGGTAGGTATATCTTGATGGTGCGGGGAGTTTTTTGTTTGAGCATAAAAAGGCAGCATTTCCTGCCATACCTTTCTAGCTAGGGAGTTATAAGTTTTCAAAGGTAAAACAAACTGCAAAATTTGTGCAGGAGCTGGAGTACTTCTATTTTAGTGAGATGAACTTTCACAAGAATGACTCCCGGAATAAGGTAGCAGAGCACTGCAAGGAGGTAAGCATTCATTTTGAGTATACCAACTTCTAGGACAAAGATGAGGAAACCTTCAGGAGTGAAAAGAACATGAGTGCCTTAAAGAAGAGATTTAAACAGAAAATCAGTACTATGGGGGAAAAAGGAAAAACTGCATAGAAGACTAAGACAGCTGAAGAAGAAGAGGCCAAAAAGAGGGAAGAAGATGCTAGAAGGCTAGCAAAAGAGGCAGATAGTTGGCTAAAGAATGAAGAAGAAGAAATAAAGAGAGTTGCAGAGGAAGCAACAAAGAAGGAAGAGGAGGAAAGAAAGAGGAAGGAAGAAGCAAAGATAAAGAAAAGACAAGATGGAAGTGAGGGTCTAAGATTAACAGGATCTAAAAAAGATCAATAGACTACTGACCAGGTGGATACACAAGGGGAACATGATCATACAGATCAAGGGAATGGACAAGATAATCTTGATCCCCGGGAGCCTGTTGCAACTTCTGGTAGCACTCAAGGGTAAGCTATGTTTTCTGGAATGAATTTGATCCCTTTCATGCAGAAACAAGGGGAGGAGGTACTTGATTTCAGCACCATTTTCTATGAAAAGGAGAAGAAAATGATTATTAAAAGAACCGAGAAAAAGGTTGAAATAGGAGGACAATCAGGAAAGATGATCACTGACAAGACTTTGGTGTATGGGACAGATGCAGATCCAAGATTGATAGCAAGAGATGGGGTGGAGTTAAACCAAGATATTGAAGATAATGTAGATAGGATGATGACGGATCTTGAGAAGTCCAAAAAGAATGCAGCTCAATTAAAAGAAACACTGAAGAAAGAGAGAGATGAAGGTCATAAGTTGAAGAGGAAATTTGACGATATGCAGAATGAAGTAAGGACTTCAAAGACTGAACTTCAGACTCTGTAGGCCAATAAGTAGGCTTTAGAAATTTATGTAGAAAAAATGGAAAAAGATGCTCAGAACAGCTTAGCAGAATTACAAAGGCTATAGCTAGAGCATCAAGTATTGAAATATGAGAAAGATAACCTTCAGGTGTCCTATGAAACTCTGAGTGCAGAAAAGGACCAGCTACAAAGCAGAATTGCTGAGTTAGAAGAGGAGAAGGCCACCATAGAAAAAGAAAAGAAAAGCAATATCAGGTATAGGTGGTCGCCTTGGAAGAACAGAATAAAGATGTAAAATCTTACAGATAGATGTAAAATCCACCATCTTCAAATATGTATTGAGGAAGAAAGATGTAAAATCTTACAGATAGATAGTAGACTAGAATAGATTTTGGATACTACATCTTACTTTTTGGACAGATCTGAAGATATTTTGGAGATTCTAATGGGAAGAATAGTGTGGATAGAAACAAATGAAGAACCTCCTGCATACTTACGATTTAAAGATTGACATAGTTTAAAGCAGGATTACGATTTATTTGAGTTTGCAATCAATACTGTGAAAGAATTCAAGAAAACTGTAAGGAAAACGAGAGGAGCATGTGCTGAATATTGTAGAAGGGTACTTGCTACATATAATAGATGCCAGATTTCAGCAGAGAGGAGATTGGACGCAATGCCAGAGCATAAAGTGTTCATAGAGAATCTACAGAATAGATGTCAGGAAGATGAGCAAGAGATCCAACAGGAAAATGATCTAGATGAACATAATTTAAAGAATGCAGTCGCACATGCAGCTATAAGTATACACCTCTTGCAGGATCAGCTGTGCCTCAGTACTGCAAGAATAGAAGGGGTAAGGAACCAGGCATCCAAATATGAGATAAATATCCATTTTCTTGAACCCTCAGTATTTGAAGGTATAGCAGCGGAGGCTTAGGCATGGAAAAAGTTCATCAATGATCAAGCGGGCCCATCTTCATAAAGTGTCTAAAAGATTTTTGTTTTAAAATGTAATATATTGTATAAATTATGAGCACTTACTAAAAGACAAAATTTTGAGATTGAGAGGTTGGGGAAGCCCAAAGGTCATTGAGGGGCAGCCCAAAGGTTTTGTTTTTTTGTATAAATATAGGAGAGTTTAGATGTAGAAGGGACTTCTTTCCCAAGCAATTTTTGAGAGTATATTGTAAGAAGAACTACTTCCTTTTACAATAAAGAATCACAAGTTTCTGCTGGAAAAAGTTTGGTGGATTGTTTCAAATGCTTTGCTATGGATCAGTTGAATGTGAACTATTTCATTTTCAGCTTATGTCCATTAACTGTGAGATCGTTCTAACTCATTGCATTTCTGTTTATGTTATGAATGTCTTATAGTTTATTATGTGAAATTTCCACTGTGATTAATGAAGGTCGTCATAAACAATAAGCGATCTTGTTGTTGATATTTTTATTAATGTTCATGTGTTCTAAAATAAGTAATAGCTATCTGTAATTTTTCTTAATACATGCAGAGAAATACATTACTCATTAATAACTGATAATTTTTTGCTCCCTGGGGATAGGTTAGTTAGTTGTAGTTATTTTCTAGTTGTTTGTGATTTAGATGCGAGAGAGGTAATACGAGAGGTAAGAACCTACACATCACATTGTGACACTCCTCATTATCTCTATCAATTTGCCTTTTTTAGATAGTCACTTGCACATCACAACTTAAACACAAAAAACTAAAATATATGGTGGACTGGGCCGTAACCAGTAAAACCTTTTAATTTGTTACTTGACCTATGGTAGTCGGACCATAAACCGGATGGATTCCCCATACCAAACAGTAACGGGCTAGTTGAGAACGTTTATTGGGGAGAATCCCTAACTGTTGTTACCTACGATTTTCCAGGCCTCAACATGATCTTATGATCGTATGCATATTTTCTTGTCTCAAGTACCCTTGCTTCCGTACCATACTGCGTATAAACTCTATACTAATCTTCTCTTGCTTAATCATTAAGTGAAAATCATTATCACGCACTGCAAACAATAAATCTTTCAAATCCAAGATATTTCATTACGTTTAACTGACCTTTCACATACTCCAAGAGATGAACGAATTATATACAGATCACATTAATCCCAAGTTATAGATATATATACTACATCATCAAAATAGGGAAGTCAAAATATCATTTGAGAAGATTTGGTCAATAAATAGAGCCACCTATTGAGGCAAACATTATTTGAACCTCATTTATGGTTTTTTAGGTGCACAAAAATTGCACTCATAAGCGTCATTATTTTCCCTCTCATGGCTACCGAAGAAAAAAATCACAACATGGTGATATCAAAGCCCAGAATGGGAAGAGATAGGAATATAAGTTGGTAGTGCTACTTTCAATGAAGGGCCTATAGTCTCTGAAGAGACATGGGATTGGTGAATATTAGGCATTGCCTTCTATTTCTCTACTCACTACGACTTACATAAGGTATCATTATTTGTTTACCCTTCCTCTCAATTGTCTTCCATCATCATGAGTAACGAAATTGAAACGGGTTTATTCTTGAGGCTTCTAGATATGGTACTATGCTATATCTTTTTAAACAGGCTATCAAATGCTATGTTCTTTCTCATAGATAGATATTTCTCTACACCCGAATTCCTCAACTCACCATCTTTCCCCCATGGATCCTTTTAGATGATCATAATAAGGAGGAGGTTAGGATCAATCCTTTTAGACTGAATTTGGTTGTAAATGAAAGACTGGAGAATATAATCTCCAACATTTTACTAAAGCATTCTTTAGACTTGGAAGCTTTTCACCTTTATGACGATTTCCAATTTAGCCACCAAAACGTATGGAAATGGTTCCACCTTTTTAGCTTGTCCAACAATGTCATTGTGTATAAAGAACTTTTGTCTAACATCAATGAGCAAAATTACATTTTCATTTATCTTAAACCTTCATTTCCAGCAGCTTCATCAGATATATAAATCTCGTTGTTCATAGATTCATATATAATAAATGAATCTAACATATATAAAAAATAATAATTTGCATTAACATATTTCATTACTCTGGTTGTTGTTATTTACGATTTTTGATATTTGGGATTTCGAAACATGTTCAGATTTAACATTTCGTTCTTTTCAACTTCCATTAATGTTCTTCTTTACAAATTGTTTTTTTCCACTTTCCAAACAATGCCATTGCACGTATTTAAATTGTTAAAATGTCTTTAATTATTTCCATACGCATTGAAATACTTTTTTAAGTGCAATTCTTAAGACTTTTTAAAATAACTGTGTTTAAATATGTGCCATTTGATACCATGTACACTATTCCTATTTGTATTTGGTCATACAAAGAAAGTGCCAATTCATTGAACGCAGATATATGTATTTCATCGTGAAAAGCATTAACAAGGTCAGATACAAACACTTTTCCAGAGTGTTGTTGGTTGTTAAATTAATGTATGTTTTTCTTGGCAATAACTTGGCCTTGAATGTTCCAAACTCTGTTATAATAGGAGAGTGATGTGAATGGGATATTCAATCCAACAAAGCTAGGGTTTTCATTTATTGAGCTAGTTTTGACTAGAACAAAGGAACTACTCTCTGGAGGAGAAGGTACAAATAAGTGGTAAGGTGCAAGATCTCCAATAATTGTTGCATCCACTATGACAACCTCGAGTGCAACCAATGCCAAAGTCCTGTGAGATGAAGTATGTTAGAAATGAATGGAAGAGAAAAACATTGGATGCATCAACAGTGTGCAACTAATTGAGAGAAAAAGAATGAAGAAATTAAACGTACGTTACATTATGTACAATGTTACATTAACATTGGGTAATTTTGATTATAGTTCCTTCTTTTAGTTGTCAATTTTCTACGAGATCACTATATATAACTCCAAGTAGTATCTCATACTTGTGAAATCCGTTCGAGATAGAGATTCGAAACGAAATACATGATGAGTTGACTAAGTTCACTTGGTTTAAAGCGTGAGGTAATACTAGTTTGTGTGAGGTAATACTAATTGACAAACTAGTATTAGAAATCAATAACCATTTATCAGTTGTAATAAAATAGTATGTAAATTGAATATATACATTTTTTCAATGTACATTTCATATGTCAAGCTTGTAATGGAAAATCAGTATATAAATCAACGCATTTTATCCATTGATTTTCCATTTTCGACATTTTGCATTCCGCAAATCCTATGTTTTGCATTAAAGAACACCTGATTTTCCAATTTGCAAATTCCCAATTTTCAATTTCCAACATTTCAAATTCCGGAAATCCTATGTTCTATGTTTTCTAACAAGAAACACCCTATGTTCCAATTTCCAATTCCCCAATTTCTAAGTTGCAATGTTTCCAATATCAAAAGTTTAATTTTTTCAAATAAAAAAATGTCGAAGTTCCTATTTGCGATTTTTGACCTCCGGGTACCATAAATCGAAAAAATTCAATTAGGTGATCTATATAAAACCATGCTTTAGTTTGTATAATTTAGACTTTTCTGATTTCAAGTTATATTTTTTATGTTCGCATTCTTTTCTCTATGCCACAAATGTTTATGGTACCCAGAGGTCATATAGAGACAGGGTCCTGCGTGTCCTGGACTTCCTTAACTATATACAACAGGGTCCTGCGTGTCCTGGATTTCCTTAACTATACAATAAGGCCCAAAGAATTCCTCGTCTAAATATAATAGACTGGGCTTTAAGGCCAGGATACCCACTTTCCCCATAGAAGCATCCACTTTCTCCACAGAAGCATCCGCTTTCCCCACAGAAGCATCAGATTCACGAGCTCATTTTGAAAGCTGACTAAATGCTCTCGGAATTCGAACAGGCGTTGTAGATGCAGCAGGAACTGTAGGGTCAACATTCATTGAATAAAATGGAGCCATAGAGACACTTCCACTACCTCCATCACCCAAGGAGTCAAACCCCTGAGCTAATTTTTTCCAAATGTCCATAACATTTTTTTGCGTTATGACCATATCTAATTCCACCATTTTGGTGGTATCCTATGAAATAGCCAACTTAGTATGGTTCCATCTAGCTAGCATTTCCTCCATGAGCGTTCCCATCATGTTTTTTACGATCCAATAGTGATTAGGGCTACCACCATCAGTATCACGAGAAAGGTTCTCCTTTCCAAGTCTGGTTTCCCAGTCTTCTATTATTGACTGAACTTGTAGAGAAATTTCATTGTTATAACCATCTACCTTTTTCACCCGCGCCGCTCATTGCGAATGACCACCACCTCTCGCAGAATGATGAGATGTTACACGCTACTTCGACATAGTATGATGTTTTAGGTGCAGAAGAAAACCTAGCAAAGGAAGACACAAAAGTTTTTGCAACAAAATATGGAAAAAACAAAAGTTCCACAAGACCCGAGCAACCAGCCAAGAAATAACTGAACGAAATGAGGGAGAAAGGCTCATAACCATGCTAAAACCAACACAAGGCACGACAACCATTAATGGCGACAAAGTATTATTGTACCACTTCCAGTCCCTCACCAAGCCAAATTGCAATGTAATGATATAATGAAATGACAGCCGAGTCAAATTGTGGCTTAAATGAGTACTGAAAAACTTTGTTGACAGGGTCTAATTAATGTCATATCAGATGAAATGGAAAGAGACAAAGAGGATTAGCCATACCAGCCATCGTGCATATATAAAAATTGTTATAAACTTGGCAGAGAAACAAGCTATGCAGAAAGAATACCAACAAACACAATCAACTCCTTTTTCACAATGTTTATTTGACCGATCAACTGCATGCCGCCTTCTTAGGTCCCCCCCAATCACGAGATATAATAACCGGAAAATCTAATCATCACTTTGTTGTACCTAAAATCACAAATTGAACCTGTTGTAGCAATGGAAGCGCCACTCTTCATGATGGACGTGACTACCGAATCAGCGATAATCCCAGCATTAAAACTCAACTGATGACCAAGTTGGCCAGCCTGGACAACAAGACCCGCTTCATTAAAGCATAATAACTACAGAATAGGTGGCAATGTGATCAGATGACAAGCACATCGTGGTTTTTCCACAATAGCTCTGTCCATTCTAGGAAAAAACTATCCATTGAGCTGCAGATCATTTAATGCAGCTGCAACAAGATTGATCACCGTTGGATCTCAAGCAGCTCAAGATCCAACAATCATCAAATTCGCTACAGCCGCATTAAATTCTCTGCAGCTCAATAGATAGCTCTTACCATCCACTCCATCCTTTCCAATTTGACTCTCATCATCTGCATCCAAAGTTAAATTTCATATTTATTAATAGAAATAATTGTTATTATTCAATTTATAAACTTCATATACCATAAGATAAATATAAATGGAATACAATTACAAAAAACTGTTTCTTAGAAATTTACTATGTAAATTTAAAATTATTATTCTTTAAAATTATTAAAATTTCATGACTTTTTAACTCATATCTCTAAATTAAATAAAATCATATAATTTCCAATATATATAAACAAATTCCCATTTTTGAATACAATGCCTGATTTCTGAAATTGGATATTAAGAACGGGAAATTCCAGTTCTTGTTAGGGTTATTTGCGGTATGTGTGATTTACTATATTATCCAATAAGGAACATCATATGTTCTGATATGCCATTCCACAATTTTTGACATTTTGAAATCCAAAAATCCTATTGTTTCAAATCAAGAAAATATCCATGTTCTGATTTGTGATATTTGACATTTCAAAATCTGGAAATACTATGTTTTCCAAGAAGGAACACCATATTTTTAATTTCTGACGTTTTGGATTTCGAAAATGCTACATGTGAAAATCCAAAAATCCTATGTGTTCAAATATGAACATGTCCATGTTCCTATTTTCGATTTCCGACATTTTGGAATTTGGAAATCTGTCCTATGTTTTCCAATAAGGGACATGCTATGTTCCGGTTTCCAATTTTGCGACATATCCAAAAATCCTGTTCGAATACAAACATGTCCATGTTCCTATTTCCAATTTCCAACATTTCAAAATCTGAAAATCTATCTCCTATGTTTTCCCATAAGGAACACCATATGTTCCGATTTTCAATTCCCCAATTTAGGATTTGAGAATAAGGAACATCCAATGTTCTATTTCCGATTTCGCAACATTTTGGATTGCAGAAATCCTATGTCCTATGTTTTCCAATAAACAACACTATATGTTTTCCCCAAGAGCTGATTTCTGGTTTCAATTTTTAGGTTTTATTTTCACTTTTCATATTTTTTTCGCAGAAGTTATTCCTCCGCTAAGTCCATCCTTGTTTTAAACTTGCTCTGTGTTATTTTTCATCGGTCTGCCTCTAAAAAGTGAACATACAATTTCCGAAATCCGAAATGTCAAAAATCAGAAATCGGACACTTAATTTGTTTCTTCCTTAATCCCACTTTTCGCTTAAAATAAACTGAAAGCGATAACTACTACTGTAACACAAATTACTACTAACTAACTATATAAGGACACTTAAACAGACTGAGTAATGATTTCAAGGTAAAAGTATTGTAGGATAAAACGAATAAAAGAAAACACTCAATTAATGTGCACACATGCAAATCAAGATTTATCTTTCAACTTACTTTAGAGAAACTTAACAAAATAAAATTGCAAAGAACAATATCCAAAGTGTTAAAAACACACAAATTGCAAGTACCCAATAACACAATGTCTATTTGTCTTTAAATAAGATTACAAAGATACGAGAATAAATTCTACGTTTCTGCAAGGGAGGAGCACCACTTTCCAAATAGCTCCAAAATGTCATAGACTTCCTGAAAATGAGCATTCCTCAACTGAATTTCAGTCTTGCAAATTTTGGAGGAAATCTCCTCCTCTCTCATTTTCTTCCATTGTTTAATGAACACCTTTATCCGAACTATTGAAGCATGGGGAGCTTTTATCTATTTCTCAATTTCTTGCACCGTCGGCTGACTGATTTGTTAGATCAACTATTTCGAATCATCACCGATTCCTTTTGAACTTCTTCAAAATGAAGTTGGTGCAAAGGTGCCTCATTGATAAGATCCAAAAACAAGAAATCTCAAATAGGTTAGAAAATTCTTTGAATCTAACCACCTTTGTTCACAAACCATTTGTCCTGCAATGATTAAACCTTCAACTCAATCACAAATACCCTCCCATGTCTCAATGGAAACTTCAATGGTTTTCAGCTATAACTTGTCTAAGATTGGCAAGCCATCAGGTCTTTCCTTAATATGATTTTTCCAACCTGTTACTTGTCGCTAAAGTAGCAGATGCTTTTCTTGTCTGATCATGGTGATCCTCAACAGTTTCAAAATGCTTTCTAAACTTGTCATACAACCTTGCATCTCATCAAAGGAAATATACAAATCTATCACAGCCTGCCGGAACTCTTCCTGCACTTTACAGACTCACTTGTTTGAAATCCTTAGGTGTAATATCAAGAAAAGATGAGGATTTCGAGGCTAGTTGAGAATATTTCACCTGCTGATTGACAAGAGCAATTTTCTTTGCTCGTTGTTGATTCACAACATCTGCATTCTCAAGCTGGTGCTTCAGTTCTTTAGCTTTCATCTTCCATTGCTCCACTATGTCTTCATGTTTTCACTTCAACTCGCCAATTTCGTGTTCACGCCTCTTTTATGCTTCTGCTAAGTCCTGTTTCAACTTCTGCAATTCCTTCTCTTTTTCACCAAAATCCAAACTTAATTGAGAAATTGAGTTAAAATTAGCTCCAAGGAAAACTCCCATGGCAGCTGTTGGGCTACGTGCCAACTCGATTGTGGGGAAGAAGAAGAAAATTAAGTATAGTTGGCATGCCAACTGCTGCAAGCGTCTTCATATGGACTGCGACATCTCTACCACTTGTCTCATCGATGGCCGCCGATTTGGCAAGTTCTTCGTACACAGAAAACCAATTCCCAACATGCTCAACATTTTCTCTCTACAACGAATCGCACTACCTTAACCTTCAGCGTCAGCTTGTAGAATTCGCATGTCCAATACTCCCTGCTCCACCTCTTGGTGCAGCAACACTCGCCATTCGTCTAGCTCGCTGATCATTAATTTGCTGCGGATCCATCCCACGATATCAAGGCTTTCTCCATATTCGATTTCGCCCGTTGCTCTCTTGCCACTTACAAGCTCCAACAACACCACCCCGAAGCTGTATACATCACTCTTTTGGTTCACCTTCATACCCATGCAGTACTCTGCACATCAATACCAATACCGATGATGTATGAGCTCTCACACCTACTCTTATTGTTTAATCAATCAATCATACTTGCAGGGAAACAGATTTGAATTGAAGTGTTAGAAATCGGGAATAGCATACAATACTTTACCTGGGGCAATGTAGCCATGAGAACCAGTAAAACCAGAAACTGTCAAACCAACCCCTCCAGGCTTCAACGGATGATGATGAGATAATATTCTCTTGGCTAAACCAAAATCTGCAATCTTGGCTTCAAACTCCGAGTCCAGCAATATATTACTCGATTTCACATCTCTATGCAATATTGGAGGCCTACAATCATTATGCAAATAGTGGAGCCCACGAGCTATACCATCTGCAATCTTTTGCCGGACTGGCCACTCCAATATCGCCATAGATTCCTATCCATGAAGGCACTCAAATAGGCTTCCATTTTGTATGTATTCAAATACCAATAACTTGAAATCCGAATCTGCACTCGAGATGCAACACAGGAGCTTTAAGATGTTGGCATGTCTGATCAACCCCAAGGTATCAACCTCTGCTTCAAATTCATTTAGCTTCTTCAAAATCTTCTTCACGGCTACCTCCTGCCTGTTCTGGAGAGTGA
>LPNX011039799.1:341393-381298 GCA_001517045.1 Pseudotsuga menziesii
TTGAAACACTAAAACACTAAAATTGCCATGGCTAACCCCAGAACTGAGACTAAAATTATGGGCAACTGATGATGTAGATCTATTTTCTTTGACGAACATGGTCTTAACCTAAACTTGAAAGCCGTATTACCACATAGGCCTGGATTGCCAAGAAAACTATCTTTATAGGCCAAACCCTTGAAAGATTCTGGAATTGAGCCAGACAAGTGGTTGCCAGATACATTGAAAGTGTCTAACCTTAGGGTCCCTAGTTCAGGGGGGATTCTTCCCGCAAAAAGATTGTTTGACAGGTCCAGGGTGTGTAAATTGAACATGGAGCCTAACCATGCAGGAATTTCGCCTGTTAACCGGTTGTTGGCAATATTGAGTGTACTAAGTTGTGCCAATGACATATTCCCTTTTGGAATTTCCCCAGACAGTGAATTGTGATCAAGCTGGATGCTAAGGACTGAACTCAAGCTTGTAAGCTCATTGGGAAGAGGTCCATGCAGTCTGTTATTGCTTGCACTAAAGTTAAGGAGATTCTTGAGCTGTCCGATATGTGGAGGAATGATTCCGCTGAACCCATTGTTGGCCATCTCTAGCCATTGCAGCTTCTTTGCTGCGCCAATCTCTACGGGAATGTGGCCTTCAAACATATTATTATAGATCATCAATTCCACAAGTTTTGGAGAGCTCCATAACGCCAAAGGGACCTCACCACTTAGCTGATTTCTATAGAGTAATGCGTAGTCCAGACTGCTGCAAGACTCTAAGCATTGCAAGCTTCCATTAAAACTGTTTGAAAATATAACCAACGAAGAAAGATTTTTTCCCTTGCATAGATTTCTAGGAAGAGGACCACTGAAATTGTTTGTTGAAACATCAACAAGATAAAGAACAGAATGTGTACCCAAATTCTGTGTCAACCGCCCAGTAAGCTTGTTCATCGAAAGATCCAAGTATGTCAGGTTAACCAGCATTCCTAGATGTGTAGGGACAGATTCCGTGAGGCTGTTCTCGGACAAACACAATACTTCCAAATGGGACAGATTTGCAATTGTTTCAGGAATCGTTCCATTCAGCTCATTCATTGAAAAGTCGAGTGAACGCATGCTCCTCAGCTCGTGAATATTGTCTGGGATTTGTCCAGATAGCTTGTTGCTCCAGAGATCGATTTCTGTCATCTTGGACAACCTCATCAAACAGGTAGGAATGTGGCCCGAGAGATGATTGATGGAGAGATCTAGGCTCCTGAGCTCCGTCAAATTACCCAACGAAGATGGGATTTCTCCTCCGAAACTGCAGCTATTCAGCCATAACAGCTGCAGGTGCCTCAAATTGCCAAGAAAAGCAGGAATTGATCCACTCAGGTGAAGATTATGGTTGAGACACAGTGTCTCTAGGTTGGGCAACATGCCGAAGCCTGGAGGAATGTGTCCAGAAAATTTGTTAGATGACAAGTTAAGATGCCGCAACTCGCCCAATGTATTGATGTCATGCGGCAAGTTTCCCACAAGCAGGTTCGCTGACAAATCCAGCATCTGCAAATGCTTGCAACCCAGCAATCTATCGGGGAATAGACCTTGGAAATAGTTCGATTGCAGTATCAACTCAGTCAGATTATGAAAGCCACATGTAGAAGAAGTCAAGCGTCCCGCAATGAAAGTCTTGGAGAGATTAAGTTTAGTACGACATTGAATCCGTTACAAAATACTCCACTCCAACCGCATGGGTTTTCATGAGACGCATTCCAATTGCTCAAAGCATTATGGGTATCATTCCAATCCATTTCTTTTATCTGCAGGAGGATTCTTCCTTCGTTAGATATGGCATTGCAATGAAGAAGAATTAGCAAGAAACTGAAGAAGAGGAGGACAGCTCTGGGCGATTCGGAATCGAGGGATGGAAACAAGCAGAAACGAGCCATTGTTGCTTGGTAGTTCTGATAGTTTTCGGTTGTCTTTGCTTGATATATACACTTCAGATTGAGATATATTGTTTGGTGAAGGCCGTGTCCGAGACGGTTGAAGGGAAATAAGGGGCCACCCTATTGACTGGTGTTGACTTAGTCACTACTCACCCTGAAGTGACTTAGGCTTGCTAACAAAAATTTTCAAAAACATTGATTTAAAACATACAGATCATTCATAGAAAAATGGTATGGATTAGTAGGTATTGATAGATGCACATTTAGTCATAGTGAACTGAATACAATGTATCTTGACCTAGATTGTACACTTCTGCTTGACTCATCTTGACTTAGAAATATCCAATCCATCTTGCTTGAGATGTGTTTGGCCGTACGTTAGACACTTTAAAGAAGCAAAGGCCCACCCTGTTGACTGGTATTACTGTTGACTTAACTTAGCAACCATGAAGAGACAGAGAACTATTGGACTGAGTGTGTTTGCAGACACCAGAGACGGAGAATTATTGGGTTTAGCATACACAAGAGACAGAGAACTATTGGATTTAGTGTGCAAACACAAGCAAGTAGAAAGTACACCAAATTAATCTTCAAATGGGAATGATGGACCAGACAAATTATTCAACAAAACAAATTAATCTTCAACTCGGAATGATGGACAAGACAAATTATTCAACAAAACAAAAGTATAAAAATTGCAGTGGATATGTTGTTACTCTAAACGCACATTAAAATTATGGACAAGAAATATTATTGAACAAAACAATTGTATAAAAATTGCAGTGGATATGTTTTATTGATAAATGCACATTTTAGTCTCCATGAAGAGAATCCAATCAATCTTGACTGAGTTTCTATTGGGTTGTAAAGTATTGAGTAATCTCTCCACAAGTAAATATAATTGCTCAAGTCTCTCCACAAAGAATATCGATGGAACCACACTCAAACTGTGGTGAAAGCACACCATGTTTTCTACGTTAAAAGCAACTTACATTTTAAACAAACCATCAAATTAAATTGGACAGTTAATCAAGTTTATCATGTTGAACATGATGGCCAGGTTTATTTTTTTTACATAATTTTCAAAAAACTATTTTTGAAATACTGTTTTTATTTTTGTTGGAATTATATTTAAGTTATAAATATTATAATTTATTTCTTCATTTTATTTTGGGAAATTTTTATTTTTTTTAATATTCATAAAGAATCAAAGAAAGATTGTTACATAAAACTGAAGTATTTTCAACAAAATCTTCAAACAATTTCAGATTGCTGTATCTTGAGAATAAGATGACCAATTTCAAAAAAACTGAGATTTCAAGGTCTCTGCCTCATACATCTTTCAAAACTCTGACATGCTTCAAAACCCCAAAAAGACTTGTTGGAAAATATATGCAGTGTCCAAGGGTTTAAGTACCTCTTACATGAGTAATGAGCATAAAAAAGAACTGATTGACAAGATTAATATAAGAAGACTGAATCTATCATAGAAATTTTTCCATCAATCACTTCTTGGAAATGTAAAGTTCCAAAATCATATGAAAGGGACAACTTTGACAGCTTATCAGCTTCTGAATTGAACATCCTTGAAATATGCAAGAAGGAGACCTGGCTAAAGAGTTGATCAATACCTTTGTTCTTTTACACCAACATTTTAAGGGAAACACCTACAGGTTGAATAACCATTTTCCCCACTCTATAATTATCTTGGAGTCTCCAAAGTTTGATAAGGAGTCAATGCCACATTTGCTTCGGAAAAAAAGATCCCCATAGACCAAGAAGTTCCACTCTTGTGTTACTCCCCATTCCACCACCCATCCAAAGATTAAAAAAATGCTGATCATTTAATTTTAGCATCATTCCACAGCCACACTTACCATCCTTCTATGAGCCATCAAAAAATTCAGCAACTGAAAAGAAGTGTAAACAAGCTTATAGATCACCCTCTAATAAACTTTCCCTTTTACTTTGTCAAATTTTTTAAAAGGATAAACACTTTTTGAATTACTTTAAATGACATTTGGATATATATTAACTCCCCAATCAAACACCATTTTAAAATCCTCTGCAACCAATGCCTAAACAAGTTTACTGAAGACACAAGATAAAAACAAATGATCAATTAAATCTTCCTCTCTTTTGCACAAAGGGCAACATCCAAGACCTATCCACCCTCTTTTTCTTAAATTTTGTCATGTAAGGATTTTGTTTTCCATCATCAACCAAAAGAAACATTTCACTTTTAAGGGAAGATACCACTTCTAGATTTTGCCATGCCACCATTGAAACTACACCTAGAATGATGAAGGTGAAGGACAATAGCATGGTAAGCTTCTTTTGTTGTTATCTTTCCGTTTACTTTATTCCAAATCCAAACTAACTTGCTCTCCACGAACCTTAATCTTATACATGCCATATTTAAATTAAGAATATAGTTATCCCAAATTTTTATTAATATTTATTTTATTTATATAAAGAATAGATAATTTTAAATTGTATATATACATTTATATTAATACTTATTTTATTTAAATAAAAATTTAAAATAATTTTATATATACATTTCATTTGAATTAAAACTTTCATTATCAACCCCTGAACAACACTAATTTATAGTAACTAAACTTCGTGGAGTTGAATTACTACTACTACTAATAATAATAATAATCTATTTTTAACAGAGGTGTACATACACTACCCCCCTCTGGATTTGAACCTGTGACCTCGTAAGAGGAAACACATGCTCTTAACCATTAGGCCCACTCATGCTGTACTACTTCTATGACAAATAAAAATGGTTTCTCATAATAAACTACTAAATAAAAATATAATTTAAAATAAATATAATTTTTTTAATCTATCACTATTTAATATTTATTTTTAATATAATATTTTAATTTATTATTAAAATAATTATATTTAATATATAAATTTATATATTAAATATAATAAACATAAAAAAATAAATTTTTTAATATATATTAATTATACTAAAATTAATAAAAAAATATTTCCTTATATTTATATGCACCTTCAGTAGCATCTAAAAGCACATGGTCTCATTGGAAGTATCTTTGCTAACCACAAGAAATACTATGCCTTTTTGTTAGAAGTGTAAGGCTCAATAAGGAATGAAAGTATGCTCCCTTATAACCCATGAATATAGGTGACCTCATTGTCTTTAAATAATCATAATGAGTTATGTCACGTTTATAGTTAACAATGAATGGTAACTATCTTGTTACTATTTTTCCACCTAAACCAACAACATAAAATCAAATCAAAATTCAAGTATCTAAGTAATTAATATTCTATAATTGTTTAAAAGTGAGGAATACTTAATTTAATACTTAATCATTGTATACCTTATTTTCTATATCAATTTTTATTATTGAACTCAAATCCAAAAACTAAAACCATATACTTAAATGAGCTTAATAGTACAGCTTGAATGGGCCTAAGTGTTAACAGCATGTGTTTCATCCTAACAGATCACAATAATTTAAATATGCTTTAGTTGTTTTCTCTTCACAAAAGTTTTTCTATTGTATTTATATATTTAAACCTTCTAACAAAAACAAACAAAAGATTGATAAAAAAAAAATCAAAATGGTATGCCAAATACTAAGAGTTTATTATGCACTATGGGGAGCTTATGTAATGCAGTCAACAACAATAGGAGGGTGAAGGTCGACTTTTCATGGGTTAGAAATGTTGCCAAAACCACCATATAAATTGCAATGGATGACATGAATAATAAGACCCATCTAAATCGTTACTATCAATTGGTCCCTCTCTTTTTTAACTCTCAAGGTGATGTGTTTGTCAATGCCTTGATCGACAATTTATATATACATTCTTGTAATTTATTCTTGATAGAAAGGCATTGGGAACAATAAGGATGTGTCTGGCTTCGTCGGTGGCTTTCAATATTTTAGAAGTGAAAGCATTGAATAAACTATATGAAAAACCCTTGGTTTCCAACAAGTCATTTCTAATGAAGTGTCTATTTAATATGAAGATGTCAGAAGGTGGGTCTATTGCTGACCATTTAAATGAATTTAATACGGTTACTAATATTCTAAGTTCTATAGAAGTAAACTTTGATGATGAGGTTAGGGCTCTTCTAATATTGCGCTCCTTGCTAGAAAGTTGGAATGGCTTGGTAATGGTTGTAAGTAACTTTTCCTTTTGTTCAAACGCTTTGAAGTTTGATGAGATTTTTGGTGTTATTCTTATTGAGGAAATGGGAAGGAAAAGCATAGGTGATACATCAAGTAATGTGTTGACCATGGAGACCACGGGAGACACAAGGAGAGAGGAAAGCTCCCAATTAATTGAAGGAAGTCTAGGAAGGGCATATCCAAGTCTATATTGGGAAGAGTAGAGTGATGGAACTATGGAAAGAAATGACATCTTAAGAAAGAGTGTAGAGCTCCAAAGAATAAAGCAGATGGACAGTAGGAGACTACTCAGGAAGCAAATGTAGTAGGTGATGGGTTACAAGATGCTTTAATTCTTGAATTTGATAGTACTAGTGATTATTAAGTAGTAGATTTAGGAGCTTCATGTCATGCTACACCCCATAAGAAATTCTTTCATGATTATGTACAATGTGATTTTGGACATGTTTTATTGGGTGATGATGAACCATGTAAAATTGTTGGAATGGGTAAGGTACAAATAAAGTTAAATAATGGAAATGAATGGTTGTTGAAGGATGTAAGGTATATTATTGTTATAAAAATAAATCTATTCTCAACTGGGAAGTGGGGAGATGGTGACCGTTTATGTACATTTAGCGAAACATGGTGGAATATCACTAAAGGATAATTAGTACTAGCAAAAGGAGACAGGATAGGTACATTCTATATATATCCTCATAATATTGATTCTTCAATCTCTATAGCTTCCACAGAAACATATACAAGATATATAACATTGTGTCATCATAGGCTTGGCCACATGAGTGAGAAGGGGATGCAAATTCTCCACTCAAGGAAGTTGTTTCCATATTTGAAGAAAATAAGTTTGGAATTCTGTGAGAAAAGTATTTTGGAAAACATAAGAGAGTCATATTTCTCAGGGTTGGGAAATAGAAGAAGACTGAAAAGTTAGAGCTTGTGCATACAGATGATGGGGACCAATTGAGGTACAATATCTTGGTGTCTCTCATTATTATGTTACTTTTATTGATGATGCAACTAGGAAAAAATGGGTTTATTGCATTCGACAAAAATCTGATGTTTTTTCTATTTTTAAGAAATGGAAAGCTTTGGTTGAGAATGAGACAGGAAAAAGGTTGATGTGTCTCATATCAGATAATAGAGGTGAATATTGCAGCAAGGAGTTTGATAGTTACTATTCATACCATGGGTTTCATAGACAGAAGACAGTTCCAGGAACACCATAATAAAATGATGTGTTAAAAAGGATGAACAAAACAATCATGGAGCATGTAAGGTGTATGAGACTTCATGCAAGGTTTCCCAGATAGTTTTGGGTAGATGTTATAGGTATTGTTGTTTTCTTAATAAACAAAGGGCCTTCAAGTTATTTGTATGGTGGAAGTCAAGAGGAGGCATGGATAATTAAATAGGTAAACTCCTCATTTCTAAGAACTTTTGGTTGTGAAGCAGTTTCCCATGTTGATAAAGAAAATAGAAGAAATCTTGGGGTTGAATCCAAGAAATGTACATTTATTGGATACGGGGTTGATGATTTTGGTTATCGCTTATGGGATTATGAAATTCACAAATCATTAGGAGTAGAGATGTAGTATTCAAAGAAAATGTCATACACAAACATCAGTTGTAGGGAAAGAAAGAGGAAAAGGAAAACACAATACACAGTACTTGATGAAATAAAATAAATGAAACTCCAAAGGTGCCATAAAATCATTAATGTATTATTTATTGATGATTGATTCTCTTCTAAACGATTCTCTCCCTAATGTATTATTTTGTATTATTTATTATTTATTGATGATTGATTCTATTGAATCATAATTTTTTAAAGAAGCAATGCAGGTGGAAACTAGAAAGAAGTGGGGTAAAAGCATGGATGAGGAGATGGACTCATTGGTAAGAAAACATAATTGGGATTTGCTTCATTTGCTTATAGGTAAAAGATACTTGCAGAATAAATGGGTTTACAGGTTGAAGAAAGAAGATGGAGGCAATACGTAGTACAAGTCCCAACTTTTTGTCAAGGGGTTTGCACAAAGAAAAGGTATATATTTTGATGAGATATTTTGTCTTATTGTTAAAATAAATTCAATTAGGAATATTTTAATTCTAGTGGAAAAAGAAGATTTGGATATTGAATAGTTAGATGTAAAGCCAATCTTTCTCCATGGTGATTTGGAGGAAGAGATCTATATGCAACAATGTTACAATGGATTTTGCCACACATGGTGGATCACACCTTTATGGCCTTCTCTGTCCCTTTTCATACCCTTTAGACCCCATGGACCATTTTTGTACCTTTGATGTTTCCAATATCATCCCTAAAAGCATGCATTATCTTCTATATGGGACTTCTAAACCTATTCTCGTGTATATACATGGATATGACCCTCAAACCCGCGTACATCGGGATATGTGCAAAAGGCCAAATAGTTTTGGAGTTTTCCTTGATGTGTATCCAAGTCACTTGTCTCTTGGCCTTCCATATGCCTTGAGATCGCTCGAATTTGACCTTCCATTACCCCATTGAAGCACTATATAAGGAACCCTTTGGATACATTGGAAGGAGAAGAATTGAAGAGCAAGAAAACCATAGTACATTGTTTCCGGAGCTTATACTTGAGTCTGCATCCCTTTGTCCCTTGGAGCACTTTGTGTTATTCCCAAGCTTGCCTTTGTGTGTGAGCTTGCTATCAAGAGATGGAGGATTGAAATGGTGGAGACCCAGGTGGAGGACTCAGCTTCTCTGATTCGCAGACGTGCTGATAGAGGTTGTCACTATTGTAATCTTTGATTTATATTAATAGAAATATATTTTCCTATCCAATAATGTGTATTTAAATGAGTATTGAATCCATGGATGCTTTTAAATGCTTATATGTTATGGATTATATATGATAGAGTAGGTCTAACATGATTATATAACATGCTTGTCTTCTTTGTTGAATGTTGAGAGAGCAAATTGTTAATACAAGTGAGAGTGGAAAAGCTCAACGAGGATCTACATCAACCGTCCGGAATAAGGTATGTTTCAAGATCAAAGTGTTAGATGTTTGGTTTCCTTTGCATATAAGAAAGGATTGATTTCTGTAGTTGCTCTGTCTGTTGTGGCACCCCAAGCCATATGAAGTTTTCTTCGTAACAGAATTGGAAACCATACTGGGGAGTTCCTAGTCATTTCCTTTGGGGGTTTTTATTGGCATTCAATGTTCTTGAATTGCTCTGCCTTCTCTGTTTCTTATTCGGGTCTGGGGGCATGTTTTCCTAGTAGTGTCTGATAGGAGTAAATTTTGTCTCAGCTTGTCTGTTTACCTTCTTTTTTATCTCTTTTTCTTCCTGTATGCGAGTTTTTTCTTCACAGTCACGTGTACATGCGGTTTTTACTGGGATATCCGCGTATATACGTGGGTTTTCTGCACATAGTCGCATATGCCCTGAGTTTTGCCTTTGTGGGAAATATTAAGTGTTGCTGGGTAAGTTTTGATGATTGTTGAGTCTCCTTGGATGCTTCTAGAGTCTATATACACGTCTGTTTCTAACGAGAGATGCTTTTTAGTTTGAATTTTTTAAGAATGTTCTTTTCATTGCATTTTCTATTTTTTGTTTTGGGATTAGTGCATTAGGTCTCTTTTACCTTAGTGCTTTGCATGGGTGTTGTTTTATAGTGCTTGCAGAGTCTGGGGGTGGTAGAGTCATTCTTTTGCTTTATTATCTCATTTTAATTCAAAAAATACAAAAATATTTGCTTTTTTGCATCATTATGCATTATTGCATTTTGCATTTTTCATGGTACTTGCACTACGTTTGCTTGGAGAAGTATTAGTCATATTTTCATATAGGAATTATTGCATTTTCATTTGAAGGAAAATTTTGCATTTCATGTAGTAGCATACCCTGTTTTTCATTTGACACAGTGCATTTTCATTGATTGTTAGGTGTGCATTTTACTTCTTGTTGCATCATAACACCATTAGTTGCACGATCATTTTCCCTTTTGAGTAATAAGCCAATTAAAATCAATGCATAATAAAATGAATTACACTCTTTTCTTTGATAGGGTGCACCAACAAGATTAGGTTTTAGGGTCTTGGAATAGTTCATTGTGAGTAACTTCTCCAAGACCACTAAATGAAACATGTATGTGTCTGTCCAGGTGAGAGTGTGAAATTCCTTGGTATAATTAGTGTTTCTCAGGATCCTCCTCTTACAAGGGAGTTAAGCACGAGGCAGTGTGAGTGGTTAATGATTGGGATGACCCTTGGTCATAACTAAGTAGCACTGGAGATATTTCTAGGATTGTATTCGTATCTGGGGGCTCTTTCGGGAGTTTCGGGCTTTGCTACCCTGCCCATACGGTCAATCCCTCCTGCGACTATCCACCTGAGCATTGATTATATTAAGGTGACCTTAGTTTCCTTACGTAGGTTATTGAGGGGGTACTTCACAGAGGTTATTCTACAGGTGTCCTCACCAGGTACGGGTCGGACAGCACAGTCGCTATATGCGTTGAAGCTGAGGGCCACTATAATTTGTTACAAACCTCCACTTGTTGTGTATGGGAGTCTCAAGCCTCTCCTAGGTGAGGCATACCTGCTTCATTCGGGAGCTCACATATCCTACCCTTGTTTGCTTATGATTTGGCTTTACATTGTATAGGTGTATTCTCTGTGCACGCTAGTTTTCCTAGGGTTTGCGTAATTAGAGAGAGTCTTTTTCATTTTTGAGTCATTATGGATTTGGGTGTGGCACTTCGCTGTTCTCGTTGTTTAGCAGGAATTTTGCCTTCCACATCTCCTCTTCCTTTGGGAGAGAGAAACAGATAGTTCGGGCAAACTACTTCTCACATTGATTCACACATGATGGGATATTGCGAGGATGAGATTCCTGAGATGTCTTCTCCACCTCAAGAGGTTGGGGAGGAAGATCCTATTCCTGTATATGATCCTTCACCAGAAACACCTTCACATTCTGGTTATGATCCCTCATTCACAGGTCGCCAGTATTGGCTTCTGGGTGACGAGACTCATCATGAAACCACAAGCACTAGTCATGTTCATTATGGAATGCCTAATATCCCTGCACATGATCTGACACATCATGTCGAGTCAGAAATTGAACTTAGAACTATGCTTGGGGGCACTCCTATTCCTTTCTGTGTAGAGATATTTGGGAGCACTAGTCACATTGCACCTTCCATCCCGGTGGTGGAAGCTACCTCACATGTCCATCCTAGACCTAGTGTTAGTAGTCATATGCATATACCAAAAATGAGACGAGTGACCATAAAGAGTGCCACTTGCATCCCTTCACATGTCCCTTCATCCTCAATTCCTACTCCTTCAAATGCATTTTTGGCAACCCTTCCTCCCACTTATTCACGTGGTCCTTCGGGTCAGAATGTTACTACTAGTCATATTCGTACTGCGACTGCTCTCATGGTAGTACCTCAGAGTCAAGTACCTCCTATTGTCTCGAGAGGTCATATTCTTATTTCTAGATCGTCTTACGGTCCATCACAAGGAGTTCCCCATAGCCCTACGTATGGAGCTTCTCATGGGACATCTTATGGAGCTTCTCATGGACAATCTTATGGAACACAGTATGGACAGATCTATCAACCTTATGGGTATGGGTATCAACAACTTGCTTACTCCTCTAATTATGGCTTCGTAGCACCACATAGTCAAGGTACACCACATCATAATGCTTCCATGCAGCTCTACACGGGTCAAATGGGAGGAGGATATTATGGCCAAGGCCATGGTATTTACAACAGTTAGCCTTATATGAACCAAAACTATCAGGGAGCATGGCATAGACTAGATTAACATAGGATCCCTTTCCTCGCAACGTTAAATTTAACTGACTTGTTGAGAATAATGAACAATCTGGTATCTCATGACCCAGCTTGGCCAACTGTCCCTAACAAGCTTCCCTCATACATTCCCAAATTCGAGGGCAACACAGGAGAAGATCCTAGTGAATATGTCACTACCTTTCACCTTTGGTGCTCTTCCAATTCCTTACATGATGACTCAATCCGTTTAAGGCTATTTCAACGCACCCTCACCGGGCCTGCAATGAAATGGTACATAGAGTTACCAAGGGGGGCATTCATTTTGTTCGATGACCTTGCTATGAATTTTCTCAATCACTTCCAGCTACATGTTCTTTACGACGTTGGTACAGAACTCTTGTCGACATTTTGACATCCCAAAGCCACACATATCTTGGACCATATCCAAGAGTGGTATAGAAAGAAGAGGTTGATTAAATATTTCATACCGCCGGAGTTTCTCCTTGAGTGGTTCCTTAAATCGTTGCTAACTTACATCATGAAGGATGTTTCTACATCCAGAGTCCATAACGAGGAACAAGCAATTTTTAGGGGGAATTGGATTTGATTTATGCTAAATCCGAACTGTAATATGAGATCATACCTAATGCTCTGCGTTCTAGTTTCGATCCCAAGATTAAGTTTGGACCACATGGAGATGGCATTGTGGGTTGTACAAGTACCACACTTGCGGATTCGATTGTGAAACAAGTGAGTCAATTATCTATTAATCAATCCGCTTCAGGACAAGCCACAAC
Source organism: Pseudotsuga menziesii (assembly GCA_001517045.1). Classification (NCBI taxonomy): domain Eukaryota; kingdom Viridiplantae; phylum Streptophyta; class Pinopsida; order Pinales; family Pinaceae; genus Pseudotsuga; species Pseudotsuga menziesii. Next base: position 354,084 of record LPNX011039799.1, read on the forward strand.
TTCGTCTCAACCCACCCAAACGGCGAGTGTACTTTCCGTGCAATTGTCAGACCAGAAGGGAAACCAGCAGCCCGAAAGGAATAATAAAAAGGGTAAAAATAATCATAAGGGTGGGAACAATAATGAAAATGCCAATTTTAATGACAAGAACGCCCACAATGCTAGGGGGGACAATCAGTTTAAATGTAAGGTTAAGTTTCCTTGCAAATTATGTAAGGATTACCACCTCACTCACTTGTGCCCTCGTATGGAAGATTCCTTGAGGTTCATAGCACAGGGCCTAGCTGTGCTAACCAATCCTTTACCCCATAATCAAAATATGAAATCGAGGACCCATGATCCTCATTGTGCATCAGGTGGAGATCAAAATCCACCAGAAGCCAGAACTAGTCATGGTTGCATCAACATGGTGCGTGCTAGTGAGGTTGTGACTCATGCGAAAGACAATGGTTTGTCACAACTGGACCTTGGGAAGGAACCCACTCCAACCGAGAGTCCTTTGCATATTGAAAACCATATGGATAAACCTAATATTGCACCTCGCATTCCTAAGGGAGTCCTAAAACATTCGGGGCACAATCCTAATTCCCAAGCCACCCAGAACTATTCAGTTGTCGAGGATTTGGGTCAAACTCCTTGTGTGATGTCTGTGCTTGAAGTACTTAAGAGTTGTCATTTGCAAAGGAAATCTTTGCTTTCTGCTTTGGGGGTGAATGATGATAGCTCTTCTTCCGTCATCAAATTTGAAACCATGGGACTACATCCTCGCTTTCCTTACTACGTGTCTCTCTTGATTCATGTAGAGTGTTTTAAGATGACCATCAAATGCACTGTGATTGATGAAGGCACTCAAACTTCCATGATGTCTTTGTCATGTTGGAAGGGTTTGGGTTCTCCCGAGTTTTCTCAATCTGCTAACATGTTGACTGCCTTTGATGGTAGATCGTTTCAGCTACATAGAATTCTTCCTTCTCTTAAGGTCCGTTTGGGAGGGAAGACCATCGCGATCAAGGTCGAGGTGGTTGATGCACCCCTTGATTACAAGCTTTTACTGGGTCAAAATTGGATGTATAGTATGCAAGCCATAGCCTCTTCTCTATTTTGAGTAGTATGCTTTCCATTTAATGGGAGTATTGTTACGATTGATCAGACATCATTCAAAAATTTGAGTGTTAATGCATCATCGGGAGCTTCTATCCCGATTATCGATCATTCTCATCCGACAACTGGGAGTGTGGGTGTAGGTATGTATCCATCCCTTATGGGGACCTTTAGTTGTCTTGCACCCGTTCTTATGATCGGATCTAGTTTCAGTGGGGCTTCATCTTCATTGAATTCGGTGTCTTTTTGCACTACCCATATGTAAGATCCTTGGATTCTTCCTTCACCGAGTCCTTCGAATGGACCTATCGAAACGAACGTGCTGTTTCCTGTAGCAATGATAGCATATCAAGCGAATCTTGATTGTGTTGCAGAGCCTAGTCCTTTCTCTTCGCAGACGGAGGAGGACCCATATGTGCTTCCTGCATTTGCACTTGACTCCTCTCATGCGCATGATTTCCTTGATGGTGTTTTTCCATCAGATGAAGCCATTATTGAGGCCATGTCTGGGGTTGAGCCACCTTGGGAAGAGTTACATCATAGATCCTATTTTCTTCTCGAGCTTGACCGTTTGGAGCATGAGGACTTTAGTGAGATTCTTAGCAATAAGATTGGTATTCCCATGGTTCCACTAAGCTCTCCTGGTCAGATGGCTGATGGGAACATGGCGAATATATCACCTACTATTCCTATCAATATCTCTCGCGATCCTGGCAAAATTGAGAATGTCTACATTGGGGTGGACTATTCCCATGATGAGATTAAGGAGTATACCGAGATGTTCAAATATTATTGTGACATCTTTCCTTGTTCATACGAGGAAATGCTAGGTATCGACCCTCGTATTGTCGAACATGAAATTAAGACTTATCTGAATGTGAATCCCGTTCGACAATGTTTGCGTACAGTGAATCCTAGAAAAGCACCCGTGATTAAGGCTGAGATAGATAAGTTGTTAAAAGCTGGTTTTATCTATCCCATTCCCTTGATGGAGTGGGTTTCAAATCCCATTCTGGTTGATAAGAAGCAGTGAACGATCCGTATATGCACTGATTTCCGTGATTTAAATCGTGCTTGTCCTAAGGATAATTTTCTCATACCATTTATTGATCAAATTTTGGATGAGTGTGCAGGAAGCGAGGTATTTTCCTTTATGGACGGATTTTCCAGACATAATCAGATTCAGATCAAACCCAGGGATCAACACAAAACTGCATTTATTTGTCCTTGGGGTACGTTTGTGTATCGGAAGATGCCTTTCAATCTTAAAAAAGCCAGAGCCACATTTCAACGGGCTATGAACTTGATTTTTCACGATCTCAAATCGATTATTGAAGTCTTTTTGGATGACCTTGCTACTCATTCTCGGCTGAGAGTGCGTCATCCCTACCATTTGAGATTAGTATTCGAAAGATGTTGTCACTACCTGGTTAGGTTAAATCCTCATAAGTGCATCTTTTGCATGAAGTCTGGTCACTTGCTAGGGTTCATTGTTTCCAAGGAGGGTATAAGAGTCGATCCCTTAAAGGTTGAAGCAATACTTCAATTGTCTCCCCCACGCAATATTAGACATCTTCAATGTTTGTAAGGCATGGAAAATTTCTTACGGAGATTCGTGGTTAACTTTTCCAATTTGACTAAAGGATTTATGCGTATTTTAAATAAGGACACTACCTTTTGTTGGGATGAGCGAGCCCAGGAGTCCTTTGATTCTCTTGAGCGAGCCTTAGCATCAACCCCCATGCTTAGTCCACCTGACTATAGCCGTGACTTTTTGATTTATATGGCTGCATCCTTAGAGACTATTGGTATGGTTTTGGTTCAGGAGGATGAGGAGCTCCATGAGCATGTCATATATTATTTGAGCCAGAACCTTATATATGCGGAAATCCATTATTCCCATGTGGATAAACTTGCCTTAGCCACCGTTCATGCGGTTTAGAGATTGAGACATTACATTCTCCTTCGCCAGACCTTGGTGATAGCTCATGTCAATCCATTTCAGTTCGTCCTCACTAGAAGGATGATCGAGGGAAAGTATAATAAGTGGATTTTTATTTTGCAAGAATTTGATCTCGAGTTTGTTTTGGCGAAATCGAAGAAATCGTTGATTTTTGCGGAGCTCATTTCTGATTTCCCAAGTGAGGAGGAGGAGGAGGTTTATGAGGATACATTTGTCGATGAGCATATTTTCCTTATCTCAACTTTGGATCCATGGTATGGGGATACCATCATATATTTACAAATGTTGAAGGTCCCTACTCACCTTTCACGAGATGAGCGACAATGATTACGTCACATATCTAAGAACTACCTTATAGTGGATAACACTTTGTACCACCATGGGGTAGATTCCATTTTACGTCGTTGTTTAACCCATGAAGAGGCTGAGGTTGTGTTGAATGATTCCCATGGAGGGGTGTGTGGTGGTCATTTATCTGGGCTTTCTACAGCCCAAATTTTTTTGAGAGAGGGATATTTTTGGCCATCGATCTTCAAAGATTGTGTTAATGCGGTCAATAAGTGTCACCCTTGCCAAGTGTTTTCACGCAATATGCGCTAACATCCTACCCCATTACATACAATTATCACTGCCAGTCCCTTCACCAAGTGGGGGCTTGACTTCATGGATTGCAACCCATCTTCGGCTAGGGGGCATCATCATATTATAGTGGTTGTTGATTATTTCATGAAATGGGCTAAGGCTATGCCCACAGTTAAATCCAATGGTGAGACAGCCGCGCATTTCATATTCAACCAAATTATTACTCAGTTCAGCTTTCCGAAAGAGCTTTTCACTGACCATGGTAGGCACTTTCAGAATAGAATGATGGAAGAGTTGGCCTCGAAGTTAGGGTATAAGCAGGAGCACTCCTCTTCTTATTGCCCTCAAGTGAATGGACAGGTTGAAGCAGTGAACAAACCACTTAAGTCCATTATCCAATGAACCATCGCACAAAGCAAAATGAATTGGAATATCATGTTATATCTTACTTTGTGGGCCTATAGGACCGCGGTTAAGACTACCATCGGTTTTTCTCCATATCAGCTCATACATGGAGTGGAGTTTGTCTTGTCGGTTGAATGCGAAATCCCTTCATTGAAGCTAGCTATAGAGATTTTACTAGACACTTCCACATTGGAGGAATGTTTGGTCCACTTAGATCAGCTTAATGAGCAGCACCGAGATGCCTTAGTGGCTCTAGAAGTAAATACGCATCGCGTTAAAATCCAATATGATAAGTCTGTTCGTCCGAGGAGGTTTAGTGAAGGTGATTTGGTCCTTCTGTGGGATCAAGTTAAAGAATCCTTGGGGGCAGGGAAATTTAATCCCATGTGGCATGGTCCTTACGTAGTCAAATGTGTGTTAGAGAAGGGCACCTATGAGCTGGTGGATTATGAAGGGACAACCTTGACAGAGCCTAGAAATGGGCTCTATCTTAAAAAATACTATGCATGACCTTCAGCTAGGGCTGATTATTGTATATTAATGTACATTTTTTTGCATAGTTAGGTTTTATTATGGTGATCAGGTTTGTTGATTAGCTTTCGTTTCTTATGGCAGATGTCAATGGAGTATTCCACTTACATAGGATTTGTTGATGGTGCTAGCTGCCACACTCAACACTTAGCCTCTACTGCTTGGGTGATTTATACTCCTACGGGTCAGGTATTGTCTTTAGGAGGTGTATGTTTACGGCCTTACTCAAACAATGTTGCTGAGTATAGTGCCGTTATTGAGCTATTGCGGGATGCCATTTCACATGGTGTTCTCTCTCTTGAGGTACGTTTTGATTCATAGTTAGTAGTGTCACAACTTAATGGCTTGTATCGTATTAGGGATCTGACATTATTATGAAGATTCTTACATGTGAGATTGTTAGAACGACAATTTGAGAACATAACATACATACATGTTTCAAGAATTTTTAATCAAGTTGCTAACTCATATGCTAACTATGTGTTAGATTGGCATTTGTTTCATAGGCCATAAGCATATCACAAACATACATTTTTACACACATGTAAATAAATTAAATTGATCATCATAAAAGTTTTTCATTAAACATCCAAAGTGTGACGTCATAATACATAAGTTTCATAATACAAAAATGGGGCTTCCGAGCCACCAAAATATAATACATGATAGTACAAAAATGAATCACTCTCAGGTCTCCAATTCTGTGGAGGAGGAGGGGGATTATGATCATGGTAGCACACCATGGCTCTAGCTAGTCATCAGAATAACTAAACCCATGCTCGTGGTACACCAACAACCTAATGCTGCATGGCCTCAGGCAAGTCCTCGACTTGCACCATGGGTACCCTGTGTGTCAAGCGTACAAAGTTTGTGTGGATGCTTTGGAGTGTTTGCTCTGCATCCACACCCATGATGTCATCTCCTCTTCCCCTCCGTCTATGACGAGGGAAACCGTCAGGCCGCCGTGGTCCAACATTTGCATACACATGATAAATTGTCATTATGTATCGTCACACCAAAACATGTCTTTTGAGTCAATATATCAAAAAACACAAAAAAATTTAATAATTTTAAATTTTAAAAAAAAAAGAGGGTTTGGGATTTGTTACCTATATCACCATATGCTTCTCTTGGTGGTAGGGGCATGTCCAGATCTCCCCAGAAATCTATTCCTGCATAGGGATAATCATTGATGGCAACAATCTACCACCGCCACCATGGAAAGAAGTTAGCTGGGTAGGGGTTAGACACCCTACCTCCTCCCAGTCTGCGCATAGCATCTGCTCAACGTTGTTCGGCCATATATTGAACCTCATGAGGAGGAACGTCAACTCTAGGGCTTAGCCCTGGTACACGCTCAAAGAATAACGTGCTCAGTATGCTACCAAAACCAAAGTTTCGCACCCTGCCCATCTTGCAATCACTGAGCTGCTGCTTCATGTTACTCAACAGTGCAGTGCTCCAGTCGTACACTATGGGTCTCATGCACTCCACTGCATAGAACATCAATGGCCGTGAGGCTTGGTGGAGTGATTCTAGACCAGCTATCCTGCGGAGTGCCAATAGTATGGCCTTCAGTCCTAGTACCTGGATGGAGTTTGTCGGGATTTGACTCCCAACCTTTTCCGTGTCCGAAAAATAGTATACTGCAATGTACTCATCAATGGTGAGGCCACCTCCGGCCCCGCGAGAGCATAGGTTCACCACCTCTCCCTGTCGGGACAATCCAGTAATGAAATATATGTCCTCCACCTCTATAGTGAGAGACATCCCATCGATATGAAAGGACTCTGAGTTTGGATCCCAGTAGTCTACTAGCATCTGTAGGAGTCTTGGTTTGGCCCTTAGGCTACAAGGACACCAAAACTTGTATAGCCCACATGCACATAGAGCTTGTTGAGCCATTAAATCACCCTGAACAGCCTCTTCTACATCTCCATTCTAGAACCATCTTGCACATTAAAAGTAGCTTTTGGTCAATATTTACCTTAAAAAACCTTGTCGCAACCGTATACATGACTGTTTTCAAAACAACTGCATATGTATGCAACTGTTTGCAAAACAGTCGCGTATGTACACAGTTTTGGGCGGTTTTTCCGCGTATATCCAGCCATATATGCAGAAAAAGCCCCGATATCTACGTGGGCCGAAACGACCAATTTAGACTGGCCTAAAAATCAATTTTGACCATGGAAATTGAAAAAAATTGCATGAAAATGAAAGAGGAGGACATGAGAAGTTACCTAGAACAAATGGTGTCGAATTTCACCAAACGAAGCTCTCGGAATTCGCATTGGAAGTTTTTACCTCAAATGGGTAAAAGTTTCAAATGTAATTTTTGAATTTTTTACTATTTATATAAAAATTTTGAAATTTGTTACCCCCTTTCTATAGTTTTGAACCATTTATGACCATTTTGGACCATTTTGGACTAATTTGATGATGTAGGAGTCCATTTTGAGCACCGTTTCGACCATGGTTTTGACCCATTCATGCCAATTTCAGGTATTATGTCTAAACTAGAATATAGGTTAGATTTCACATCCATTTGCACTTTACATGACCTTATGACCATTTCATTATAACCTTAGCTACGAACCCATTCTATCTTGTCATGGAACTTTCTTGTTGTTTTAGAAGTGACATGATGTGAATGGTAGAGCTTGTGACATGATGTGAATGGTAGAGCTTGACCATACATGGTTTCCCTAGTTAGCTCCTTTGCTGCATTTGGTGCCCATGCTGCCATTTTTTCCTTTAGGGTGTGGGAGTCCTTTGTATAGTATCTCCATGTCTTTGTGCAAGAGCCTCATACTCCTCTTGATATTTTTGCTGGCCTTTGTCCCTAGGACTCCCTTATGTCAAGTTGTAATTGCATTATCATGAGTTTTCTTGCCTCATTGAGCCTTATGCCAGCTTCCCTAACTTTTCTTATCAGCTATATATTCTGAACTTGTCTCATGTCTAGCCATGCAGAGCCATTTTATATATCCTTTGTAGCTTGATTCCCCATTTTTATCGGGAGGGGACTTTCTCCCGAGTGTCGTTATCCTACACATGTATCCTTGCATTGAGCATAGGTATGTTCTACTGCTTGGAACTAGTTTGTTTTCCCATTGACACTCGCCTCCTCCTAGTATGTAACTATAAAGCACTTTTATTCTTTCTCAATCTTTTCAAAATATTTGAAAAAGTCCAAAAAAAAAATTCAAAAAGCCGGACAAGAAAATATGTTATCTTTGGCAGCAGTCGAGTCGTGTTTCCTTTGAACAGAGCACTGTATATCACATCTATTGGTTGGTTTAATAGTTTGAATTTAGGATCTATACTCATTAATTCCCTCCTTCTATCAGATTTCATCCCATCGAGTTCAGATCATTTATTCTGGGATAGGAATCTAGAGTCATTTTTTAGTGCCTTGAGACTTGCAGTCATCAATGGCAGGTTCTCTCGCCATCGACAGTTTTGGGAATACATTAATGTCCCCTGATCGATGGATCCTCTCAAGTGTTCGACCTCAACACATTTATTCACACTTGTTAGTTTTCACTCTAGTACCTTGATTCCCATTTTCATTATCGGTGGGTGATCTCGCGTCTGTTAACGGTATACATCAATGACCGATAATCAGACGATGGACTACCATGTTTGACCTCTACACCTCTATTCACACAATAGGACATGTACTCATAGTGGATTTTGTAGAAGACCTTCTAGATTGGTGGCATTTCATATATGCTACCTCCTTGATCGTGCCAGTGTTCATGATATTTCAGCTCTCATGACTTGATTCCAGTGTATGTCAGATATTTCCAGCCATTATGGAGATCTTGCTCCATTATATATATTCATATTTCATGGAGATCATGATCCTTTGTATATCTCCATCATGGAGATTCTGATCTATTTATATTGTACGTGGCGATGAACACACATGTTATATTTTGTATCATGCATATTCATGGCCATTGTACTCTTATGTATCCGAGACTACTATATCTACTTGCAGTTATGTGCAAAGTTTCATCATTGTATAATACTTTTGGATGGTTGGTTCTTCCACCTGCTTATTCATCACTCCACTTTTGGGATGGACTTATAATATATTTTGGCCATCGTATGACCCCTTTGACCTCACACATTAGGGGGAATCTGCTACAACAGATTTTACCACACATGGTGGATCACACCTTTATGGCCTTCCTTGTCCCTCTGCAAACTCTTTAGATCCCATGGACCATTTTTGTACCTTTGATGTTTCCAATATCATCCCTAAAAACCTGCATTATTTGCTATATGTGACTTTTAAACCTATTCTCGCGTATATACGCGGATATGACCCTCAAACCTGCGTACATCAGGATGTGTGCAAAAGGAAAAATAGTTTTGGAGTTTTCCTTGATGTGGATCTGAGTCAATTGTCTCTTGGCCTTCCATATGCCTTGAGATTGCTCAGATTTGAACTTCCATTACCCCATTGAAGCACTATATAAGGAACCCTTTGGATACATTGGAAGGAGAGGAATTGAAGAGCAAGAAAACTATAGTCCATTGTTGCCAGAGCTTATACTTGAGTCTACATCCCTTTGTCCCTTGGAGAAATTTGCATTCTTCCCAAGATTGCCTTTGCTTGTGAGATTGCTATCGAGAGATGGAGGATTGAAGTGGTGGAGGCCCAGGTGGAGGACTCAGTTTCTCCTATTCGCAGACGTGCCGACAGAGGTTGTCACTATTGTAATCTCTGATTTATACTAATAGAAATATCTTTTCCTATCCAATAATGTGTATTTAAATGAGTATTGAATCCATGGATTATTTTAAATGCTTATATGTTATTGATTATATATGCTAGAGTAGGTCTAACATGATTACATAGCATGCTTGTCTGGTTTGCTGAATGTTGAGAGAGCAAATTGTTAATACAAGTGAGAGTGGAAAAGCTCAATGTGGATCTACATCAACTGTTCGGAATAAGGTATGTTTCGAGATCCTTTAGTGTTAGATGTTTGGTTTCTCTTGCATATAGGAAAGGATTAATTTCTTCGGTTACTCTGTCTATTATGGTACCCCAAGCCATAGGAAGTTTTCTCCATAACAAACAACCACAGGGATATGAGGTCAAAGGGAAGGAGAATTTAGTATGCAGGTTGAAGAATAACTTGTATGGCCTATAGCAGGATCCAAGGCTATGTTATTTGAAATTTGACAGGTTTATGACAGAAAAAAGTTATAGTAGATGTCATTCTGACCATTGTGCTTATTTCAAGAGGTTAGATAATGGAATATCTTGTTATTGTATGTGGATGACATGCTTGTTGCAAGTTCTAACATGCATGATATAAATGTGCTAAAAAGGAAATTAGCTAATTGATTTGTGATCAAGGATTTGAGTGTTGCAAAGTAAATCCTTGGTATGAGAATAAAAAGAGACAGGAAAATCACAAATTAACATTGTCTTAGGGTGAGTACATAGAAAAGGTGTTGCAATTACTCAGCAAACCAAGAACAGAGTGGTGGTAGCTCAAGGAGGCATTCTCAGAAGATGTCTCATAGCTCAGGAAGAATTTCTAGAGGCAGGCCATATACTCTAGAAATATATTTTAGTGAGTCATTTAACTCTAAGGATTCTATCGAATGTAGTGAACCTAAGGAATTAATCAGATCCACTAACTCTATATGATAAACTTTCAAACAACTAGTTGATAGGTGGGTTAATTTACCAAGTAAAAATAGGAATTGTATTTGGGTTTGCAGGAGAAACCAAAAGACAAGTTAGGAGACTGAATTTTCATATCCCTAAACACTTGGATGTTGGTCCCTTTTAGGTTTCGAGCATCATCCAGGTTGAATTATACTACCAGGATTCTGGGAGTCCCAATCGGTGCAAAATGTGATCTTAACAATCAATTCCAAGAAACCAAAGGCAAAGGAAGGATTAGGAAGGTTATAAGTATCTGTTTAGGATGTTAAAATAAATTTATGCAGTTTTAAAATAGATTTGGATAGTCACAAGAAAACCTAATAATTTCACTATGAAAACTAGTCATTATGAGTAAGCAGCTACTCAAACTTCAGTGAATTCCAAATGCATACAAAGAGGCACTAAAATTCTATTTTAGACGTCAAATATATTCATTATGATGTTAATTAATTTTCAGAATAGAAAATGAAGGAGATGGACATGTTTATATACATTAATTGCTTCGAATTAAAGAAATAGTCATTTTTACATAGAGATCAAGCCAGGGTGTAAATAGTCATTGTTTTATAACATAATTAGGATTAAAGGCATAATTTGGTTCAATATGTGTCCCACTTTACTTTCCCAATGCTCCCTCATGAATGGATGTGGAAATTAGCTTGCTTTCTTGCTTTTCCCCTGGCATGCCTTTTTTCTCCCTTTGGAAACTGCGCCCTCCAAGAGTTGCCTACTTTTATACTGAATTTATTTTATCCTCTTTAGAAACTGTGCATTTACTGATTTTAGGATGACTTTCCTTTTTCCTTTCTTAGAAAGTGTTCCCTCCAAAAGTTTTCTTCTTTTCATCCTGACAGCTTGTGTGCACTTGCCTTCTTTTTGCACTTCTTTTTCTGCCACTTTCTTTATTTTTCCTGGCTTTATGGATATTTATTTATTTTCCCATGGTTTCAATTTACAATGAAAATTCATTGGGTCGACAAGGCCCCATGCGCCACCTTAGCCACCAAGCACATGTATTAGGTACTAAAATTAAATAAATTCATAATATTTAATAATGAAATATTTTTAATCCTACTATGGGTAATTATATATCAAAATGACCCCATCATTAATTATATTATTATTCCACTAGGAATCACGAGGTTCTCAAGGGATAGGGGTTTCTCTATGGTGTTAACAATAAAAATTGGGACATTACACTAAAGGATCAAGCTCTTCATCTCATAGGAATAAGAGAAAGAGGTATTACAAGGAAAATTTAAAAGGATAGTTTAGGAAGTCCATACCTCTTCCATTTGATGGTGAGATCAAATATGGTGAAGAAGCTAAGGCTTGTCTTCTTGGGATGAGGAATTATTTCTAAGTTCAATATTACTCAGAAAATATGAAAGCAAGAGTGGCCATATTCAATCTGAATGGAAGGGAATCTATATGGTTGGATAACCTTTGGCAAGTGAATAAGATCAATGAGATGGAGGTCGTGTGGAAGAAATTTGACAAACACTTGAATAAAAAGTACCTCTCTTATAGGTAATATGACAGAAAATTGAAATAATTCCATGAATTGAAATTGCTCCAAATGACTATGGAAGAATATGCAAATAAATGACTAGAGATGCAAAGATATTTCAAGTACATCATAGATGATAAAGTGAAAATTCAGTGTTTTTTATGTGGTATTCCCCAATATTATGAAGATAGAATTGAGTTTGATGAGACTCAAACTCTATATGAGACCATAATAAAGGAAAAATATTGTTACGATCAAGCCAAAAGCAAGCCAACTGGTTTCCATAAGGCATGGAAGGACAAGAAAACTGATAAGTTTAACAAAATAAAGAAGGTGTTCAATCCTCCTCATTTCAAAAATCAACCAAGAAAACCACCACAAGTTGTGAAAAATCTATCTAGGATGAAGGGAGACAAGCTAAGAAAGACACTTCAATGTTGGGGATGTGGAGAGGACCATTTCTTTAGAAACTATATGCATCATAATGACATTGCAAAGGAAGTTCCTAATGTTCAAGAATCTGAATCTTTGGTTCAAGTGGCAAGGACAACCCCTAGAATTTGTGTTGCACTAGAGGATTTCCAATCATATAATCAATCAATTGTGGTTTAGGTTGAAGATAACATTTCTAAGAAATGTATTTCTATTTTAATTCACCTTGGATCTACTCACAGTTATATTAGTCCTAAAATTGTTGATATTTGTTCTTTTAAGAAAGCCAAGCATAGTATATCATGGTTGGTCCAATTAGCCACATGAACCAACAGAAAATTCAATGAGTTGGTGGAGAAATGGCTGGACTCTTCACTTGATAAAATATGAATATTTTTCCACTCGGTTCATATGAGATTGTCATTGGAATGGAATATTTAGATTTACATAGAGTTAAACTTGACAGCTACAACAATATTTTTAATTCATTGATGATGAAGGAAACACAAGGGTTATAAAATGAAATCCAAAGAGAATTTTTGTTAGGCATATTTCATCTATGCAGTTGAAGAAGTTTTGTAGGGAGGGTTTTAAATTATATGCATCCCCTATATTGGAAAAAATAGAAAATGAAATCCCAAATTTGGAGAAATACCATGTGCTACAAGAATTCAAAGATTTGTTCCCTGATGAAGAGAAAAATTATCACCACAGTTCGTGGGACTATTTTCAATCATTGGGAAACTACAATTGGTTTCTTACTGTATTACTTTTCCATCATCATTGAGTCATACTCATAATGTTTTTTATATGTTTGTTTTATGTCATTACATTCCATATTCCTCTCTTGTTGTTGATTTGAGTAACTTGTAGATTTCAAATGAGGGGTGCTTGGTGGCTGAGCTGATCTATATACGAGATTGATGAATTCAACAACTTCGATATCAATTAGTGAACCAGGTAAAATTCCAGTGACATAGATACTATACCAACTCAATGACTTGGAAGGATGTATCATATATACATTGGCAATTTCTGTATCTATTCTAGAACATTGAGACAATGTTTCCTAAAGAGGGGGATTATGTAGTTCCCACTTTTAATTTAGACCTTGACTATTATACTATGTTATTATTTGAGTGAATTCAATTATGAATGACCTGGTTGTTAGGTTTTCTAGACCTTATTAGCTTAGTTTGGATCTTTATCTAAAATAATAACAAGTAAAACAAGATGCATTAGATAGAAAAGATACACAAGACACAAATTTTTAGCGGGGAAACCATAAAGGAGAAAACCATGAAAACTTCCGCATAATAGAACAATCATAAAGAGTATATCATAAGATGAAAAAATCCAGTAATAAGAAGTCTTCATCAGCTATTAATCTCTCCTCCTTTTCTCTCTCTCTCTCATGCAAACTTGAGTGAGTGTGTGTGAGGTGTGTATAAATGAGGGAGGGCACCTCCCTATTTATACCCTTCAAGTGATTGTCCTATTACATGACTGGGGTTTAACTCTTACCCTAACAGGGTTGACTTATCCTAGAGAGACTCCAAAAATACATTACATGATGTTACACTAGGGACTATTGCCTCAACTTACAACAAAGATTGTACCTCAATGTCCATACACAATAATGACATCCTGAAAGGAGGAAAAGACATCTTCGATGGGGGTAAAAAAACATACAATGATAATATACATCAGAATATCTTTCAAAGTTACAAATACATCAACACTCCCTATTAAATAGGAAGGTATTCTCTCTCTTCCATGGTCATCAACACACCTGGTCCAGTTATCATCATGGAGTCATCATCATAGTCTCTTCCATCATCATCTTCTTATCGATCATCGAATGGTACTATATGTCATCATAATTTTCTACATAGCCAACTCTTTTTCATGCTAGGTGTAGGTCTAGTCCTCATCTGGGTCTTCATCACATCTACCAGCAAGTCATCGCATAGGTAGAAACCAGGACCTTCTTTACATTTCCATAGAAATAACCTATGTGTCCAACCTTTATCTTGTCATATCCAGATCATCTATTTTGTCTTGCATAAAACAAAACAAAACACACAAAGCACAACCCATATGTAGACCACTTGTGTTCTATCACTATAGGAGTAATCTAGGATCATTCACGTCATCAAGACAACCTGAAACTTCCACTATGCGAGAATCGTCTAGGATCACTTCAAGTGCATTACGTCTCTCCATGGTCAACCTGTGTTCTACCAACATAGGAGAAATGCCTAGGTGCACCTGAAGTTCCTTGTCATCTTATTATTTCCAACATGGGAAAACAAACACACACACACACACATATATATGTAAGGACTAATTACGACCGAACAACCTGATACACTAGGATTTTTACCTTCCATCTCAAACTCAAGGACTTCTTACATCTAAACAACCTAGATTTAGGATATTTTCCATTCAAACAACATTTGGGGATTATTACATACGAGTAACCTATGTACGACTCCAGGGTTCCTATTTACACATGGAAAACCCACATAAATTATTACATTCGAGTAACCTATGTACCACACCAAAGATCTTATTTATGCTTGAATAACCTATCTCAGGATTGATTAAATCTAAGGATAACCTACGAGATTCGTCGAGACTGATCACATTTAAGGACAACCTACAAAATTGATTACATTCCAAGGGTATTTTCTACTCGAACAACCTGTCCAATTTTCCATGTGATATATCATGTATATGCATCTTCTAGTCTCTTGTTATTTCTAGCATAGAAACATATCAAGAATAATTACGTCTAAGGATAACCTACGAGCTTTGTCGTGACTTATTACATCCAAGGAAAACGTACATGGCTGATTATGTCTGAGAAACCTACAATGTTCGCCATGATTTTTCGCTCAAACATCCTATCTCTTTAGCTATCCTAGAACTCAACACTCCCTCTTTCGTGGGGTCTCATTCTAGATCACACCAAGTCTTTATTTGAATTACTTGAAATTCACTCTCACTAGAGGCTTGGTTAACACATTGGCTATCTGTTCATTTGTTTCCACATACTAGAGCTTCACTACTCCTCTCTACACCATATCCCTGATAAAGTAAACCAATTGATGGAACAACCCCAAGAGATGGAAGTTGGATATTATCATTATTCAATGGATCTTGTGTATAATGAGAGCCTCATAGAGTTGATATCTCATCCAAAGAAGAGGATGATCGTTGGAAGAAGTTTTTCTTTGAAAGAAGAAAATTCGCTTCAGGTTGCATGGGATATAGTTTCTCCATGCAGGTATTTGCTACCTCCTGCATGCACTCAAATTTGCAAAGAGATCAAGACTAAGGGACTACAGTATTCTCCACAAGAAAGCAGAGATCAAGAGGGAGCATGCAAAACAATAAAATATAAGTACCCAAATTTTTTATTATATGCTATTTAGATCTATATGCTTTTGAATGGTTTCATTACAATCATATAGAGGGTGCATGATTGTTCATAAGATATGAATATATAGGATGAATGATTATTTTATAAAATATGAATATAGAGGATGCATGATTGTTCATAAGATATGAATATAGAGCATGCATGATTATTTTATAAAATATGAATATAGAGGATGCATGATTGATTCATGAGATATGAATGTTGGGATGCATGATTGATTCATGAGATATGAATGTTGGGATGCATGATTATTTGATTATCATATGCTTTTATAAGATCAGATTATGTTTTATTACAATCTATATTCCTAGACTTGGGATTGTGCTTAGCATATACATTGTTGTTCCTATATTTATTGGAATGTTATCAATCTCATGAGTCCAAATTTTGCGAGATGGTATAAAGACTGATATAAGACTTATGTAGAAACGATACAAGGTTGAAAACATCATTCATAAGACATGCTATTTAGGGCAGCATGATTGTTTCATGAACTGTGAACATAAGACTACATTATTGGCTAGATAGAGGGATTCATGCTTACCTCATGAGATATGAACATGGGGCTGTATATTTATTTCATATAATGAATTTTTGGAATGATATAGGGCTGCATATCAGTACATAAGATTATAATGGGTTATGATAAATCCATTGGTCAAAATCTGTACATAACTAAGTAATTATTTATCAGTATATTGAAAGTATTTCATGTGAATAAAATTCATGATTATGAAATTGTTCTAACCATGAGAATAATATTCGTTGTAGGGAAAAGTAATATTCCCTTACCTACAAGTAAATAAGGACATGAATGTGGAGTCATTCTAATGGATGAGCCTAGAAGAGAACAATTCGATAGGTTCCTATGTCTCTTGGAAAGCAGACAAAATAGATGGATTAATTATAGATGTGAAGATTCCTGAAGATATTATATCTTATTTAAATTCATGTGTCAAATAAGAGCTTCATATATATATGAGAGTGAGTCTCCATGATGGAGGAACCAAATTATGATTCTCACATTTACATGGTGAGAGGGAGTTGCTAGTCTCACTAACTCCTGAAGAACCAGTGTAAACTAGTTGATGTAACTCCTATAAAAAGGAGATATGCATGATGCTCATTTTCAGAAGGAAACTGAGAACTGTATTTAAGAATATTTTTATGATTCTTATGATTAGTGGTGTGGTAGTCACCAGAAAAAGAAAAAAAAATTATTGGTTACAAAAAAGGTGCAGTAAAAGAGCCTAAAGAGTTTTAGGATGATGGACTACAAATCCATGGCCACACATATGAAGGTAAATATGAAATTTTATAATTCTTATTTCATATTTGAAGGATCTCAAGTCAGTTGAGATGTATTTGGTTAGTCATAGGTCCCAAGATCTATTATGTGCCTTGCAGTTTGTACATAGACATGTACAAAGCATGTGTTGTGGTACGTACTTGGTACAAGTGTATGTGGACTCATATATGTATTGATTAGTAAAAGAGAGTTTTAAATATATATGAAATCTAACTAATATAGTGATCGAGGAAAATCACATTTGTTGCTTTAGATAGAGCATGCTGAAAATCAGTAAAGCTTTTGAGGGTTCTAGTCAGTTATATTCGAGACATGGTACATATCCATATATGAGCAACATTTTTGGCATTCTTATTAAGCTTATGTACGATACAATCTTGGTATAGTAGATAATAACTCTTCTAGTTGAAGAGGAAGTATTGATGTGTCTTCATAGGTGATAGCAAATAAAGTCCCCAATAGTTAGTCATTGTACATGACTTAGGAAACCAAGGGTTGTGATAGCTTGTGGAGAGAATCCACATGAGAAGAGACATGGTCAAAAGTCTCAGAGACTATTTATAGTATGGACTGTTAGAGAACAGTTAAAACCTCTCAAAGAGGTAATTGGGGTGCTGCAAATATAAAGAGAAGGATCACTGAGAAAGTGATCATGACTTGAAGAACATCATAGAGAATTGAAAGCTCACAAAGAACTTCTCGAGATAACATAAGCTTCAAGAAGTCAACAAATGTTGAAAAGTGAAAGAAAAGATAAGTCCTTCTTTCTGCATGTTATTACACATATGTTGTATGTTATGGATTTAAAAAATCCATGGTTTCTATTTTAGATAAACTTTACTCTGGATTGGATCCAGATGATGCTACTTTGTGTAAGTAGCTGGTTGGTATTTGAGAAGACTTGTTTTGTTTTATGCTTACTACTGAGCATATGTTTGAGTACCTTTGAGATACATTAGAATAGGCTCTGTATTGTATTTGATACATGGAAGACCTATTATTTGATTGTGCTATCCAACTATTGTTTTTAGCTTGAGATAAGTGATGTCATTTAAGTCTAGTACTACAAAAGCTAAGTGTATTGCGGCTAGTACTATAGAAGAAAGATGTATGTATGAGAGTACTACAAAAGAAAAATGTGTTTTGTGGATAGTACTACATACTGAGGAGTAGTGTAGCTTGGGAAGCTACCTACTAGGGTGAAATACTTGAGCCTACAGTCATTAGGTGTTAATAGTCAATATTTCTCGAAAACCCTATATGTGTTTTATGATAAAACACATTCGAGATGAAGTTTTACTTCATTGCAGTCATGGTAATGAGTTATAGGACATAGGTACTGATGAGAATATTGCAAATTTGTAACAATCCTATATTTATGACGAAGTTGAAACACTTCTGAGATAAGCTTGGTATGGCAGAGAATGTCTCCCTCACTGAGAGGGAGTGTTGAGATTATAGCATCAGGAGTCATTCTCTAGTATTGTAATATCAAGATAGTAGGATTGTGTAGTCCTACGAATATCCTCATATGATTGAGGTGGACAGTAGGCTTGTGTAGTCCTATGAATATCCTCATATGATTGAGGTGGACAGTAAGCTTGTGTAGTCCTACAAATATCCTCATGTTGTGAGGTGGTGAACTTTACTACGTAAAGTAGATATACTATGTGGTGTATGGCTAGTCATGGTCAATAGGTGCTACAAGTCTCCTTTAGGGATTATCTACCCCTAAAGTGATTTACTTTAGCATATGACTATATGACTTGGGGAAATACATATGATCATAGGTTCGGAAATGATCTTATGAGTATGATATGATTAATTAATGAAAACACACATGAACCATGCAAAGATATTTAATATAAGCACGGAGATAGAGAGAGAATTTGAATTGCAGTTATGGTAAAAAAGTTCAGTTAATTAAGGGTTCAACTCCTTATTTTATGCAAATGGTTATTGGAAATAAACACTGATGGAGATGCACTAGTTATGTTCAGTTACATTCAGTTCAACTCAGTTAACTACTCAGTTAGAGTTAGTTAATTAATGGAAGGCACATATCTTCATGTGGAAGATAATTATGGAGTGTCATCTTGACACTAGATCAGTATGGGGTGCATGATTAAATATGGATCGGTGTTCTAAGTGTTAACAAGTTGTTTCTACATGCAACCATTCTATTTTTGTTGTAAAACCTAATTTGAATTGTTATTAAAGTGTTATGCACTTAGAAATTTAGATACGGTGTTCCATTCTGTAGTGCTCTACTTTCCAGGAAGAGCACTAAGTCCTAATATTTAACAACAAAATGACATTTACTATTATTTTGATTTTTCAGGATTCATTTATTTGTAAAATAATGAGAAGGTCACCGAAAAAATACCTGAACCTTAGCGAGCTGAAGATAGTCCTTGAATCCTCGTTTAAGCTTGTCTGAGCCTTGATGCCAATTCGGATGATACACCCTGCCGACCAGCGTGGAACCTGCTGGCCCTAGGAAAACGACGGGTTTCCTAGCCCCCAATCCCATGTGTCGATAAACCCGATAGCAACTGCCCTCTGATGAGTGTAATTCTTTCTCTGGAGTTAACCCCCTCCTCCAGTTTTCTTCCCTTCCTATTCCATCACCTTCCTTACTCTCTTCTTCTGTAACAATTTTCTCCCTCCAGATGCTCTACCAAAAAATCTCCCTCTTCAACCATTCCATGCCCCTCCTTATACCCCCTTCCCCTCCTTTCTTCCACCGCCTCCTTCATATTTAAAATAATAAATATTATTTAGTTCTTTTCTTGGGTAGTCAACTAGTTCAGGTTTTAAGACATTCATTGTACGCATTTAATTTCTTTCTTGAATTGTACAATTTTTCACCCCAGATGAGATGGTGGGAATTTTAATAGGTGCTTATCCTATTGAATTGTACATGTAAATTTAAAACATACCCAACTGTCATACATTACCCAATATTGTTTGTTTAATGTTTTATGCTAATGGTAAAATGGTAAAATAATATTGTAATTTAGTATATGTTATTAATAACTTAATAAAAATTACTTAATAATAAACATTAATAAATAATAATAATAATAGATAATGACAATCAAATAATAATAATTATTATTAATCAATAAATAATAAATTGTAGTATTATTATTACTTGATTAAAATGATAACATCGACCTATTTATGTTTATTGTTAAGTCCCCTTGCACATTGTTTCTTAATAAATAAGGTACATTTATAGGTTTAAAATAAATCACAATTACTTAGTTAACCCATCCAACTATTTAATGTTTTTCAATTAATATTTCATACTAGCGTGCATGTGTGAGGTGTGCATGCATGGCTAGTACATGCACAGGATGCACATGTACTATAGCAAAAACCCCTAAATTCTAACTGATACAAATAATATTTCATGCAACAAGACCAATATACAGATATAGTATGATTTCTTGTGACATTCAGAGTTATTTAACAGTTATGTTCTTATTAATCAGTCATTTAAGATTGGTACCTACCATCACTAATCTGGTATCAGAAATGTCCAACACTCAACAATAATAACTAATATGTCAAACCATCCTAACCTATGTCCGCATCCTCCCTATCCTTCCTCTGCTAGTACAAAGTGGATGCCAGCTGTACTGACCTTTCCACACAGAACCTGAGAGCGGTAGCGTTGGGTAACTAGCGGACCTAGCCTCTCCTAGCAGGCATCTGACCATCGTCATCACACAACTTGGGGAGCGTGTCTCAGCACTTCCCTCCCATGACCTCGGGTATCAAAGTGACATAGGGTGGGAAATGCATCCATCCCTCTCAACATACTGGGTCTATACTCATCAAAACATACTGCGTTGCTATCGAGTTTATTGGTACGTGTCATCGTACCATCACTTGGCAATTAAGGCTCTTCTTCAAGATATGTATTGAGTCATACTTTGCATCACACACTTGGCTATCCCATAGCCCCTGTACCCTACAAGTTAGCACTATGCAAACATGCATTCACAACAATATTAAATCAATAGATGGTCCATATTATCAACATTATTTCCTTTCTTCACATAAAATCACAAAATAAATCACCTCATGGATGGGTGCCCATGTATCACATCATACCAAGGATTACAATCAACTATATGTTTTTGTTATGAAATAAATGAACCTAATGACGACTACTGCATGATAACCACATAAGCACAATAATTTCATATAAATGATAATCATCATAACATCATAATCAAAGAATCTACATAGGCATGTTAATCGTCGTAACATCATGATCAAAGAATAATATAAGCATGATAACATCATAATATCATAATTAGAGCATAATCCTGATAACATCATAACATCAGTAAATAATCACATATAACATGCCAAAATATAGTTTATGAAGTATAGTTGAGTCCACAGATAATAAGTAAATACAGTGTAATAAGTCTGAGTGATAAATATGCCGTAGTCAAAATATGGGGCACTACATACACCCACCCTTCAGGAAACTTCATCCCGAAGTTATGGTCAAAATAGTGGGGGAAAATATCGACGCATAGTTTTTGTGTCCTCCTAGGTAGCAGATCCTAGGCTATACTTGTCCCACTGGACCTTAACTTGGTCCGCGTGTCGACTATGGAGCTATCAAACCCTATGATCCAGTATATGTAATGGTTTGGCCTTGAAGGTTCCCTCGTCCGAGACCTGCAAGTCCTTCCAATGAATCTTGTGAGACTCATCGGCTATGTAATGTCGCAAAACTGAAACATGAAATACATTATGAGTCCTATACAAGTGGGGTGGCAGTGCAAGACGATAAGCTACTGGTCCGATTCTTTCAAGAATCTCGAATGGCCCTATAAAGCGAGGTGACAACTTGGTCCCCTTTCCAAACCGAATGGTACTTTTATTCGGTCGGATGCGTATAAATACGTGATCCCCTACCTCATAACTTCTATCAGTTCTGTGTGCATCAGCATAACTCTTTTGTCTATCCTGTGCTTCTTTAAACCACTTCCTGATCTATACCACTTGCTCTTCCATCTCCTGAAGCAACTCAGGCCCGACTAAAACACGATCCTCCAACCTGTCCCAACTGAGTGGAGTCCTACAAGGTCTCCCATACAATGCTTGGTATGGAGGCATACCAATGGAGTTGTGATGACTATTTTTATATGCAAACTCCACTAGAGGAAGATATTTCTCCCACTGTGTCTGCTGATCCATAACATACATCCTAAGCATGTCCTCCATCACCTGATTCACCCTCTCTGTCTGCCCATCTGCCTCGGGATGATAAGCTGAGCTTAAGTTCAGCTGGGTCCCTAATGCTGACTGCATGCTTGTCCAAAATCTAGAGGTAAACTTAGGGTCTTGGTCAGAAATTATCTTCTTTGGAACTCCATGAAGGTGTACAATTTCATTCATGAACACCCTTGCTACATCCATCACATCATAAGTGTCTCTCACTGGAATGAAGTGGGCACTTTTGGTCAGTTTTTCGACCACCACGAGTATAGCATTATGTCTCGAAGATGTTAGGGGAAATCCCACAATGAATTCCATGGAAATGACTTCCCATTTAGTCTCAGGAATATCATGAGGCTGTAAGAGACCGGCTGGGTGTCGATGATCTACCTTGACTTGCTGACATTCTAGGCATTTTGACTCAAAATCCACTACATCGCTCTTCATACCGGCCTAGAAGAAGAGTTTCTTCATGTCTGGATACATCTTCCTCACTCTAGGGTGCGCACAATAATGTGCCCTATGGGCCTCTCTAAGGATTTCTCCCCTGAGATCACCTTCTTTAGGGATATACATCCTCCCTTGGTACCGCAGCAACCCATCTTCCTCAATATGGTATCCATAATACTTCGACTCACACTTCTTCCCACTCTGAATATCTGAGGTTACCTTTATATACCAACCATCTCCCAAGAGTTGTTCGAGCACCTTCTCCTTCAAATCCACTCTCAAGGGGATTAAGGAGAAAATTCTCGGCCTTCAGCTTAGAGAATCTGCCACCACATTCTCCTTTCCTTTGATATATGAGATACCAAAGTCATACTCACTCATGAACTCACTCCATCGTCGTTGCCTAGCATTTAGATCCCTTTGTGTAAAAATATACTGCAAACTCTGGTGATCTGTTTTAAGTGTGAAACTTCTACCAACCAGGTAGTGTCTCCATAATTTTAGTGGTAGCATTACTGCTGCCAATTACAGATCATGTGTGGCATATTGCTCCTCATGAGGCTTCAACTTACAAGATGCATAAGCTATTACCCCACCTTCCTGCATTAGAACTCCTCCTAACCCTTACTTCGAGGCATTAGTACATACCATGAAGTATTTATCCATGTCTGGTACCCGTAAGATTGGTGCACTCATCATCAATCTCTTTAAGTCAGCAAAAGCGGCATCACATTCATTGGTCCACTCATATCGGATTCCCCTTCGCTGCAAGGTGGTGATGGGTTTTGCAATCTTGGAGAATCCTTCCACAAATCTTCGGTAATACCCTGCTAATCCCATGAAGCTATGCACCTCATGCGCATTCTTTGGAATTGGCCAATCCTCGATGGCGTTCACCTTTTCTGGGTCCACTGATATCCCTTCTCCTGAGATGATATGCCCTAAGTAGTGAATATCCTTTTGGAAGAAGGAACATTTTGACAATTTACCAAATAGTTTATGTTCCCTTAAGCAAGTTAAGACTAACTGCAAGTGCTCCTCATGCTCCTTCTCATTTTTAGAATATATAAGAATGTCATCTAAGAATACCTGAACAAAGTGGTCCAAGTAATTCCGAAAGACACTATTCATGAGGTTCATGAATACTGCTGGAGCATGGGTCAAACCAAATGGTACTACTACGAACTCATAATGCCCAAATCGAGTTCGAAAAGTAGTCTTAGAAATGTCATTTTCTTTAATCCTAAGCTGGTGATACCCCGACCGCAAATCAATCTTAGAGAAGACTGATGTGCCTTTCATCTGATCAAATAGGTCATCAATTCTTGGTATAGGATACCTGTTCTTCACTGTCGCATTGTTCAAATCCCTATAATCTATGCACAGTCACAAAGATCCATCCTTATTCTTAACAAAGATCACTGGTGCTCCCCATGGTGAGATACTAGGTCTAATTAGTCCCAAGTATAGCAGCTCTTTTAACTGGATCTATAACTCTCGAATCTCAGGGGTTGTCATTCTATAAGGATTCTTTGAGATCAGCTCCACACCGGGTTTCAGTTCGATCATGAAATCAAGCTCTTGTTCTGGAGGTAGTTGTGGAAGTTCTTCTGGAAAGAAATCCTTGAACTCAGATAATACTGGGTAAGAATTCAAGGAAGGTCCTTTACTATTGCTCACCGTCTCAACTACAAACAACTAACATCCTTTTCTTAAACACCTTTTATCTTTCACCACGGAGATGAAATGGAGGGATATCTTCCTCTTTCAACCCTGTATTTGAATTGCTTGACCCTCATCATCAAGGCACAAGACTTTCTTCGCATAGCAATCCATGAAAGCTCTATGGCCTTCTAACCAATCCATGCCGACAATGAGGTCATAGATTCCCAAATTGGTAACATAAGCATCCATCTTAGTGGTGCATACTCCTAAGTCAACTTGACACCCCCTTACCTTAAGACCTACTGCCTGTTTAACCCCTGAAGCCATCTCGACCGATTCAAAATCATCGTGCTCGCAGGCTGCCAACCCACATTTATCTAATGCATATGGTGAAATAAAACTATCTGTTGCACCAGGATCAAATAAAATTTTAAGTTTGACATTGTTTACTTTACAAGTGGATTCCACTACGATGGACTGATGTTCTACCTGGTGGTTGTGAACAGCTGCATGAATCCGATGAGTGTTATCAGAATTGCCCATGGATGCCTTTCATTCCTTCTGCCTGCTACTGGTCTGCCCTTTAGGACGATCCCACTGAAAATGAGGACCTCCACATCCCCAACAAGAGACATTAGGTGGTGCTTGCATGTTGCTGGGAGGAGTCCTCTGGGATGTGTTCCTTCCCCAAGATCCTCTATAGGAATTGCCTTGTGTTCGTCCTCGGTTCCCATGGTTTGTTGACGAAGCCTGCGATACTGAGTTAACTGAAGTGTTTCCTCTCGGGGTGAACCTGTTACCATAAGGAGGAGGTCTGGATTTTCCTCCTCTGAAGTATGGTCATGGGGCCTTTCTGGTAACATATTGATTGGATCCTATCAACTTGCTTCCTCCCTTTGCATCTGGCATATCCTCAGCATAGCGAGCATACTCAATTGCCATGGCAACTGAAGATGGCTTCCACATCTGTACTGTGGCCCTGATCTTGTAGTTGAGTCCATACACAAATTGCTCCACCTGTCGATCATCCGAGTCTAAGTATGGGACATACTTTACCAGTTCCAAGAATCTAGCTTCATACTCTTCCACTGTCATGTTTCCCTGTACCAAAGCATGAAAGGAACCCACCTGCTATTCCCTGTAATAAGCCGGAAGATACTTCATGTTGAACCTCTCCTCGAATAACTCCCATGAAACAGACAAAGGAGTGAGATGCAATTGTTTCTCGAGGTCTGACCACCAATTTAGGGCATCACCCTTTAGCTGGAAGATGGCCATTCTATCCTTGGAACTTGAGGTATACTCATTTAGTGCGAAGCACCTCTTCATACCCTCGAGCCACGCTTCAGCGTGCTTACCCGGTCATCCTCCTGAGAAATCAGGAATTTTGATCTTCTACAGCTTTCTAGAAATATCCTGAAGCAATTCTTACCTTGGGCCCTGTGCCCTCTCAGAGTTTTCTTGGCTCACATGTGTGGTTTCTACCTCTGCGATCCTCTCCGACTGCCTGTTTAGTGTGGCCATGATGGTTTCCAAGGATCTCAATATGACCCCCATCTTAGGACTGGAGGTTATCCTTGGCGGTGTCGGTAGTGGGGTCTGTGGTGGCGGTGAGGGTGGTTGACCTGGGGTCAGTGGTGGCGGTGAGGGTGGTTGACCTCGACCTCGCCCTCGAACTCGACCTTGACCTCTGCGTTTTTGAACCATGATAATTCCTGACATATTCAACAACATTATTCCATTATTATCTCAATCTAATAATTGCAGAGATAAAATTTTAGTTATGCAATGCTTATACTTATGCATAGAGACAAATTGTCAATATTTGCATAAAACTTGCATAGTCACTTTCATTAAACGATTTCGTCTTGGGGTTTAATCTGTGCCTTAACGTTCAGCTCATAATGCTAGTCTCAATAGTGTCTTTTTTTTCTTATTTCACATCCATCTTGCCTCTTCGACTATCAGTCAAAGTCTCGGTAGTGCCTTAATTTTAATACTTGAGTTTCCAATAACATAGACTAACTAACGTTACTATACCTAAATTTTAATGTTATCTATATTGTTAGGTTTACAATTACCCAACATTTAACATTTAAATGTTATTTCTAACTAATTAATATTGGATTAAAGAAAAATAACATTAAATATTTTAATTACCCTAACATCTATTTCAATGAGAACCTTTATCTTAACTTAATTGAACATAGCATCTAATTTAAAAAAATATGGAAAACTTGCTTTGCAACAAATGACATATATATCTTTATTGTTCAGTGATGTGAACCCAAAACTAATGAGAGAAAACAATGATGAGAAGTGATTTGGTTGCAAGTCCAATGCGCCAAAATATTAAAAATTACTGGTAATACAATATTCCAACAACAACACAATCACAACAACAGAAGACTGTAACATTGATATTAATCAAACCCTATTACAAAATGAAGGCAGTGCTGAGAATATAACCCACTCACTCCCAAATTTCAAGTAGGTCTAAACACAAATCTGTTTTGCTAAGAACAATGCCCTACTCCCTTCAATTCCGAGAAAGGGAACCATGGTCAAAAGTCACAAGAATGTAATGCATTTTCCTTACCTTCCCATCCTTTTATTTCTCTAGTTTTATAACATCATGGTATTAGATTTTCTAGGAAACTATGATATTCTTTGGAGATTACATTTGTGTAGATTTATTATTTTTTTTCTTTCAAAATTTCCTAATTTCTTTTTTTTCTGTTTAATATTTTTTGCAAAAATTATAATATTTAATTAATTAAATGGTTATATTTTTTTATTTTTATTACTTTTTTTTAATGGAAAAAAAATGGATTCAATACTTTGAAATCTCTTAGTTGAAACTAAATC